>OX402597.1:23195719-23795719 GCA_948098905.1 Tiliacea aurago | reverse complement strand
CGTTAATAATAATACAGTGACGGATCGTTATCCATTACCGTTGATTTCTGACCAAATTTCTTTACAAAGTTAGATTCAAAATTTAAGGGACCGTTTGAGGTCATAGAGGTTCTTGACGGTGATCGTTACACATTGAGAGCATTCAATTTCAAGCGTATTTACAAGTACGTGCATGATAGCCATTTGAAGTAGAAGACGTTCAGTTGAGTGATAGTGGTGAACTTGGTTCAGCTGGTCGGACCGTACCAGTAGCCATTTCATAGCCGTAGTCCGTTAGAAGTCGGTATATGCTTATAGTAGTCCGTGGATGCGCGGTGCGCGGGTGGCTCTAGTGGAGGTCGGGTCTTGTAGTGATCATAGAGTCCGTGGGACTCGGAATTCAGGTAAATGCAGTGAAACAAACATGGGGTTTGTTGAACGGGCTTAGTGAAAAGCCACAGGCCACGGATAAGATTCCTACTTTGTGTTTTGTTATGGTCTAAGGCTGATTTATGAATTGCTCTCACATGTTTAGTTTGATTTTGTCTTTTGCGCGAGATGCGCGATAAATGTGTAGTCAGATCTTTGACTACGACTTTGAATCTCCTGATTATTGATAACATGTTAATTTTCTTCTAATTTTTCATTGATTTATAGTAATATGGTACTCTAGTTTAATTCAAAATGAAATAAAGAGTTAGGTTTAAAGAGTACTTTGACGAACGAAGTAGGGAAAAGGAAAAAGGAAAGTTTTATACCAGATAGGTATAAAACTATACAGTAACAGCCTCCTCTTATACCGTGGTTTGCTATCAAGGAAATGAATAGGTATCATATTGTTCTGTTTCATAGATTACGCTCTGGTCACTACCCATCCCGCAAGTTTGGTTATTTGATGAACAAAGTAAATCCCAATTGTGAAACATGCAGATCGGTTGAAGATGTTCACCATCTACATAAAGAGTGTACTAAGACTAAGAAGGAAAGAGAATCATTGTTGAGTGTGGCAAAAGGTAATGAATATGATATTGGTAGATATGTTAAAGTTTTGGCGCAACCTTCTCCTGAGATAGCAAACCTACTTACTGATTTCTTTAGACATTAATAATTTATATTGTATGTGTAGATTTAATTTAGAATAGTTTGAGTTATGATGAGGCTGGCATGCCACTGTGGATGCCTCTTGTAAAGAGTTCTGTAAAATTTTGACTTTATTTAATTCTGACAAATCAGATGTTCACTTCATTTAATGGCTAACGACAATGATGACAAGACCTTGATGACATTAGGAGATTGGCATCTGTAGGCGTTGAGAAGTCCACGCGTTATGATGAAAGCGCGTAATGACGTTTTAATAGTACAACGGCAAGCGTGAGTAAGTTCTCTGTCGGGGAATTCGTGCTTATTGAGAACGAGAAGCGTTCTATGTTAGAGGGTTTGGTTTCCGCACTTCGTCCTTCATGTGGACCATTGTGCGTGTTATTCCAACCAGCCCACCTACCTCCAGAAGCTGATTAGGTCTTCTGGACTGCATAGGATATCTCTGAAGGATCTGAGTGACCCGAGGGTTTCTGCTCGGATCAGAGTGACGCCTGTGCAGTCAAAGAGCACATGCGAAACGGTTTCTTCATCCTCCATGTAAGCCCTACACAGAGGGCTGTGCGTTACACATATTGTGTGGAATTGTTTGTTTAAGTGATCAGTGTCCCGTGATGGTCCCCGTCACCGGGTGCAGGCCGTTCCTGTCCAGGCGTAGCAAGCGCCTGGTTAGCCTGCCATCTAGGGATGGCATGGCTTCCCTGGATTGCCTGCAGCCCGGTGTCGAGGTCCACCAGTTCTCCGCTTGTGTGTGGGTGAACTCCTGTAGCCAGAACGAAAGAGGAGCGTAATCAAACTAAGCTTGACGTGAAGTATAGAGGCCCTTTCAAATTGTTGAAGTGTTAGATGGCGATCGGTATGTTTTAAAAATCTCTAGTTAACAAGCGTACTTACAAACGCTCATGACCGTGTTCGGAAGATGCCCGATGTCAAGTACCAATTGAGATTGTAGACGAAATAGATGAGTTGACATCACTTTAGTTTATGTAACATGTTTTCGGTTCATTGGGTCGGAGACTACAACAGAGTATCGTAGTGCTCAATGAGTAGTCCATGGGTACGCGGTAGGCGGTAGATCTGGGTTGTATAATCGGGTTTTGCTTAGAAGCAAAGACCATAGAGTCAAGGGTTGGTATTCCCGTGGGGAATAGTGTGTGTGTTATTGACCATGAATGAGATACCTATTATTTTAATATGGAATCATTGTGCTTGGTCTCGGTAATCTCAAAACTAGATAGTTCCAACTTTTAGTTTCAAATTGCTTGGAAATTAAAATGGATTTTAAATTTTAAAGAGATCGTTCTCAAAACTTAAATGCCAGTGGTGTCTTAGAATCCAAAAAACATTATCGATTGGTTCACAAACAGTAACTATTAATTCTGAATCCTGTGATTCTGTTCTGTATAACCCAGTACCGGAACAAGGTCTCTTGCTGGATGACTAAATGTACTAGTACTGGTTTATACCGTAGGGGTTGCAAGAGTTGTGTGTGGTCACCTAGCCCAGTTGTAGCTGGAAGGGTCTCACCTGCTTGTGTGGGTTGATGACCTAGTCCAACGCTTTGTCGATTTAGACTAGCAAATATGTAGCTGAAGGGGTTTCACCTGCTTTTGTGGGTTGATAACCTAGCCCAGCGCTTTGTGAGCTGCAGGAATCTCACCTGCTTTAGTGGGTGACGATTTAGACCAGCATGTTTGAACTGTAGGGGTTTTCTGTTGTAAAGAAATACCTAGACCAGTGATATTTGGTATTTTGATATGTAACGATGATGATGATGTGAATTAATGAAAGTCCTTTTTTAATTTTTTTGGATGAATTCATGCACTCGAGGACGAGTGATTTATCAGAATGGCCGTGACGGAAGCCATATTGTTTAACAGCTGCGAGAGGCGGCGACTAGATGGCGCTAGTGGAACGTGCACCATAGACAATCATTCATTTTATCGGTCATTTGACTTAAAACACTTGAAGTCAATTGAGTGAAATATTGTAACGTTACCCCCACTAGCGGATCGCCTTTATAAAGAGCTACGCTGTTGAGTCGGGACGCATTTTGAACGGATGCGTCTTGGTGCACGGACCACTGTCTCTCGACAGTCAGTACTGCCCGGTTATTGGATATGGAACGCTGTCTCCGACAAATTAGTACTATCCTTATTGCGGTGGGTGCATGGACCACTGTCCCTGACAGTCAGTACTGCCCTATGTGACCGCCACTACCATTATTAGTTATTTAATTAATTCTATTTAATTTCTATATTCTCTCGATTTAAAATAACTGATTGTTCGATTGAAATATATTTCTGTATTGCCATATCTGAGTATTACTTCTGATGTCTGAACCTATCCCGACATACATATATTGTAACTAATAATATTTTGTATCTGTTTGTTTCAGTGTACTAATACCCGTCAACAAGTTTCACAGTAAATTCAAATAACTACTAAATTAGTAATCAATTATCTATCAATTGGATTTAGGTTTTTAGTTTCTTCTCTTTTTCTTTTTTTTCCCCACACGTTTTCTCTCAACACATTGACATTGGCAGAATTGTCGACATCGGCACCATTGCCACAGAGAAAAATAGAATAGAATAGAATAGAACAGTGTGCAGTGTAGTACATTATGGAACGTTACTACCATGTGAATTAAATCTCGAGGATGCAACATTGAAGTATTGTTTGCTTTCTCTATATATTTTTTATTACTATCACTTTGTATCGTATTTACACATTGCCTTAGTCTTTTGCTATAATTCCAAATTGTTGTTTATTGTGGGTAGTTTTTTTTTATAATAGATACCTTGTAGTTTTCTCTTTATTATAAACTAGCTTCTGCCCGCGACTTCGTTCGCGTGGATGTCGTAAGACATCACAATATACAAATAACAGCCACATTTTTATAAAAAACTGCCTCGTTGGTCTTTTGGTCGCAAGCGCTACTGTTGGGAATGAGGTCTTGGGTTTGATTCCTGGGTCAGGCAAAGTGATAATGGGTTTTCCGTCTGGAACTTCTCAGTTAAAGTCCGTAGTCTGAATTTGTGCCCGGTTAGTGGCAATAGGCTCGCCCCCTGTTACATGGGAACTAAAAATAACTGGCGAAATTTAATGTGGGTGCACTATAGGTAGGCACACACAACATCACATACACCTCTGCCTAACCCTTTGGATATGAATATTTTTGTTGGTTGTTTATTAAACTTAGATTACATACTAAATTTCAGCTTTCTAGCACTTCAGGAAGTAGCCAAACATTTTGATGATCATCAGTGTATCAGTGAGTGTGTCAGTGACGAAATCGGTGTATTTTAGATATCAATAAAATCTAAAGTATTAGAGCTATTCAATTGAGACTTTGTATGTTTAATTAGTCTATTATTGACATCATATCCTGAGAATATGAACTATCTGGTACATCGGAAACCAACTCTATGAGGGTACAAAAAACGACGAAACACTTCGAGAAAAGGTAGGTAGTGCCCTTGCGCTTCGCTTGGCTCGTCTTGGCGGGGGCACTACCGTGCCCCCAGATTGTTCTTCCAGACAACAATTGGATGAAGAGTCATTCGACAATTTTACAGTGATTAGAGCTATGAAGCTGGTAACAATCCCCTTTATTTATAAACTTTGCTTAAAGTTAAGAGACGTTTAAGCGTCAAAAATGTATGGGTCAACAGTCGCTAATCATGAAACAAAGTTTATAAACATACCCCATCTTCCTTAGCATAGCCCCGTTTTGCGTCATCACCTATGCGTTGTTGATTCGTCAATGTAATTGGATATAAGTTATAATTTATGTTAGCGCGTCGAAGTTTTCTTCAACGACACCTTGACTTTCAATGGGTGAAATGTTGTTTTACCGATTAATAGATCAATTTCCTATCAAAACCGCGATGTGTATCGAAGAAGGCAAATCTTTAAGTATCCGTGTCAATATCCTTAAATCATAGAGCATAGGCATCATCTCTAAATCATTAGCTATTGTTAGTTTTTGCTGCAGACTCAGGGAGCGGGGTTAATAACATGCGTAGGAGTTGAAAAATAAGTTCTTTGCTCGCTATACTACCCGTTATATTATGACGCCACCATTTTGTATTCTTATTGCATTTTAATATGAATGTCATTTAAGTAGATACAGTAGAATATACTTATGACTCTTTGATGTAACCTAAAAGATACACCAGTCTTGACTTGGCACTAAAACTATATACTTAACAAGATAAAAAGAAATTGTATGACGCTATTCGTCTTATTAGATACAAAACAAGGTTTAGGTATCTTCAAACCCAGGTTTAAAACATGGAGCCATTAGGTATTGAACTTCAAACTTTATTCCGTCTATGGTATAGTTCCTAATAAAACTGACAACTTAGTACCGAACTAAGTTTTCAGTTTTGTATAAAGAACGGTATTTCAACCACAGTTTTTTTCCTTTTTTTTTTCCTTCTGGCTTTGCACGGTTTGTGCATTTAGCCAATGTCACGTTTTAGTTCTTGTATAATATTGATGAAATGAATTATAAATGCATGATGATGATATCCCCGCCCACTCCCCTTGAGTTTCAGTAAAGATGTGGCACTTCGCTGAGACCTCACGTGGACTTCTTGAGAGAACTTGAAGCGAAGTTGCACTGTTTTGTTTCATTTGCCTACACTAATGCACGTTCACAAACACTTAATGGTTAATAATCCACCAGTATTACACATTAATATTCGGCTAAACACAAATTTTGGAAAATTAAACAAACTGCTGAACATGACGCTTCACTTTCCCGCCAAGAAGTCTCAACCACAGTTACGTTCTTATTACAAAAACTGGCTCCATGGTTTAAACTACGTCAAAATATAAATCTTGTTTTGTAATAAGACGGTATAATTATGTTTATAAAATCCGCTTAGGGCACACAGGCATGGGCACGCTACAATTGTGGCGATAAGTCCCCTCTTTGAGGAGTGGCTAGAGAGGCGCCACGGCGTCCTAAACTTCCGCCTGACGTAGGTCCTCACCGGACACGGTTGTTTCGGGAGGTTCCTGTTCAGGATAAAGCGGGAGGAGACGCCCGGGTGTCACCACTGTGTGGATCGCCCGGAGGACACGGTGGAGCGTACGGTGGAGGTCTGCCCGGCTTGGGTGGAGCACCGCCGTGTCCTCACGGAGGAGATCGGCGGCGGCGATCTCTCGTGTCCGGCCCTGGTTCAGGTCATGGTTCGGAGCGAGAGTGCATGGGAGGCCGTCACCTCCTTCTGCGAAGCAGTAATGCTCGCGAAGGAGGAGGCGGAACTCGTGAGGGTGAGGCAGGGTTCGCGCCCTCACGCCCTTAGCCGCCGCAGGAGACGCCCCGGGCGTCGGGAGTCGCAAGCTGATTTCCAGCCACCGTAGGCGCGGGCCTGCGGACTGTGAGCGATGGGTAGCTCGCCGTCCGATAAGGACCAGGCCCGGGTCGACGACGCGTTGTTTCACGCGCGCTTCAAAGAGATGTCAGCACCAACTGACGGGGTCCGTTAGGGCCAATGCCTGCCAGGGTTGCGAGTTTGTCCGAAAGGGATATCGTGGCCCTGGCACACAGGCAACGGAAGAAACACGGGTGGGTTTAGTCAGTAAAAGTCTGACACGCCCTCCCGCTCAGCCCAGAGCGGGAGAAGTTATTTGATAATTTCCCATGCAAAAAAAAAAAAAAAAGTAGGTATTGCTATGTTATTTTTATAAAATATAAATACATAAATAAACTCACGCCTACTTCCCAAGGGAGTAGGGTCCGAGTACTGCGTAACTGACCGTTCTGAAGAACATCACCAATTAGGTCACATTAATATGTCCTTCTAGGGCGCCCCTCCCGGCGGGTCCACTCACATCTGCCTTGTAAATACCTTTTGTTAGTCGCCTTTCATTCATCCTTCCCAACGTGACCAAACCATCCAAGCATAATCTTTTAAAATTTTGTCACTACATCTTTTAAACCGCACCGTTGCCTTATCACATAATTTTTCAGCCTATAATTCATAGTCACGCCACACATGCTTCGCAAGGAACACATTTCCACAGCATTGATTCTACTTTCATGCTTCTTTTGCCACACCCAACATTTACTTCCATACATAAGCGTGGGTACTTACCAGCACATCATTGTGAACAGGGTCACAATCGCAGTATAGCACAATTCACTTTATTTTCCCGCATTAACTCTTTATAATAAAACTTCCATGTATTGTATACTACGTTTGTAATTATAGTCTCAGCAGCCAAAATATACAGAGACTCAGGACTGGTGATGCGTGACCAAGCGACGTACCGTTGCCACGTTTATCCCTGCAATTCGGGGAATAGACCAATCTGCCATCCGTAGTACTGTCCTGTCAAACAAATCGTATATGGAATCTTACCGGCCCACGCTATCTACTGATGGGAGGGTGTATCGCCTACAACAGATACCTATTTGTATGAAAATGCCAAAGTATGCGTCCCAATAATGTCTCATAGATTATTGGGACGTTAAAACCATAGATAGATATATTTTTATATCTCCAGTAGGCCGAGTGATATATAGGTTATTGGGTTCGGCCGTTTTAGTCATTTTTGTATCAGTTTATGAATTCATCATTTTCAGTATAGTTGTGTTGTACTTAGTTCAGGTATGAGAATGTTTTTGTTCCCAAGGATGGAATTAAGTTTTGCTTATGAATGAATAAATTATATTATATGTAACTGATGGTTTTCATTTTCTATCGATATACCTAATCAGAAGTCCGGGTACAATTCCTAATGCCATGGAACCACGGGTAATTAAAATTACCCATGGACCCGGTAATGGGTCGACCCACCGGGACCACCGGGTAACGAGTGGCTTCGTAACCCAGGCCAAATGACGTCAGCATTTGGTATTGTTCTTTTTTTTTTCTTTTTTGTGCACAACTTCTACAAAAAAAAAACAGGGCCGTCTGTAGCGCACCTACGCCACAGACGGTCATCAATCAATCAACTCAGCCTATAGCAGTCCACTGCTGGACATAAACCTCTCCCAGCACGCGTAGCATGATCATCGTAAAAACGGGTTTTGTCAACGGAAGAATCGACAAAATTACAGATTATAGAAAGATTTCTACCGTCCTAAGCATGGCGATGTTAAAACTGAAGAGAAGAAATGTTTCTATTCTTCTGTCGACAAAAGTCTATAGTGTCGAGCATGACGAGCAATTTTTCTCTACTTTTGATAGTTGGGGTAGGAACGTTTCTTCTCGACAAGCGTTAAATAGTCTACATCAATCATACATGTTTAATCATTTATTATAAAATTAAATAATCACAATCAAAATTAACACCATTTTAAAGGACGTTACAATTATAATTATTTTCGTAGAGACAAAATAGTTGTAATGCCGTGAACAAAGAGCATGAGTTAGTGGATTCCTGGGTTCGAGCCCCAGGTCGGGCAGTGTTATTTTGGTTTTTAAGTCTGAGGGTAATATTTACAGACCACACTTTGTCTTTGTAAGCGTCTTTTTTTACTAAGTAAGCGTCTCATACGAATATAAACAGTATACTAGCGATAATGTTTACATTCCTATGATAAGCTTATTCACATTTGCTTGTACTAATATGAACATTATTCGCTTATGAATAGTGTTAATATTCGTCTGAAACGCTGACTCTACTTAGTGAGGTCTGTGAATCTTTTAGATCTACAGGGTCAAATTAAATTAGCTAGCAAAACTCCGCAGACATGAAGGTTAAACACCAAAATATGAGAAAACGAAAAAAATATTAATTGAATGACTATTTTGTGTTGTGGGTCGTCGACTTAATTATTTTTTTGTTTTATTTGAGTTTCACTAAGGGCCGATTTTTCAATCCTCAGGTAAACAGACAGATAGGGTTTATTCCATAGATAGCAAAAAAATCAGTTGTTCAATCGTCAAATAAGCTTTATTCGTCGAATAATTCACTTATCTGAGGAATAAATCTATCTGGCTCTTTGACGGCCAGATAACCGTTTATTCCATTGATAAACGACGCGGCGACGTTGACATAACTTAAGTTTAAGGTTAGTTTTCGTGCTTTACAAGTGTACTGGATATTTTAGATAATATTGACGACATGGCAATTAAGGAGGAAGCCATAATTTTATCACAATCATGACGTGCTTCAAGCCCTTTTAAGTTCGAACAAATACTTTATAACCTTTTCTCCTGTCTTTGGACAGAGGATTTGTTTTTCGTGGCTTTTTTATTCCCTCATATTTTAACTTTAAGGTGTTACAAGAACGATCAATTATTGAGATTCCACACGAGTTGAAAGAACTTTCAATTTTATTCCATGCAGATTATTTATCTTTGTTTATAACAGAGTCAATCTTTTTATTTTCTATTATTTGCTTGTAGGTCTCGACAAAACTCACAAATAGTTGAACCTCAGCATTATTAGAGTTCGCTGAACGCTCCCTTGTTTTGGTTACAAAAAATCTATCAAAACTAAAAATCACAAATAAAAACACCACAAGCCAAACAAAGAACCTCCTAACGGACGTACCGTAATAAAAGTGACCTGACGGCAGACGCTGACGTTTGCTTTTTCAAAGAAATAGTCCGTCCCGCTCTAACATTCAGTTATTCTGTATATTTGTTTCACCTCCGTGAAGTTAGCGCTTTATCAGATGAGATGATCGGTCAGATAGTTATTCTTGGGTTAAATATTCATTGAATAAAGAGTCTAATAACTTTATTCTTTAGGTAGCTATTGGTACTTTTATCCGAGGATTGAAAAATCGGCCCTAAGAACGGTATACACACCAATAATAAAATCCAATGTAGGAACAAATAGTTTCTTCCCGGTAAAACAATCTATAATCTATTGACTTGACAAGCGTTAGACAAAATCCAGTACCTATCGAGTTACATGTTACCGTTACCCACCCACCAATATCGACCAGACAGGAATTAACGACTTTTGTACATTTACCATGCTTTTTGTTTCAGCTATGACTTAAGGGGCGGGACACACAGAAAAGACGTAAGTCGAGGACGCGTCACAGACGCGGCGACCCTTAAATGTTCATACAAAATGCATAGAAGCGTCGCGACACAAAATATACAGAAAAGCCAGGGCGGGGACGAGACGCGGACACAGGCACGTATGTCTGCGACGCGACCTCGTCTTACGTCTCTTCTGTCTGCCCTGCGCTAAAGGGGGATGCACTAAGGTAGCGCTAGCGCAGTCTAACGGGACGACGTTGATTAAACACCGAACTCATCATAATAATATAAATTATGTTAAACTGATCTATTTAATTGAGCATTAAAGTGTTTAGTTGTTGGGCCCAATCAACTATATTGCTATAATAAATTAATAATACATAAAATATATAACTTGGAAAAAACGCCTGTACAGTTCACCATCAAGGCTTCTACAGACCGGCGCGACTCGCGACGCGACACAGGCACCGCACGTCGCGCGACACGTGGGGTTTTGTATCACGTCGCGTGTCGCGCCTGTAGAAGCCTTCAAAGGTTACTGTTTCCCAGAGTAGGGGTAGGCACAGATGTAAATATAGTACACCTAAAAAATAAGATAATAATGACAAAAATGGAAATTTTAAATAATCCACTTAGACAAAGAAATCAAGACAACCTGTTATCAAATACAAGAGTTCAAATAATAATACCAATTTCCAAGGTTGGCTGGAACAGATCGCAGAAAGCGATAAGGGCACCCATTGTAACAATGTTTTAAGAAAAAAAAGAAAATTAGGTAGGGACATTACAAATAAACACTAGTATTTATTTTTGTAATGTACCTATTATATTTTTCTGGTGTAGGTACAATGAAGTACATACTTAAATATATAAAAACAAAGTAAATAAGTAATACATACATGTACAAAAATCAGTGCAAATCAAACTCAGTGTGGAAAGAACCAAGTGCTACATACAACAAAGAACCAAGTGCTACATACAACAAAGAACCAAGTGCTACATACAACAAGAACCAAGTGCTACATACAACAAAGAACCAAGTGCTACATACAACAAGAACCAAGTGCTACATACAACAAAGAACCAAGTGCTACATACAACAAGAACCAAGTGCTACATACAACAAAGAACCAAGTGCTACATACAACAAGAACCAAGTGCTACATACAACAAAGAACCAAGTGCTACATACAACAAGAACCAAGTGCTACATACAACAAAGAACCAAGTGCTACATACAACAAGAACCAAGTGCTACATACAACAAAGAACCAAGTGCTACATACAACAAGAACCAAGTGCTACATACAACAAAGAACCAAGTGCTACATACAACAAAGAACCAAGTGCTACATACAACAAGAACCAAGTGCTACATACAACAAAGAACCAAGTGCTACATACAACAAAGAACCAAGTGCTACATACAACAAAGAACCAAGTGCTACATACAACAAAGAACCAAGTCCTACATAAAACAAAAACATACCAATAAATATTACCCTTTATATTAGGACTACAATTTAACCCTAGTAACCCTAAAATTTGGTAACGTTCATATCTAGTAATGCCTAGCATTTTTATGTATTTTCCATAAAACTAATTGTCTACTGGAATAATAATTGACATTTTGTCTATTCTAATCCTACATAAAATATATAATAAATAGCCGCTAGCATCATAACTAGGGATGATGATATTGGTACCCAATACCTCTTTAGGAGTCCTCGGTCATCTGTACCAACGACCACCTTCTTCTCCCTGTACTTCTTCTTGCCACGTAGTTTCCATTCATACTCTGCTAATTCTTTACGATTCTTTTCTTCCTCTAGCTCTTTCAATCTCTGTTTCTCTTTCTCTTGTTCTATTTTAGCAGCAGCTTTCTTAGCTTCACAGGTATTGTCACACAGTATTTCAGTGTCTCCGTTTCTAACTGAGTTGCAAGGAGCCTCCTTCCTTATATTACCACAAGGACAGTGCACTTTAGTTTTCTTAGTGCATACTTGGTTACCGCAAGCTCCTGAATGACAGATGTTACGGCAGCGATGGCCACAGTCTAAGTTCTTAGGACATTGTTGCTTGCATGATAACATCTCTTCAGTAGCTGCTGACAATTCTCGGCAGCGTAAGTATATCTCGGTTACACCGCAATGGCAGGCTAAGCGTTCAAGTATTTCACAAGGGTGACACGAACCAGGATGACAGGCCCTAATAGAACATTTATGGGCACATTTTTCAGGACGTTGAACTGAACATTCTCTGTTACATTGCTTACAAGTTGAAGGCACGTTTGGGTATTCAGGAACAGAGCTGTAAAGATGACAGAGTAAAGTACACTTGTGATTTCCACAAGCCAATGGTTTTCCACACTCTCTTCCACATGGCCTTCGTGAAGCTGTGTGGCAAGGCTGCTGGTCCGTCTCATGCTCTCCAAAACAAACCATTGGTACTGGTGTTTCACATGGTGGACAATCTAAGGTCATAATCTTAGTCTTTGGTGGTTGTACCTCCCAAGGAGTAGCAGGTTTCTCAACTTGTTTGAACAGCACTGCAACATATTCATGGCATACCGCTTTACAATGGTGACTACACTTAGGATACTGCTTGTCACAGATTGCTTTGCAAGGTGGACAGTCACCAAAATGACAGGAGTGTTTATTTTCTTCACTGTGACCGCATTTGTATTTAATTTTGCAGGGCAAGTTGCATTTTGGAGGTTTTGTTTGCCTCTCCCGTCCACATGGGACTCGTATGTAAGTTTCTTTACATCTGCAAGTTACTTTGGATTCTAGCGGGCATGGATAGCATGGTCCACGATGACAAATATTTGTGCATTTATGCCTACCACAGTGGAGGCCTTTGTCACATGTCTTCTCACATGGGGGGCAGTTTCCATTACAGCATTTTCTTCCACAACCATGTTTACCACACAGCCTAATTCCGCGACATTTAGTGTCACATTTAAAGTCTTTGCTACATGGTAGGGCCCTTGTGTGTGTGGAGCAGTAGCATTGCTTTTCAATTAAAACTTGGCAAGGTGGGCAGTTACCATTGTGGCACTTCTCTGGGCACTTATGATCACAATCTTCATGCCTCTTACCACATGTACCTAGGCAGGTTTCCATAACATCTGGACATTGGACAAAGCGCTGATTAGCTCCACAGGGACAAGATAAAGTTCCAGAGTTGGGGCAATCTCCACAGTTGCCTGAATGACAGATTCTGTCACATTTATGATAGCCACAGGAAAACAGCTTGTTACAAGGCTTCTTACACTGCCAGAAAGGATCATTACATGGTCTTTTAGCTTTCTCTGAACTACATTGACATTGCTGAATACTAGTGTAGCTACAAAGAGCACAATTACCTTCATGACAGACATTTTCACAATAATGAGCCTTACACAAAAGAGTTTTCTTACAAAGTTGGCCGCAGGACCATTTTGCAGCGCTGCATCTCACTCTCTGACGTTCCTTCTCACAGAAACAAATGCCATTAACCGTTTGTGGGCACGGGGGGCAGGGACCAGGGTGGCATAGCAGCAAGCACTTGTGTTTACAATTTTCGCCAGTAGACAGCCTTTTGCCACAGACTTCACCACAGGTATGAGGAATGAGCCAAGGATGGTGTGGTGGGTCATCAGTTTGGCCGCAGAAACAGCGATATTTACGAGGGATTTCTTCCTTAGAATAAGAGTTCCGGCACTTAGGGCAACACCATTCGATTTTTTGTTGTTTTATAACAGCTATCGGACCCGTACTTTCTTCACAGCGCAAGCTAATACTATCGTTCGCCCATTTTTGAATGCAAGAAAGATGGAAGTATGAAAAACAATGATCACACGTCCATATAGCGTGAGATTTTTTTATCGATCCTATGCATATAAGACAAGTTACAGAACGGCCGCTTATGGCTTCTTCAAGGAGGTTTTTGGTCCTGTTCAGCATTTGAGTGTCTCCGCCGCCGCGCCAGTAGCTCTGGAACATGCTTTCCATGACGTTGGATTCGCAAGGATCCTCATCTTCAGACGACGACAGTTCTTTCATTACTTTTAGATGTTTGTGGACGTTTTGCTGCAATTTTGCAGCCGCGTCTCTGTATCGGCGCGCCATACTTAATATTGCGTGTACTTCTATGGAATAATTTGACGTATTTTCAATTTTGTGGTGGAAATTGAGTAGAAAAAAAAGACAAATGACAAGCCATTCTCTTTTCTTCCCTTTGGCTTTGACGTTCCACGATAAAAAAAATAGTGTCAATTCAAACGTTTGGGACACGTTGCGTAATTTTAAGGTTGTAACAAACAAAAATGATTAAAATTAATTCTATAAGACACACTTTGTTTAATTAATTAATAACATTTTTTAAATCGAACTACTAATAAAAAAAAACAATAATCCACAAATGAAGTATCTAATGCTTTTGTCGTTTTTTGTGCTGGTAACATTGTAATGCAGTGAGACTGAACCTGATGATTTCTAAATAAGATTATTTTAGATTATTGGACAAATATTTTAGATAAATAATGGAGCTTACTGGAGTGCACTAATAAACAGTGAAATAAACATACATAATAGCGTCATCTATATGTGGATAGACGAACTGCAAAAAATGCCGAAGACTCCGTTTATAGTTACTCTACTCTTTGCCGAAGACTCAACGAACTATACTACTCGACAACAGATGGCACAAACAGTTTATTTAGAAACAAAACTAGTGATCTGCCCCAGCTTCGCACGGGCGCCCGGCCGTGATCTAATAATAATTATGACCCAATAATAATAAAACAAGGCCTTTTTGTTTTACTTGTCGTTGGATTTGTGCAAACTATGTTAAAAAGACTATGGTAAAGCTCGTCCGGATTTGCCTTTCTTCTTCGTTCAAACTAATGATCTATTCTAATACATGATTGGTTCAAACGTTGACCTTAGAGCATCTGTTTATAGGTTAAATGCTCTAGACTACGACGTACAATCGGAAGTATGTCTTCTTTGTGACATGTTTTAAATAAAACACTCGTGAAGAAGCAAAACTAAAATAACAAAAAAAAACTGACTATAATAAAAAAACCGCCCAAGTGCGTGTCGAACCACGCACCATGAAGGGTTCATGTAGTTGGGATGAATATAATATAATATCCCAAAAACAAACATAACATTGCAGTTGAAAAACATGTTGTCCCATAGATCGATATACGTTGTGACGTTTAAAGGCTTCTACAGACCGGCGCGACACGTGACGCGACACAAAGGCCCCGCGTGTCGCGCGACGAGCGGTGACTGTGTCGCGTCGTGAGTCGCGCCGGTCTGTAGAAGCCTTAACGATGTACGGGAACATGTTTTTCAACAAAAATAGATTAATTTTAAATGACACAACACACATTATAATTAGACGTTTATTTATAAATCATTCAAGTTACAATCGAGCTTACATTAGGTTTTTCTTCAAAATATCTACTAAAATATTACAAACATTACAAACGGCATTTTGCAGCCAGGGGGCCTAAAATGGACGCTTTGGCAGAATCATAGCGTACAATTCATAGATACCGCAATTCATCTGTTTGACAACTTACTGCTATTTGATATTAGAATTCAGCAATTCTGTGGACCATTTTACGAAACTCCATACAAAACTGTCAAACAGATGAATTGCGGGATACGAATTGTATGCAGATCGTATAATATGATTCTGCAAAAGCATCCATTTTAGGCCCCCTGTTAGCCGCCAATTTTTATTTCAAATCACAACAATACTCGACACTTTAGTTTTACATTAAAAGCATTAAAAATTAAAAATCGAAAGAAAACTTAAATTACAAGAAAAATTAAATTCAAATTATTATGCACAGATATTTTCAATATCTTATTAGTAGATAATAAAAGCATTTTAAGGATTGACTAAAAATAAGAAAATGGTAACATTATTGAATACAAGACAAGACGTGGTCAATGGCACTGAGAAGTAACCACTATAGATACTGTTCTCGTATTTATTTAATAATATTTTACGACCGGAGCTAGTCAATTTCGAGACTGATTTCATTCATGATAGACTTACGATACTAGGTAGGTACCTACGGACTACAATACCTCATACCTAATTATCTCGTTTTGAGAACTCAAGCCGCCTGCAAGTTTCATCGCGCATATTCGAATTTTTTGCAGATTTTGTCGACTAAACTCACAATTCGACTTGATGCGCTTCACACAAAGCAACTTGTTTAGTTTTAGATGTCCAGTTTCAATACTTGGCCAATGGATAGCCTAGTGACCAATAGAAATTTATATCGAGAAGTGCCTGATGCACATTGACAATAGTTTCGAGTATGGCACTGATCAATTTAGTGTCAAATTATATTGAGATAGTGGTATTTTGAATACAATCGATCAAAACATTAATTTGACAGGTATTGCGATTTCAAAATTAAAAGATAATCACTGTAAACAGTCATTAAAATTTTAAATAATGTTGAACTAAATCAATCTATTCGAATCGTTAGTCGATTCCATTTGGAGAATATTGTTAACGTACTCTAGTATTTACTTCTGGTTTCTTATTTTTGCTTGACAATTTGAACCAGCCTGCTTTTTTGTTATTATCTTTAGGCATTGAAATGGATCTTGAAACCCTGTCTCGATCACTTTCCCGACTAATCAACTCGCTCGATTGACTTTTCTTGCCATCTCTAGCAACTGACTTCCTTGGCGTAGTGTTGCTAGTATCTTTAATTCTTTTATCGGATTTTTTGTATAGTGTTGTACTAGAGCTTGTTAGTCGATTATTTTGTGGCCGTCGAGTCAGTGTTGTTTGGCTGTATGACTTATTTTTTTGAAGTGTTGCGGGTTTGTCTTCTGTTAAAGTTTTTGTTGAGGATGCCTTTTTAACGATTTCTTTTGGCTTGGATTTCCTCGGTCGTTGTGCGTAGTGCACGTCATGTTGGTCGTTGTAATGTTTTGGGGTCCAGGGCGCGAATATTGAGAAGCTCTTCGTGGTACTGCGTACTTGAAGGTTGGAGGAGTTGACGGAGGAGACGTCGTCGCGGGAGCGGTTGCGCGTTATGCGGCCCGGGTCCGGGATGTCACCGACTGAAATGAGGACGATGAATAAATCATACTGAATAGAAATGAGAATGAGTGCTTCGTATAATCCTTAGAAGATTTCGAATTCTAAAGAATTTACGCACAAAGGCAACCGCGTATGGATGAATTTTTTGTTCGGTGTTAATTATAATAGTACCTTCCTACAGACGCCCCCGTTCGGGCGGTTTTTTTTATCGCGCACTTATTTTTCTACTCTCCGCGTGGAACCGAGCTTTAAGAATCCAACAGAGTGCATCGCAGCGCCTCAAAAAACACTGTTGGATTGTCAACTCTCGTCGCTCAGTAGTGCGTTGAAAATCCAGAGCGTTGGCCCAATCTTTGCCATGACTTTTCGTCCTCCATCAAACCGCCTATAAAATGATGCTGAACTGACCGGTGGTAGCGTGCAGGTACACGACGCTGCGTTGCGACGGCTGGCTGGAGTCGCCTTCAGTGCTGCTCTCTCCGGAGTTGGGAACTGGTGTCCTGCGCCGGTGTCTACAAGAAGATTAATAAAATAGTGTTATTTATATCCTTGGAATTCTACAATAAAGGTAAGTCAAAGTCAAACGCGCTAAATACGTTTAATGAACATATTTATCAATTCTACCTGTTATTTTCAAAAAACAGGCCAAGTGCGTGTCGGACCACGCACATTGAAGGGTTCCGTAGTTAGGATGAATTTATCCTAAATACATCGATATACGTCACAGTCAATTTTCCAACTGCAAATATAAGTTAACGTTAACTTAGAAGCTTGATTTTTTTAGAGCTCTAAGGGACCGTAGACCTACGCATTTGATATTAATTACAACTTGATCTTCCTGAGAAAAAGGGTATTGGCAGACTAACAGACAGACAGGCGGACAGACAGACAAATTTACAATTTTAGAACTTTTTCCTATATTTGTGCTGTAAGACCTTGCTTCTTGCCAAATTTCATGATTCTAGGTCAACGGGAAGTACCCTGAAGGTTTTGATTTATATGCGAGTATCGAAATATGTCGCAATAATATCGCTTAAATCACCGTATTTTTTTATTGCGTTGACTTAGAAGCTTGATTTTTTTAGAGCTCGACCATATACTTACCTATTTGATACAAAATTTCAACTTGAAACCTACACGCGTTCCTGAGAAAAGAGTCTTGACAGACAGACAGACTGACAGACAGACGGACAACGAAGTGATTCTATAAGGGTTCCGTTTTTTCCTCTTGAGTTACGGAACCCTAAAAATAGACAGAAACAGAATGATGTTTTAAATACGTTTAGCGTTAACGCAAGTATTTAAAGCGGGCGCAAGTATTTTAATTGGGGATTTGAAATTCCAATTAGGTATTACTTTTTCGTTACTTCTAGTTAAGAGCATGTTTCTCGACGTTATGTTTGATAGTGGTCAATGTAAATTCTATTAAAATGATCGGGACAAGCGAAACATTGATTCGTATGCTACTCACTTCATATCCCTGCCAAGCTCCTGCTTACTTCCTCTCAACTCGGACGAGCTTCCTCTATCCTCCTGCCTCCTCCTCACATCTGCTTTAGATCCCTTCAAAGTCTTCGAACTGCTGTGACTTCTAGATCTCTCATACGGACTGATCGGTGGCTTGGCATTCACTTTCCTATCAAACTGGCTCTCGTTCTCCGAATTACTTTGTATTTCTGATATATTCTGAAGGTTACGCTTATATTGGTTTCCTTTTGGTGATTCGCTTTTGTCTTCCCGGTGTAAGTTTGACAGCGAGTAGCTTTTGTTCGTCAGTTCAGTGTGGTCTACCTCGTCAAGTCCTGTGCTAGAGTTTGATATGGTTTTTCGTAGAGTTCCATGTTTCGTATGGGTGTATCGTTTAGTTTCGGTAGAGGGCTTGACGTTCGCGTCTGAGTCTGGATCTGTGTCGCCGAAGAAGCGAAGGTTTTTCGCTGGTGATGTTAGAGGTTTCGCGGGTTTTGGGTTGGTCTTGCGCGGTGCTTCGTCTTCTGTTGTTAATATGCTTTCTTTTTCGACCTGAAAGTAACCAGAGGTTAGAAATTGTTACTCATTGCTTGTGTTTTGTTTCAGGACTAGTATGCAAGACATCCGTACTACGGGGACACATCCTATGGGGATTAGTGCGGGAAATATTCATTAACAGTAGTGGGAGCGACCTGAGTCCAGTTGAAGGCAGTATTATTCTGAGCACGTGTAACAAAGTTCTCTATAATAATAATTCTGCTTATAGAATCGCCTTGGATGAGTCGGCAAAGGTACGTGTTGTATAATTAGTGTGAATTAAATAAATAATAAAACAAAAATAATAATAGCTAAGTCTTGTCGGTGAGTAGTACTACAGACCACCCCTTCTACACCTACAACTGAATATAATGATTTCGCCTATAATAGATCCATGAAAGCCGGCCCTGTTCAGTAGTTCTTAAAGTTCATGGTGCGCTGGAAGTCTTTAGTCGTGCTGCGATAGACGATGATCCATGTTTTATTTTTTTTATATTAGTTAATGTGAGACTGGGTAATATTAGTATGTGGTAGCTTGTAATGTCATTGAATTTTTAATTTTCTATAATTTATTGTAATAAGTAGGTATGTGTTAGTTTTATAATTTTAATGAACGTCATTTTATTTAATTATTTATTATTTCGTAGGCGAAGCAAAAGGAGTGTGTAAGGAGCGTAGCAGGTGGCGTTCTATAGTTTCTGCCTACCACTATGGGAAGAAGGCGTGAGTTTATGTATGTGTATGTATTTCAAACACACTTTATTGTTCCTGAATAAAATTGAATCTGAATTTAATACCACAAAACAAAATGTTAATAATTTGTTATTATCATTAAGAGCCCATTATGTCCCGCTGCAAGGCAAAACCCACTACTCTCCACCTTAGCAAAGCAATACCTTTGTATTCTTCCCCTTCTTCCTGGTAAGCCTATCCAGGGATTTGAACCAGTTGCCGCCGGCGGCGGGTGCGGGGGCGGTCTGTCTCCGTGGGGGGGAGGGCGTCGGGCTCGGGGTGGCCAGCCTGCGTCTCTCGCGGTAACGTTCGGCCTGGAAAGATGGGATCAGGTTTAGTGGAATTGCATGAGTATCTGATGATCGATCTCCCTCCATACCACGGACGGGTGGAGAGGGACGACCTGACCGTATAACTATCGTAGTAGGAAAGACCTGGATAAGTTTGGCGATTGGTGAAAGTGGACATCATTCATCGAGGCTGTTGATAGATTAACGTGGTTCTCCCAAGAAATGCCTGAACTTGCATCAAGATACCTACTTTTTTAGTTCCAAATTAGCTCACATGGCTAAGTATGTTGTACCTTGTAGCTAAACACGACGGCGATATAATAACGGTTATCTACTTGTGGGGGTGCCATGCTTATCCTGTCACTTAATCGAGAAAGAAAAACAATCAGCTTCCTTCAAAAAGAGGGAAGTACTCGATATAATAAAAATAGGTAAGTGCTCGATGTATGCACACACTACATACACATCTTTTTTGTAGACTGAGGTCACCTTATTATTTCTCACACATCCGCTACATGTTAGCATGTCTGTACGAGTTCATTGACACTATCTACACATAAATAAATATAACTACGAAGAGGATTCTCGAGTGAGAAATCTCAAGTGTTTTGTCCGTAATTAGTGGAACAAAAAACGCGGTAGGATATCAATATTGGACATGGAGAGACTGCCATCTGACCTCTCTGATTCCTAGTCAATACCGATGTTGAATAGATGGAAAGAGGAGACCATTAAAAGTTGGATGGATTGGAAAGGGAGTGACAGATAACGTGACGGCTGACAGGAGAGAATGGAAGAGAAAAACATTTTGCGCCGATCTAATCTGTAGGTACTAATCCATGAAGCCAATCTCATCCAATCTCACCGTGAAGATTTCGGCGCAGTGAGCTTGACGTGAGAGCTGTCAATGCATCAGCCGATCTATTCTTATAAAATTAGGTGACGTGAGCGTGAAGTGAGCTGTCAATAGTGTCAATCCCTAGCATCTTGTGGAATGTCAGCTCACTTCACCTAACCTTTCACGGTGACATTTTTGCAGAATAGGTAGGCAGGTTCAATAACAGCTCACTTCACCTAAGTTAAGGTGACATTTTTACAGAATCGATCGGCAGTGGTCGGAATATTCCGAACTTCTGACAACTTGTTACGATTGCCAAAGATTTTATATTATGACCACTAGGGACGGATGTTTAACGTATTCTCTGAGCCACGGAAGTGTGTAGGTGAGTAAATAATGCTCATCCACTCATGGACTCGCCAGCAACACAGCTTTATTAACCTCGAAGAATGCAAGATCCAGTCGGATTTTATTTGTCTTCGAGCGCCCATAGGCAATAGGTAATGTACTATGATAATTCGGTTTATCCCTATGCCGACGGACCCTAACCATAAGTTTGTACATGAGTAAGTAAGTATTTTTATTTTAAATTGTTTGATAGGTACAGACGGCTACACATCAAGCTATACCTTTCCAGTATAAGCTGATCTCGCATTGTATAAGATTTCCGTACAGTGCGAGATCAGCGATGTGTAGCCGTGTGTACCTACAGTCAGCGACAAAAGTCGATTAAAACTTCAGTTTTGAATAGCATGATTTTTCAGTAAAATATTTAATTAAAATCGGAAAAGAAGTACAATTAAAAGAACATTAACTCTTAGTTATTTTATGAACTGCTGAAATACAATCTAGCGAATAATTTTGTGTAAATTTAGATGATGTGTAAAAGTAACACGTTAACCGACTTTTGTTGCTGACCGTACCTATCAAACAATTTAATAATTTCTCCGGTATGATATTACAAAATAAAAAATAAACTATTGATGAATACTGACAGTCTACGGTCAACAAAAAATAGCATGATGATTGAATCTTGAATCATTATGTTGATTAAAAAAAATGTGCCCTCTTTCATACAATAACGTTTTTTTCACACAATTCATTCCATATCTCCTACAAAACTAAGGTTCATTCCACTCTATGTTTTTGGTAATTCAAATACGATAAAAGAACGTTATGACCATATTATCAAAGATAGAACTCTGATAATATTCAAAAGATAACAAGTCCACGATTTTTAAAAGTTGCAGGATACCTAGCTCTTCCACAAGTGACAATACACGAACCTTCGGTGTACACTGTCATTGAATATCCTGAGCCCGGCTACCGACCTTGGCTTGGCTGGCTAACGTTTCTAAACACAACAGTAATGTCTGTGTCAAAAGTACTTATTACTTTCATCAGGAAAATAAAAACAAATGAATCGGAAAATGTACCGGGATCCGAATCTGTAGTGTCACTTACCATTTGAGTGCTTTATTTTGAATATTTGAATACTCGTAATTAAACCCAAGTACCAGTTTTTACATAATTGAAGTTTACTTTATAATCTCAATTTACGTCGATGATTTTTCAATTACAGTTTCAGTAAGAATGCTTAAAAAACAATTATTTTTGAAAAATGTGGTGAGATTCCCAGAACCTTCAAAAACCTAAGAACGTGTTGCTAATTCCTGTCAGTGCCTGAATGTGCGGAACAATTTAACAACAGGGTTTGTTTACACTTTCATCAGATAATTTTGGAACAAGCATTAGTTAGTGTCGTAAAGTAAAGCTCGTGCACACGCAAGCGAAGAAGAAAATGTTTCTTGCTTGTAAATAGTTACCGTCAAAACTGTGTACCCAGAGCAACATTTTCATACAAACGAGGTCATTTCGAAGCCTCGGTTCTCCGTCAGGTAACGATTTGGATGAGATCTGATAGCAGCTTTCCAGAGTATGGATGGAGGAGGTCTAGAGCGCCTAAGGCGCCCAACTGATCAAACCGACTTTTCTTATCGGAGTTATTCATGAAACAAAAAACCTCAAAAATCGTATCAAAATGTATAGAAATCCGAACACTCAAATCTCTATACATTCTTTCATTCTCTGGTGTAAATGGCTTGTCTGATCAGTTGGGTGCCTTTAGGTGCTCTAGACCTGCTCCATCCGTACTCCGGAGAGCTGCTATCAGATCTCATCCGAATCGTTACCTGACGGACAACCGAGGCTTCGAAATGACCTCGTTTGTATGAAAATGTTGCTCTGGGTACACAGTTTTGACGGTCAGTGTAGCGTCTATAATAAATAATTGTCAAAGCGTTGTGTGTCGCACGCAGTAGGTACTTAGGTACGACCACGATCGCCAACCCGTCTGCCAAGCGTGGCGATTATGGCAACCCCCCTCCCTCCTTTGGGGGGAGGCATATCCAGCAGTGGACATCTTTCGGCTGAAATGATGATGATGAGTTAGGTACGTTTATTGTGCTTCTTAGTTGAATTAGCTTAAACAGTCCCTACGTAAAGGTAGTGAACGGTAGTTGTAGGTAACATCTTCCCTCTCGCTTTCTGTGCGAGTGATTTCGTGAAAAGGGACGGAAGTGTGTAACAGGAAGTGACAGCTTGAGCATGGAATAAGTAAGTACTTTTTAATAGCATGGAATTAGTAAGTAATTTATAATAGCATGGAATTAGTGTACTCATGGAATTCGACTTGAATTCGACGAATCGAGCAGTGGGCGACTACCTAATGAAAATTTATTAGAATAAATATTTAAATATTTAGCTTTTTTAAATGTTGACGTTAATTTCTGTGGCTGCTCAGTTGCTTATTACCAAGGTGAGATGTCAGATATGATATATATATATATTTATATATATAAAATTCAAAGTCCTGACTGACTGACTGACTGACTGACTGACTGATATATCAACGCACAGCCTAAACCGCTGGTCCTAGAGACATGAAATTTGGAGGGTGTGTTCTTTGTGAAGAGTAGGTATCCATTAAGAAAGGGTTTTTTGAAATTCTACCCCTAAGAGGGTGAAATAGGGGATGGAAGTGTATATGAAAGTCCGTCAGTTTTCAAGTTAGAATATTCAAATTTTGTGTTTAGGCTGACGATTGAAAATTAATTGATACATGTCTCAGCGTTTTTGATAATTCTACCCCCGAAGGGTTAAAAAGGGGGATGATGTTGTGTATGGAAAGTCCTTAATTTTCGAAGTAAAATCACTAAATTTATTATCTAGGCTTATGGTTGGAAGCTAACGCAACGGTGTTGTTAGAATTTGAACCCATAAGGGGTGAAAAAGGGGATAAATTTTTATTTTTAATGAAATTTCTTTTTAAGTTAAAATCACTAATATTTCGGCTTATTGTTGGAAACTATAGGCATCCGCTAAGAAGGGTTTTTTCGAAAATCTTATTCCTTGAGTTAATAAACCTGAAACTTGGCACGAATACTAACCTAAGTATATTATAAAGTGTGACATTTTAGTTTTTTTTTTAAACTACTTAATAAGGGATTTGCGGATGACAATGTTTGTATGGAAGAATTTTAACGCGCGGTCCGATTAACTCGAAACTCAGTATTTATACTGTAAACCAAAATAAATAAAAGAATTTATCAGTTTTTCGAAAATTGACCCCTTTTTTTTTGCGTGGGAAATTATCAAATAACTTCTCCCGCTCTGGGCGGAGCGGGAGTGTCAGACTTTTACTGACTAAAACCCACCCGTGTTCCTTCCGTTGTCTGTGTGCCAGGGCCATGATATCCCTTTCGGACAAACATCACAACTCTGGCAGGCCCTAACGGACCCCGTCAGTTGGTGCTGACATCTCTTTGAGGCGCGCGTGGAACACAACGCGCTGTCGAACCGGGCCTGGTCCTTATCGGATGGCGAGCTACCCATCGCTCACCGTACGCAAGCCCGCGCCTACGGTGGCCGGAAGACGGCTTGCTACTCCCGACGCCCGGGGCGTCTCCTGCGGTGACTAGGAGCGCGAGGGCGCGAACCCCTTTTTGAACCTTGCCTCTCTCTCACGCGTTCTGCCTCCTCCTTCGCTAATACTAACCTAAGTAAAATATAAAGTTTGTCATTTTATGTTTTTTTAAACTAACCCCTAAAGGGGGATTGGGGGATATCAAAACTTTTATGGAATAATTTCAACGCGCGGTTCGATTAACTTGAAACTCAGGATTTATACTGAAAACAAAAAAATAAAGAATAACTTTTATCCGGTTTTTTATTAAATCTGCCCCTTTAAATGGGGTGAAAAAGGATAGTCAATTTACAAGGGAGGATTCTACTGTGTGGCTTGATTAACTTGAAAATTGGTATAAATAACCTATAAATCCAATATAATAGAAACGTCAAAAACGATGTTTCATTAATTTACCCCTTTGAGTGCGTAAAAAGGGGCGATATAGTTTGTGTGAACAGAATCTTATTTCTTTTGATATATAAACTTGAAATTTGGCCCGAGTACTTATTTACATAACATCACGCCTGCAATCCCCAAAGGGTTAGGTAGAGGTGTATCTTTAGTACACCCACATTTCGACAGGTTTGTTTAAGTCCCATGTAATAGGGGACGAGCCTATTGCCATCAACCGGGCATAAATGCAGACTTCGGGCTGCTACTAAGAAATTCCTAATGGAAAATCCAATAACACTTTGCCCGACCTGGGAATCAAACCCACCCCTCATTCTCAGCAGTCGCGCCTGTGACCACTAGACTAACGAGGCAGTCATTACTTAAATAACAATGTTTGTCATAACTTTTGCGTTTTTCAAAACTACCCCTCAAAAGGATTTTAGGAAGTGTTATGGTTTGTATTTAAAGAATCTTAACGTGCGATCCGATTAACTCGAAACTCAGACCTCATATTGAGTTTTCGAGAATCGGAAAAAGGGGTACATAGTTTTCGGGAGAATTTTACTGCGTACCTTGAATAACTCAAAAGTTGGTACATCAATTACTTACAAATAGACTTAGACATGAAATGGAGGAGGACACGTAGGTATATTGAACAAGTATGTACAAAACGAAGTTTGTATTTATATGCTATTATATCCTCCGTAAAGTTGTAAATCAAACTGCACTCCTATCTGCTTACCACGCTTACGTTGGTTCCAACTAAGATATGGTATAATGTTTAGGGGGAATGCTGCTGATAGAGAAGCTCCTTTTTTTTCGACATCCACGCGGGCGAAAGCTAGTATTTATATATAATTATGTACTACTGTAAGACTCGATCGTTTTTTTTTTCATTTGTCATTACGATATATAAGATTGTGTTTCACTTATAGGGCCTGCTGGTAATCACACAAAGAGCCAGAACTGCCTGGAGCATGTCAAATGACACACATTTTCACTCTTTTGTGATACAGCATCCGGACAATATGAGTAACGTTTCAATGACTGTTGGCCTTAAGACCGCCATATGTTCTGTGGCCTTAACTGGCTTATTTTGGTACAATGAAGGTTCATACAGCCAACATGAAAACTGGATATTATTGAAAAAACAACTTTAGGTTTTATGTATTAAGTTGATTTCAGAATGATTAGTAATTTACGGCTGTGCTTTTCACCGACTTCTAAAAAGGAAGAGGTTCTAGTTCGTTTGTATGTATTTTTCATATAATTATGTTCATCGATTTCTCCGTGATTACTGGGCCGCTTTACGTAATTCTTTTGTCATTTGGTAGATGATAATTGCGCAGTGGTACCATATTTTTTATGAACTTTACTGGGGTAGTTTTTGAGTTAGCTTCAATAATATATTTTTTTTGCACTTAGTGTATGTTGATGATGTTATACTCGTAAGACATCCTGTCACTGTATACGAATTTGTGCTAACTAATTATTTTATTAATGTTTTTGTTCTTCAACATTCATGGATTCGGAGAACATCACGCCGTAGACTGAAGAGGTAGCCCTGGGTGTATATTTAGTTAGTAGGTACACGCACATGTTACCCGTTATGTTTAAGTGCCATGTAATCGGGGACGAGCCTATATCTCGCCACAAACCCCGACACAGGACAAGGTACTTACATACTGAGATATTTTATTTTAACGCATACGTGCACATTTTTGTGAGTTTGTGTCTCAAAAAACAAAGCAAATGTAATGATCGTGACATGTCTTGCTCTGTTTCGGTACTTTGCTCTGAATAACACGTGGAGGCTGTGCGTAGTTTTTAAATAAATAATACTGCGATACTATTTAAACTTTCATTTTATCAGGTGACATTTTTGGTACCCTGCCTTACAAGCTACGCAATGTATGTGGAGGTCCATGCGCACATGCACTGAGCAATATTACTATCGCTGCCTCTCCATTGTTATGCACTTGCATTTTCTTATTCTCGAAACGTGTTTAATCGATATAATTATTAGCTAACGTTAATGACAAAGGCTTCTACATACTGGCGCGAAACAAAGGCCCCGCGTGTCGCGCGACGAGCGGTGCTTTTGTGTCGCGTCGCGAGTCGCGCCGGTCTGTAGAAGCCTTTATGCATATTAGCCATTGTGATGATCACAAAAATCGAATTGTATAAACAAATTACAGAGTAACTTGAACAATTAGAACAATAAGGCAATGACGCGTAGCCGTAAATAATGAAATAAACTCTCTACAATACTTTAGATGGGCCTGAATTTGCATTGAAGCTGAAAGCAAGTCTGTAAAAAGAAAACAAAAAAAAAATAACAGTCCCGTTTCCAGACTCTTTCGCTAAGTAGGCAGCTGTTGAAAAACGGTAATATTCGAGGAAGATTGAGAGGAAAATGTGATTGTTTAGCACGATCCGTCTAATTGGAGATGTGGTTTGCGGTGGAGTAACGCAAGCCTTTTTTGACCTCAATAAGATAACTAGTATTCAAAGTGTAGAAACAAATAATAGTTATGTCTAAGGAGTTTAAAGTAATTATAATTCAATGCAACGAAAAACAGGAGGAGACTGCCGTTTTCCAAGTTTCTGGAGCAGCCGGTGTGTGAAGTGAATTGTTACCCTTCTCTTCAGTTAAGTTTTCACGGTGAGATTTAATACAGAATAGACCGGCGCCAAATGTTTTACTCTTACATTCGTCACGTTATCATTCACACATCCCTCACACAATCCATCCAAGTTTGAAAGGGGGGGGGGGGGGGGGGGGTAAAAAAAAAGGCGTAGTAAGCGATGGTGTGGAGTTATTGCGTGATTACTTAGAATGGTGGTAGAAAGCGTAGGAAGGTAAGAGCGATGGTTGGTGAGATGGGTCCGTGATAAAATGAAGCTGGTCGCCGTCAGGGGCTGCCGGTGTGTTCTGTAACAATCTCACCGTCAGAGCATAGGTGAACTGTGTACATCACCGAAGTGTTCGCGGTGATGTATGTTACATAGGTGAACTGTGTACATCACCTAAGTGTTCGCGGTGATGTATGTTACATAGGTGAACTGTGTACATCACCTAAGTGTTCGCGGTGATGTATGTTACATAGGTGAACTGTGTACATCACCGAAGTGTTCGCGGTGATGTATGTTACATAGGTGAACTGTGTACATCACCTAAGTGTTCGCGGTGATGTATGTTACATAGGTGAACTGTGTACATCACCGAAGTGTTCGCGGTGATGTATGTTACATAGGTGAACTGTGTACATCACCTAAGTGTTCGCGGTGATGTATGTTACATAGGTGAACTGTGTACATCACCTAAGTGTTCGCGGTGATGTATGTTACATAGGTGAACTGTGTACATCACCTAAGTGTTCGCGGTGATGTATGTTACATAGGTGAACTGTGTACATCACCGAAGTGTTCGCGGTGATGTATGTTACATAGGTGAACTGTGTACATCACCGAAGTGTTCGCGGTGATGTATGTTACATAGGTGAACTGTGTACATCACCGAAGTGTTCGCGGTGATGTATGTTACATAGGTGAACTGTGTACATCACCGAAGTGTTCGCGGTGATGTATGTTACATAGGTGAACTGTGTACATCACCTAAGTGTTCGCGGTGATGTATGTTACAGGATAGATCGCGGTGATGTATGTTACAGGATAGATCGCGGTGATGTATGTTACACGATAGATCGCGGTGATGTATGTTACAGGATGTATGTGACAGGATAGATCGACTGTTGTAGACCTCGACTCTGCAACTAAACCCTGCGGAAATCATACTACTTATTACTAATGTTTTTTTTTGTACTTCAGGTTCCAGAGACCCTTGTGAACAGTGGCAGTCGTGACTTGTGCGTAAAAATCTAGAACCTTGGACAGAACTGGCGAAAAATGGACGAGAATTGCATAAAGGGGAAGAGGCTTATGTCCTGTCATGGCTAGAAATAGACTGTAGCAACTTACCCAAGGACGTGCCTATTATCGGGAATTAAGTATGAGCCTTCTTCGCGTGTTTTTTTGCGAACGAGACGTAGAATTCAAGCGCTTGTGAATATATGTATGACATCACTGTCGGTGTCAAATACACGACATTGAACTCGGGTCACTGACCCCGCTCGTTAAGGTGCTTCTCAGAGACTCATCCTTAATCTTTTGAGTTCAATATTAATATTTCAAGTCCCAGAAATCTTTTTAATTTGGTGCTGTGTTATTACAGTTATTTAGTAATACAACCATAACATCACGCCTTGTTTCCCCACAGGGTCGGGCAGAGGTGTACCTGTAGTACACCCACATTTAGTCAGTTATGTTTAAGTCCCATGTATTTAGTAATATTATGTTTTAAATAGAGCCCCTTACTCCCGCTGATTTAAATGTTATAATAAATTATCAACCTCTACAGGGATCGACCCTCCGCAGGGCGACCGTACAAAAGGGAGGAGGCTTATACTCAGTAGATGATGACGATGAGGGCAAGCAAAAGACTCTTCATACAGAGGAGGAGCGACACTGATGAACAAAAATCCCGCTAAATGTATGCCGCTTATGTATTCAACAATAAGGGTTCTGATAGAGCACGGTCATCATCATTCAGCCGAAAGACGTCCACTGCTGGACATAGGCCTCCCCCAAAGTGGGGGGGGGTTGCCATAATCGCCACGCTTGGAAGTCGGGTTGGCGATCGCAGAATGGTGTTAAAATGCATAGAGAACGCTGCTGCCCATTCTCTAGTAAGTCCCTTAGTCGCCTTTTACGACACCCACGGGAAGAAATAGGGCGGTGCTATTCTTTACGTCCGGCACCACACAGACGCCAGAGCACAGAGCTCGGTAATAGTTAGTAAATCCCCAAATAATCACTTTACGATTCGCAGCACTTAGCGTCATTTATCGTAATTCGGCCCATACTGCGTGTGTTATAAAGCGTAAGTATACGTAAAAACTGTGAACGTTAGCGGCTCAAATATAGGCCACCTCTTATATCGACCAGGAGCGCGGCTGTCACTTTACTTTCACTTTCATGTAGCCCTGGTACCGCAAGGCACGGAACGCAGCGTTTTTAAAGTAGCAACTGCCAGGGTTTTGGCTGCAAAAACGAAAACTGTTATGGATAGAGACAAATTAACTGAGAGAAAGAACGGAGACCATTTTAACAAAGCTAAAGGTGTGGCTGGTTTCAGGCGGAGGAAACGTTTCTAAGCATCGTAATATATTACGATGGCCGGAAAAGGAGTCCGTCCTCAAGCACACGTTGGACCTTCAAGTTATCCGTACTTTTTACGTAAAGTAGCTACACTATTGACTTACATACAGTGAGGAGAATCCTAAAGTCGTGAGAAATCTAATAAGTAAGTGATTAACGGTGAGTTGCACGAAACCAACATTATTTGTTCTGTGTGGTGACGGATGTCAAGAATAACACCATCCTATTTCTTCCCGTGGGTGGAATACCTCGTAAAAGACGACTAAGGGACTTACTAGAGAATGGTCAGCAGCGTTCTCTGTGCATTTTATCACCATACTGCGATCGCTAACCTGCCTGCCAAGCGTGACGATCATGCCCCACCCTCCCTTTGGGGGAGGCCTATGAACATTAATTTAACTGACTTCAATTGATGCTGTCACTTTCTTTTTGATACAAAATGTAAGGGCTGGCATGAATTTAAAGTCTCCTAATGTTGGTTTTGTGAAACTCAATGTTTAATGTGGTGTTCTCAAATATAAGCTCGTTACTGCTATGTATGAGTAGAGGTCTATGCTGCATTGAGACAGCTGCGGCTTCAAGAGTACGTAACTTGGAGTATCAACAATATTGCAGTCACCTAGAACAAATGTTGAAACATTCCTCCGGTTTAATTGTCGCATTGATTACATTCGAAATAACAACTAATAGCTATATTTTTATAGCATTACGACTATTACCTGCCTTGTTGGTTCCGGCATTAAATCATTTAACTCCAAACACATTCAAGATGGGCTTAAGTTAATGCTTTTTGAACGTCTTACAGACAGACACCAGCCTCAATATTGCCCAATCATCAGTTTAATTGACACTTTGGTCCGTAGTAATGAGACTTTCATTTAAGTGCTCTCCTCAGTAATCTCCTAAAGAACTGTCAAAGAGTATCTGACGTATGGAGTTTTGACAACATAACAAAATCTTAAAGCGTGTATTTGGTTTGTAAATCGTACGTGTGGACTTAAATGAGTAAATCCAATACGAACACCATACGAACACAGTTCGACTTGTGTTCGCCCTCAACCGCTCCGCTCTCTATAATAGCCATGTATTCGCCGTTGGAAGTGCACTGTTGGATAGGTGGCTGAGAACTAATGACCCCGCGCCGCCACGCGCTCACCCTTCGAGTTCGTTGGAAGTGCACTGTTGGATAGGTGGCTGAGAACTAATGACCCCGCGCCGCCACGCGCTCACCCTTCGAGTTCGTTGGAAGTGCACTGTTGGATAGGTGGCTGAGAACTGATGACCCCGCGCCGCCACGCGCTCACCCTTCGAGTTCGGTACGAACAATGATGCATCAAATTTCTCCGAACATCGCTCCACATAGAAAAACTAAATTGGATGGCCACGAACATTTTTGACGAACTTGTCGAATGTTTGATGTTCGTTAGTGGTCGTACATACGAACAAACTGTTCAATGTTCGTGTTCACCATATTCTTGTTCGTTCGTGCGTACACGCCTTAAAAGGAGCTTTTAAATGAAACGCTGTTAACTTCCGAGACATTTATAAATGAACTAGCTGCTCCCCGCGATTTCAACCGCGTAAGTCTCGATCCCGTAGGAATATCGAGATAAAAAGCCTATATGTTAATCCAAGATGTCAGCTACCTCCATACAACCAGGGTCCAGCCGTTTGAGCGTGAAGAAGTAAGAAACACACACACTCACAAACTTTCGCATTTTAAGGCTTCCGTAGTCAACAAGGAACCCTTATAGTTCGCCATGTCCGTCTGTCTGTCTGTCTGTCCGTTCACCGTCACAGCTAAGCAGGGTTTACAAGTTAACGAGTACGTAATAGTCGACCAACTTAAATTAGCAGTTGGAGAATTGACCGGAACGTACCCATATCGATGTATGGGAGAGCATGTTTTTCAACTACAGTGTTAAGTTTGTTTTTGGGATAAATTCATTTTAACTACGGAACCCTTCATTGTGCGTGGTCCGACACGCACTTGGCCGGTTTTTTATTATAGCTTATTATTTTCCGAGTGACTAATAACTTAAAAGTCGACTAAATGTTTGCAACAAATAAAATAACTTGCCAGCGATTAAATATTTTCGCGACTATTATATTATGTAAGGTTCAAAATTAAAATAAATTGTTATAAAAACTAAAAACTAGCAGCTGCGTTTAGGTAGCAAATAAACTATACCAGTCAAATAAAATATTAGGCGAGGAGCTATAAATAATGACTTGGCGACTAATAATGTTAGTAGGGTGGCAAAGATAATATATTACCAGTCTAGTTAGAGTAGGTTATTATTTTTTTTTAATGGTTAGGTTAGGTTAGGTTAAAACTGTGACTTCCTACGCACGAGCCGAGCGAGCGGCAGCGGCCGGCGAGTGCCAGAAACGACTAGATTATATAGAAAATCTAAACCTGCCCTAATAATACAATAATAATATATTATTTATGAATGCCCATTTTCTATTTCATTTTCGCCATTAAGTTTCCGCTTAGATATTAATTCTGTTCCCAAAAGAAAAACTTGATGCTAGTTTAAATTAAAACGGAGCTTATTACTGATATATTAATATGCTACCTATTACTTATTACGATACTCCTTATTAGCTGCCAACCCATTATATATGGTACCCACTCTATTTTTTTTTAAAACCTATATTCATTTTACTTAGTTGCCGCATTAAATACATGCCTTTTATTATTAGTATGATTGCCCTTTTTGTCATTTTTTTTGTAATACGGTTAACTGTAGCAATTATTTATATCCCGAAGTGGATATCTTTGACTCTTTGTTTATAGCAGGCTATGATGATGACAAATTAAGATTTTGCGATCAAGGTACTTACGTATATGAAAATGGTTTTGGGCGTGAAAGCAAAAGACGGATAGCAGGTACTATCTTTGCTATAGGCAAAATTTGCAAGTTGTTGTTGATATTCAAAGAAAAGGAATACTTCACATAACCATGGGTTATGGAACAAAGGCGTACTTCACCGGTGGAGTCTATACTGCAGGTATCAATCAATAGACTGCAAGTGACGGTCGAAGCACCGAGTTTATGCGAACAGTTGTGTAATGACGCCCGTACTATTGCTACTCGAGACACGACTGATCTCATCCGCATCACTAATGTTGAAGTCGACTTTGAGTTTAACCAGATTCTGGCGCGAATGCTACCTGAACTCCTTAATTCAATGGAACAGCACTGATCGCTCCTGACGATGATCGCTTTGTGGCTGGTCACGATGACGTACATAATTCTGCGTCATTTGTGCGATTGCTATTAGGTCCCAAAATTTGAGTCAAAGATGCAGTATAATTAAATTAAATATCGTGAGTTGACAACTTTCGATAAAAGATATAACGCACTTGGCCATTTGTCCACACAATCATGACCAGCACGTCAATCGTTTATTCAAGAGCTGTGGCATAACATAAACCGAAAGTTGTTAATAATTAATAACAATTTAGTGTTATTAATTAAGTACGTAAACAAAAATCGAAGGAGCTATTTTGGCGGCATCATGCAAATCATCATTTACAATCAGTCTTACTAAAAGGCTGAGATTAATAAACATGAATGTAACTTATGTAACACACGTTGCAATAAATTCGCGTATCTAGTTGTGGTGTTACATTTCATGTTGCATAGCATGTACTTAGACGGCTTTTTCGTTTGTTACGTACAAACCATTATTTAGAACATGCGTTAGCTTATGTTAAGCTTCACCAATCTGTACCGGGCAGTAGGTGGTAGTTTGACTGTTGAGCGACAGTAACAGAAATAATGCAATTCCAAAGTACGTGCTAACGTTTATTAATCTCGGTGAAGGCTTGAAGGATGAAAATAGCTCAACGTACAGAGTAGGTAGTGATGTAAATGCGAGTAGAATCATATCTAACGAGACAATGAGGGATAAATAGTAGCGTCTGTCTTGCACCTCCGACCTTTAGCGTCGATAGGTCAGCGCAAGTATTGTGCGGTGACGACTCGCATTCTGTTCCGCATTGCACGCCGATGCTTGGACGAGGGCCCAATTAACACTTGAGTCTGGCCAATTTAAATTCGTTTCGTTCGGGCTTTTCACGAAAGATAAGTTGAAAAGGTTATAATTAGGTGGGTATTTACAGGAAGTTGAAGAGTAAAGGCTTCTACAGACCAGCGCGACTCGCGACGCGACACAGAGGCATGCGAGTCACGCGACGAGCGGTGTCTTTGTGTCGCGTCGTAAGTTGTCGTCGTCTGTAGAAGCCTTAACAAGGTGAAATTACAGGCGCATACCAATTTCCGGAGTAGAGTCGACAAATACTACTAGTATCCAGAACAGGTAGGTAAAATGTTAAGTGATACTCAAACGATTCTAATTCAATTAAATAAGGAAGTAAACCACGAAAATATTATATCAAAAATCCAAGTTTTACTAAAATAAGGTTTTATGATAATTTTCAATAGTTAAAAGTTCTTACCGATCTTCAGAAATACAAATCAAATTACATAAAAGGATTCAATTCCGGTAGTAATTAGAAATAAGTCACCGTTTGAAATGAGTTAGGTCATCTAGATGTAGTTAGTAATACGGAATGATATAATGATATAAGTTCTTACCAAAGCGGGTGAGTCCAGAGGCCTAGACCTGGATTTCCTCAAGTCACTCTCTCCATCAGAAGGTCTCGACTGCCTGTCACTTTCCCTGTCCGAAGAGTGGTACCGTCTCTTTTCCTCTTTACGCTCCTTATATCTTCTGTCTTCTTTCAGTGTCTTGTCGCATCTGGGAAAGATGAAAGATTTTCATGATCTTATCTTATCAAATCAAAATTAGTTAAGAACCAATAATTATGTTTTCTTTTGTACCATAAATTAAAAAACATTTCAAATATTTGGGTGACAAAATAACAGAAACGCTATAAGTCGTGTAAACTAGGCCGAAATAGGCTACTAGCGCGACAGGACAGGCAGTTGGTTCCTTCCGTGTTGCAAGGTACAGGGCTTGGCAATAATTTGTTGCCGCAAAAATCTAATTTTGAGAGGATTCATTTGGAGGTTTCTGTTCAACAACAAAGTACGTCTTGCTACACTCCACGTGGCAATTAGGCTTCTTGTACGACACGTTGTCAAAAGTGTCGAGCGTCGCATGTCGCACGTCAATATTGTCTCATTAATACCTGACTATAGAATTTATGCTATTAATGAATGCTAACCTTCCATTATACTCCTCCCGGTATTTCCTCTCGGGTTCATAGTTCCTCTCCGGCGCATACTTCCTGTCAGCTTCATACTGCCTCTCAGGGTTGTACTTCTTCTCAGCTTCATACTTCCTGTCCAGGTCGTACTTTCGCTCAGGGTCGCCGTCACGAGGGTCTGAGCTCCTGTATCTGTCCAGGTCTTCTCTGGAACTCCTGTATCTCCTTTCATCACCCTTGCACTCGTAGTCGATCTTCTTCACCACGATATCACTGGGTTCTGGGTCGGTGTACCTGGATTAAGAAAGGTTTTAATAATAAATTGCGAAGTTTTGGGTGAATTGGGTTTGGTGCCTTTGTCGTTGAACAACTATTAGGTAACTATTGCGAAACGTCATAATCAACGTTTTCTAGGTAGTCGGTTGTTAAATTAATGTCATCTGTAGCTTAGAGGAAGATAGTTTTTTCATAATAATGTTTCGGTCATTATTACCTACCGTATACGTGAAATGATGTTTATGCATTTATTATAGTTATTACGGGAAGTCTAAAATGTATCCCTCTATACATCGTGATGATATTTTCATGCAATAGTTTTCCTGCTATAAAGTGATGCATTTTCTGTGACTCACTTACTTAGAATAGCTAAGTTATTTATACTTGTATACGAATACAAACAGCTACTTAGTCTTTATTTCATTCTCTGTCCCACCTAAGCAAACAATGCGACGACGCTATGCCATGCAATGCGAAAGACCAAAGTAAAATACTACAATACCTCATTAACAAGGAAGCAAAATAATCTATAACAATATGGGATGTACGAACAGCTTCATCAATTGGTTACCCTGTTTTCTACGAAATTTGCTCGGGAAGGGATGCCTAATTGAGAATTCAAATACTACCATTGTGTTTCGTGTAATTTATACTTTTGTTCTAATGAATGTCTTCATTTTCAGGGAAGTTATTTATTTATTTTTCTTTTTTGTTTCCTCTAAAAACCAAGTTATGGTAGAAATTGCTAGAACTTGATAGCATAACATCACAAGGTATAGCGTCACCCAATTAAAATCAGAATTAATTGATTTGTAAGAATATAGTTTTACACAGTAAGTATGATGTTAATAATATTTTAAGTTCGTTAAATTTTACCTTCATGGACTAACATGGTGTACAAATATTCAAATGTAATTCTTAACTAAGTACAATTAATGGCGATGCCGATGGCACAATGTGTATTTACATTATTATCTTTGAATTTTGACACATAGCCCGTTTTATCATTTTGTGTCGCATCGCATCGCAAAAGTGGCTCATCTAGGACGCGGTAAGGAGCGGGCATGCGTCACGTGGGGTTTTCATGTCACTCACAGTTTTATCAGATGAAAGTTGGTCCGATTCCATGTTGTGGTTTTGTTTAGTTTAGTTTATCTAATAGTCTTGCAATAGACAACGTGAGGTATCATTCGAGAGAAAACTGTAAAGGAATACTTATTGACTCCAAGAATGTGCCACACTAATATCCTACAACAACCAGCGGATAGTTCCGTACCACACTATCAGAAGCAATGGGTTTCATTTTGACAGTTCAACAACATTCATTGCGTTATTTACGTTGTTGAGCAGACACATTTTTCGAACATATGAAGTAATGGATTAGCAATATACTTACCTATTTCAAAATCATTCAGTGTGTTACGTAATCAGGGTGCTGGCCTGCAAAGGCCTTTAAAAAAATCCACGAAACATAGCGTAGAGGGTAACGCAGACGATAAACTAGGCGGTGGAGTCTGTGACCACAAAAAGTCTGCAAGACGTACATATTTTACATAACTTTTAGCACTTATGCCTGATCCTTTTTCATTTTAATCATTTATGGTGCCCGTCAGATACAATTAATAAAAACAATTATGATTCATACCTTCTATACTCGGAGTCGTCTCGGGCAAGATGTTCAGGGCTCTTGAGCACCCGTGTGCGTGTCTTTGGCTGGACTACTTCCTTCTCTTTCTTGCTCTTCTTAGAAGAGTCGCGAGAGAACAGCTGTTTCATCTGGTTGAAAGGAAATAAAAGGATAAACATAATTGGTAACATACTATTCCAGTTATTTATAAAAGGAATCGAATTATGAAACAAAATAAATGTACCTTTTCAAGTCCAGTTAACTTCTTCGCCTTAGGCGGTTTTGCACTGACTTTATCATCAAGTCTGCTAGGACTTTTATCGTATCTATCAATTTTTGGCTCAAGGTTTGATCCTTCATCGGCACTCTTATCTCGCCCCGCGTACTCCTTTCTATAACCGTCATCCCTATAGTCCTTAAATCTTGCCAAATATTCTCCATTGGCATATATCTGCTCAGTAGGATAGTTATCCTCTGTATGTTGTCTTTCACTAGCCAAAAATAGAGAAGTATCTTTGACGTCATCGTCACTCTCATGAATCCTGTGTCTGGTTCTGTGTATCTCTCCACTCGAGTCTTTTCGGAAATCGTTCTCAATTCCCGAATCAACTAATCGATTATCGATTTCGTAGCGACGTGGGGATCTATCATCTCGATAGTATTCCCGGCTGTCACCTGAATCGTGCCGCCTCATACCAAACTCTTCTTTATACCTTTCCTTGTTTTTCACTCGTCGTAGTGAGTGATAAGAATCGGCATATTTTGGGAGATTGGCATAATCTTCTTCCCGTTCTTGAGCAATTTCAGGATTGGAGGAGTAATGTCCTTTTCTTTTACCAAAATATTCATCTTTTCCCTTGTATTTTTGTCCAGTGGTTTGAAGTACATCATGACTAGAAGTGAGTTGCTTTTTCGCTTTGTACTTTTTCTCTTTATATTCGTCTGGGCTGAACAGTGGTTTGCCTGTTATAGAGTCTAAGCTTGGAGGTTCGTACTCGGGCTCGGGAGGAAAGTCTTTCTTATTGCCTTTGAATCTAGGCTCCAACCTGTCAATGAACTCGCGTCTATCAACTTCTCCTTTAGGAACTTTCTGGAATGTCCTACTCTCAGTATTGTATTTGACTTTATGGTTGTCTGAGTCGTATTTACTGTAGTCTTCAGTAACACTGCTTTCAGCAAAACCATCTCTTTCTAATGTGTTTCTGTAGTAACGAACTGTTTCGTTCACATATCGTTCCGTGGCTTGCATCCGCTTTTCTGCTTCGTATATAGGATCTTCAGGTAAATACCTAGAAATAGGCTCTTCAACATTTCTCTCACGATCAAGTCTACGGGCATTTAATCGCGATTCCAAAAGTTGACGTCTGTGACTTAGCTCATTGAAATCTAAATCCACCTTCGTTGTTTCTGGTTCAAAAGTTTTTTTCTTTGTGTCCATACCATCGCCTCTTCCTCTATATTGATTACTTAAATCAGGTGACTTATCTTTTGGAGAATATTCGTTTGCATACGTAGGTTCAAACTCTTCGAAACTAGTCAGTTTATATTCTCTGAATTTCGGTCTGATGGGTGAATCTGTGACATTATAAGTTGGCTCAAAGGTGTTGAATTTGTCATTTTCTTTGTTTTTATAATCATAGTCATACATACGAGTTTTGGTGAACTTGTGTCTGTCTTCATAACCTAATCCTTCGTCTTCATCGGAGAAGTTTCCATATTTCTCCCTGGATGGTGAGTAGGTTTTGTGGACAGTCTGTTTGTTAAGTCTGTTGACATGAGAGTCGTGGTCTCTAACCACATGAGCGTACACTACCCCCTTATCCATCTTGTTTATAGGAGAAGGTACTCTATCAGGACTAGTATTCCTCACGAATAAATTAGGATCGGGGCTAACACTTGGTTTGAGATAAGAAAATGGCTGATTTGAATTTGTTCCGTTTGGTGGAGAGATCAAATGAGATTTCGGTGGCGGTGCAGATTGGTCTTCCCTTAGGATCCTAACTAAATGATCGACAGTGTGCCCTCGAGTCAAAGGCGGCTTATCGGGAGGCTGCTGACTGCTATGTATCATTTCTTTATCACCATAAACGTTCTCTTCGATTTTTCTTATGCTATCTTTTATTCTATCTTTGACTTCCACTGGATTTATGTCTTTATTCTGTGTTGAATCGATCTCATCCACAAGTAATGTTTTCTTTATTTCAGTTTTCCGTTTAGGTGTCTCAGTTATTTGTGGCGATTTCTCTTTTTCTTTTTCTTGTGACTTGCTCTTCTTAGCTCTTGTAGGTGCCTTTGGCTCTGGTTTGTCAGTAGTTTTATACCTAGGCGGCTTTTCAACGGGATTAATTTTCTTACTATCAGTTTTCGTATCCTCAGATTTACTTTCTTTTAGTGCAGACTTTTGTTTCTGATAAACGTCTAGGGGTGACGTTTTCTTAAAGTAGTCTTCTCTCGGTGAACTTTCTATGATGGGCGATAACTGAGTCTTCTTATTTCTCAATGACTTTAAGAACTCCTCAGTTTCGCTGCCAGATCTTTTGCGAATTGGTTTGTTTTGCGTAGTGTTCAGACTTGTATTAGACTTCAAATCAGACACGTCACTTTTACTTCTCTTGACAACGGTAACTGGTTTTGTGGCAACAACGACTGGTGCATCAGGGCCTTTGGTAGTTTGTGCTCTTCTGAACAAAGTAGACAGTGATGTTCTTTCTTTTCTTTTTTTGCCGCTTACATCACTGGTAGATCGTCCAAGAGGAGTTTTCTCTGGTGTGCCTTCGTCACTGTTCCTTCTGCCTATTCTGCTGTCCTTTTTTCTTCTGTGTGGTAGGGAGAAGAACTTCTCTGGTGGATGGTCAGAGGTGCATGTGATGCCCTCGGCTTGGGCCCGTACTTTGTTAGCTTCTTCAATTAATTCTTTTTCTGATAGATGTGTGAATGGTTCCTTTCTGATTGACTTAGGTTGGTCGGATGAGGTGGTCCGCGTCACACGCGGCTTATCTGCAAAAGTAATATATTTGATTAGTCACATGTCTGTATTGAAAACTTAGACATTTTAGCAAGTTAGCCTTTTTATAGAGACGTAGTTATTCTTTCAGGGTAGGTATAGGAAACTAGGGATTACATAATTTGTAAGAATATTAAGTATTGAATAATCTGTTCATAGTGAAAATTTATGAGTTAAGAAGAGTACAATATCACCAATGATTCAAAATGGCGAAATCATAATTTATTAATGAAAATACGCTGATCATTTTGACAGAATTAGTTATTCCATGAGTTATTATGAAAACTGTTTGTATTACAAGTACCAGGCATATATAAATAAATAAAATAAATAAAAATAAGTCAAACAATAAGTTTATATTATAAATATTATGATGCAGAATATTCACGTAGAAAATAAACTTTAACCCAACATACACAAAGCTCACATTCCAATGGCAAAACAAAACAATTTTGTGAAGTTTTAGTAAAGTCACACAAACCAGATAAGTTATTAAGCTGTCAGAGTTATTTCTGTATAAAATAACAAAAACATAATATAAATACCTATAGGTACTAGTTGGATAATAGAAGATGACCATTAATTAATCTTTTTGTAAATCTGACATATTTTTTGTGAAGGTTTTCAAGAACCATTCATCTTGCTCACTCAATTGAGTAGTGGAAAAATGAAGATGATGATTATAATATTATATCTCTGAAAGATTTCACCAAAATGTATTTAGTAGCTAACTGTGAAATCGCTAGGTACTTTAGTTATTTAAGGCGAAGATTTTGAAAATAGGGTAATAAAATGTCCCGATTTGCCATACTGCAAGTCGGGACCTGTTTGGCGTAGCACATTCTAATTTGAAGTCTGAAATATCCCTTTTTTAGGGTTCCATTCCTCAAAAGGAAAAAATGGAACTGTGTGTCTGTCTGTCTGTCCACCTGTCACAGCCAATTTGCTCCGAATCTGTAGGACCGATTAAGTTGAAACTTGGTACACATATGAATTTCTGTGACTCAAATTTGGACGGGTAACGTAAATAGATGAATTTTAAATAATAATAATAATAATTTTAAATTTTTTATTTTTAATTTTAATTTTTTTTTTAATACTTAAAAAAAAAAAAAATTAAAATTTAAAAAATAGTTTTGCAAACGGTATCGCGTGACATATCGAATAAAAGGGCTTGTTGCATTTCAGTTATATTTTTTTAATAATTTGAAAACAAATACTTACTTTTAAATTTATTTAAGATGAAAAATGAAAAAGAGGGAAATGATAATTACTTCCAAAACTAAAATTTAAAAAAAAATCAGTAAGTAAATAGTTCTTTACCTACAGAAAAACTTGTACGAAGTCTGTAGTCTTAAAATAATATAGTAAATCACTCAATATTGTGCGTACAAACTTACATTTGTAGTTGGAATGTATGGAACATGTCTTTCAACTGCAATGTTAAGTTTGTTCTTGGGATAAATTCATCCCAACTACGGAACCCTTCATTGTGCGTGGTCCGACATGCACTTGGCCGGTTTTTGGTAAACAATTTCTCCCGGACAAACTGTGCAAAAGAAAATGTATGAATCTTCATACAACCTTTTTTTTTTGGGTGGGAAATTATCAAATAACTTTTCCTGCTCTGGGCTGAGCGGGAGGTGTCAGACTTTTACTGACTAAAACCCACACGGGTTCCTTCCGTTGCCTGTGTGCCAGGGCCACGATATCCCTTTCGGACAAACTCGCAACCCTGGCAGGCATTGGCCCTAACGGACCCCGTCAGTTGGCGCTGATATCTCTTTGAGGCGCGCGTGAACACGACGCGCCATCAACCCGGGCCTGGTCCTTGTCAGACGGCGAGCTACCCATTGCTCACCGTCTACAGGCCCGCGCCTACGGTGGCAGGAAATCAGCTTGCGATTACCGACGCCTGGGGCGTCTCGTGCGGCGACTAAGGGCGTGAGGGCGCGAACCCTGCCTCATCCTCACGCGTTCCGCCTCCTCCTTCGCGAGCATTACTGCTTCGCAGAAGGAGGTGACGGCTTCCCATGCACTCTCGCTCCGGAACATGGCCTGAACCAGGGCCGGACGCGAGAGATCACCGCCGCCGATCGCCTCCGTGAGGACACGGAGGTGCTTCGCCCAAGCCAGGCAGACCTCCACCGTATGCTCCACCGTGTCCTCCGGGCGATCCACACAGTGGTGACAGCCGGGCGCTTCCTCCCGATCTTCATACACCCTAAGCTACTGAACCGATTTATAAACATATATATAGTGTCATACAATTTCTTTTTATCTTGTTAAGTATATAGTTTTAGTACCAAGACTTTGGTGTATCTTTTAAGTTACATCAAAAAGAGTCATAATATATACTACTGTATCTACTTAAATGACATTCATATTAAAATGCAATAAGAATACAAAATGGTGGCGTCATAATATAACGGGTAGTATAGCGAGCAAAGAACTTATTTTTCGACTCCTACGCATGTTACTAACCCCGCTTCCTGAGTCTGCAGCAAAAACTAACAATAGCTAATGATTTAGAGATGATGCCTATGCTCTATGATTTAAGGATATTGACACGGATACTTAAAGCCTTGCCTTCTTCGATACACATCGCGATTTTGATAGGAAATTGATCTATTAATCGGTAAAACAACATTTCACCCATTGAAAGTCAAGGTGTCGTTGAAGAAAACTTCGACGTGCTAACATAAATTATAACTTATATCCAATTACTTATTGACGAATCAACAACGCATAGGTGATGACGCAAAACGGGGCTATGCTAAGGAAGATGGGGTATGTTTATAAACTTTGTTTCGTTTCACGATTAGCGACTGTTGACCCATACATTTTTGACGCTTAAACGTCTGTTAACTTTAAGCAAAGTTTATAAATAAAGGGGATTGTTAACAGCTGTACGAGTATAGCTCTAATCACTGTCAAATTGTCGAATGACTCTTTTCATCCAATTGTTGTCTGAAAGAACAATTTGCTTTTAGAAACAAGACTACCGTTTCCGCCGTTCTTATTTGTATAGAAGTATGTCTAAACATCCTCAAGATATAGTGAGCGTCAGAATGGAGGGTGAATGCTGCAAGAAAAATCCCTTCATTGAATTCCATTCTTTCCTTGAACTTGACTAAAAAGTTACAACCCTTTTAAACCAATACCAGTATCATAAAAGGACCAAATGGAATCCAAAAGTTGTTTGTGCCAAAAGTCAGCGCTAAAAATAAGCGTGAACGCAGAATCGTGACATCACTGACATTAATGCGCTTGCGACGATTCTGAATATTATACTGAAGTAGTATGCAGAAATGATCGACATCCAATTTTTATGGCAAATTTTTCAAATGATCCCGGTGTCTGCCCAGAAAAATATCATGATTGCCAACGTGTCTTTGCATCTTAAAAATATGGCAATAAAATCAATTAAATTGCTTATTGCACCTTGCAGCAGGCAATGAAATTTAAATTCAAATTCAAAATTCAAATTCAAATTCTTTATTGCGTTCATGTGTACATTGAAAGGACGAAAGGTCTGGCATTAGCAATGGTAACATATTCATTCATTAGCAATGGTAACATATTCATTCATTAGCAATGGTAACATATTCATCATCGTCCTGCCGTATTACATTTATTGTTGTAGTCCGCAAAAGCATATCTTCTACCATACTAAGCGTTCTATGATCAGTCACCGCCTTTATAGGGGTAGTCATCCTCATCCTTTAAACAGTCCATCCATCGTTTCTCCTTTTCATGCTAAAAATATTGTCGACAACAATATGTCTATTATTCCTCCTCGTCACTTATGGGTATATCATACCATGACAATTACCGATAAGTTTGAAATCATCTTGACCAATTTAGTTCCCAAGCGTCTATGATTTTTTCTACCTCAAGTTCGCCTGTGGTCTAAGCAGACATACGATACTTTTACTTCAAAGATGTTAATCGTATTGTAAATAATCCTTCATAAATTACAGACTTATAACGGTGTTCTACTAAGAATTGGGTGTCAAGTTCAACATGTATTGATTGTGTACTACCTTTGCATCATCACACTAAGCTATGTTGGCTTCCAGTCCAACCAGGATGCTGGTGCTAGAAACCTACATAAATTCAATGACTAGATTTTGTTACAAGAAGCAACTGACTTCTGTAGGTATGTCTGTAATCAATTGGATAGCTCTGCTCAGGGACTATAAGTAATAACATTAGGTAAACTTTCTTCAGTAAGTTGGGAAAATGTATCTGACTGTTTTCCTATCTGACTACGAGTATCTTGGAAAAGTAACAGCAAAACAATAGCACACTATTTTTTGTAACTCATAGTTAGTATATGTATACTGCAATGTTATGGAAGCGCGGAGTCTCCTAATACAGGCACTGTTTTGATTAAAAGAAGGCTCCAAACACGTTTAAGGTTTCTACAGACCGGCGCGGCTCGCGACGCAACACAAAGGCACCGCTCGTCGCACGACACGCGGGGCTTTTGTGTCACGTCACGTGTCACGCCGGTCTGTAGAAGCCTTTAAATGTATTATTATGGTAATTGTGACAATAAACTATTTTGTATTTGTATAAAACAACCCTGCGTTAAGTCTGTTTTGATGTTCCTTTTCCAAGATATTCAAGTTCTTTATTTTTACATCGGGTTTGAGACGTCTTTATTTCCCATAAGAAATTTCACTTACATGAGAAATATTTATATCTAACTTAAAACATTATTGATTCTACGTACAGTGTTTGCAAGAAATTTTATCAAACAAAATTATTGTAAAATTGTAGGGTAATCGTATCGCGTATCATCGGATTATTTTCTAAACAACGTAGGGTTTTGACGCACAGCCTGAATTATAGATATTTCACAGAATACCACTCTGCTGTGCAAACAGAGTTTGCATGCATTTAAACTCAGTTCTCAATCACCAAATATCTTTTAAGAGTAATCATGATGTATTTTTTTAAACAAATGATGATTTCGAGCGCCACTGCCGACAACCAACGCTTCAACTATATGTTGACATATATAACTAGTATGTATTATAATATAATAAGAAACACGCTCGGTGACCGTGACCATGATGATCCGTTGTCTACACAAGACGTCGGTACCAATAACTGTTTATACCAGTCAGACAAGAATATTAGTATTGGGAATATATGGATTTTATTCTATTTTGTCATTTAGTGGTGATTCTAAGAAGACTTTTTGAGATATTTTTGTGGTTTGCATCGCCCGAGCGAGTGAAGCGTCTCTGCTTCAAGTCTCAGAATTAGCTTTTCTGACAGGTTATTGCTACTTCTCTACAGGTAGTATTTTACACTGAACGAAACTTTTCTGACAGGTTATTGCTACTTCTCTACAGGTAGTATTTTACACTGAACGAAACTTTTCTGACAGGTTATTGCTACTTCTCTACAGGTAGTATTTTACACTGAACGAAACTTGGTGTACAGGTTATTTTTTTTTGCCGTTTTTTGATTGGAGAGATACTGCCTCCAAAAAGGGGCAAAAAGGGGGCTACTGGATATCTCTGCGATAGAAATTCGGTGAAGATCTAATGAGGATCTTCGGCGTCATGAGCAAAATAGCCTACAAAGTTTTACTCATATTTTTTCTTTACCATGTTTTTAACAACAAAAAACATAATTTAATAGTGCTCGCTAGGTGTAGTGTTTGCAGAACTACTACTGATAACCCTTAACTTCGTAAGAAGACACCTGACACGTGATAAGTTTGTGACGTCACGATCAAATAAAATCAAAAGTCATTTAATCAAACTAGGTTGAGAATCAGCACTTTTTGAACGTCAAATCACATGAGGCAGTCCCCCAAAACACCCGCACTTCACCACTTCCTGCTTTAGCTGGGAAGAAACGGTGCAACAAACTCCCCGCAGCACAGCAGCTGTCTGTTCAGTTAGAAGAACTTGATTCTATAATCTAAATCACATCATCATCATCTCTATAATCTATTTTTATTTCTTCTTCTTTAATCTTCTTCTTTCTTAAGTAATTAGCATTACGAAACAAAACTTTAAATTACTCGCCATATGTCACGCGTAGCGTACGCCAATATCGACAATATCCCAACAAAAACATCGAAACTGTACTCTACTGTACTAGAAATAAATAATAAAAACGTAAACATAACTTGATACGTAAATAGCCTTCAGGTAATAGAAATAGCCTCCAGGTAATAGAATGTTGGCAGACAGAGGCGGTGGACAACCGGCCTGGCAGTGCTAGAAATGTGAGGAAATCTAAACAAACATCGCCAAAACATAGTGAGCTAGTGGATTGATCCATGCTAGTTTCATCTCTGCATGTACCTGTAAGAAGAAGACTATCCTGTGACCAGTTTTGGTGATACAGAATCTTTTGTTAACCACTATCATAAGTTCTCGAATGGCAATGGGCAGCCAAACGTTCTCTTCGACGCACTCAGTAATGTCCGTCTCGCTGCCAATTCAAACTCAAACTCAAAGCATTTATTTCAAATAAACCATTGACAGGCACTTTTGAATTGTCAAGAAGTCGGTCAGTTACAAATATGAAGCTAGTTGCCCATTCCAAATAGTAGGTTCCTATGGAGAAGAACGGGCAAGAAACTCCACGGACACTCTTTTAAATTAAAATATTGATACAAAATATTGGTTACATCATTCATATTGAAGTTAAACATGTGAGAACGATGCAATACGTCAAAAGCGTCCGTGATAAAAAGATAATAATTCAAAACTAAAATAATTAAAAATAAGCCGTGGCAGCTAAGAGATGACCAGTCCCAACTGACAGCGCCCGTTCACGAACATGACGCATGGATCAGCACCATTCAGCTCAACCATTTTGAAGGGAGCTAAATGATCCAACACACACGCCACCATCAGCGAGACATCTGAGTGAGCATGACATATTCTCAGCCGCCAGGGCACATTTAAGTCAATGAAAGACATAATTACCCGGTAAATGGTAGCTCTATTGTACATAGTACTCACACCTGTGATATGCAATTATATAATACAAAGGAGATTCGAGTTTATACAATGAAAAGATAGTCTTCCAATCTTCATCAGCTCCAACAGTATTTTCAAATGTTAATAAATTAGTTGTGGTTGTGGAGCTGGACCAGCATTGAGCCAAGCATTTCTATCAGCGATGTAATCCCCCAACCTATAATATGCCTGCTTGCATAGTGTGCGTTTTATACAAGATTTGAATTTCGTCTCATTCAGTTGAAGTATGAGGGGAGGGATTTTATTATAACATTTTAAACAGTACCCCATGAAAGATGAGTCTACTTTTGCCAGTCTGAAACCTGGTTGAGCTAATAGATCCCTACTTCTAGTACTATAATTATGTCTTTTGCCTCTTTTACTAAAAAGATGTAAATTTTTTCTTACGTACATGATGTTTTCATAGATATATTGACAAGGCACCGTCATGATGTTAATATCCTTAAACAGTTCCCTAAGAGAATCGCGCCTTCGGAGATTATATATGGCTCTGATGGCTCTTTTCTGCAGAATAAAAATAGCCTCGATGTCTGCAGCCCGTCCCCAAAGTAAAATACCGTAAGACATGATACTATGAAAGTAACTAAAATAGACTAGCCTCGCGGTATCTACATCAGTAAATTGATGGATTTTTCTGACAGCATATGCTGCTGAACTTGCCGTCCTGCAAGAGATGTTAAATGAGGACCCCATTGAAGCCTAGAGTCGAGCGTGATCCCCAGGAAAACAGTTTTATCGCCGAACTCTAGTTTCTCTTGATTCAATACTATCTCATAATCACTACTTTTTACATTTGGTAAAGAAAATCGTATACACTTAGTTTTTTTTCCATTTAATACTAAATTAATGGCAGTGAACCAATTTTGGACCTGCAGTAAGGCATTATTTACGTCGTCAAAATTTGTAGCACGTCTATCTACCTTAAAAATCAAGGAAGTATCGTCAGCAAATAACACCATTTGTGGTTGATTATTTAATAAATGGCAATGGTCATCATAACCATGACACCCAAATCCTTAGACGACTTTTAATCTTTTCTGTCACTACAATCCTCCACCATAAAGTGAAAGTGGCATCACATCATGAGACTTAAAACTGAGTTCCTTTTCAAACTGAGTACCGAGTGACGCCGAAACTGAGTGACGCCGAAAACTCACAAAGCCACGTCGTAAAGTCACGCCCAACAAACTTTTCAAAAGCATTTTTCTCCTAGAGTTTAATTTTAGTCCCCCTTTTTTACGAACCCATACTAATATTATCATTTATGAAACAGATTTTATTTCAAAGTAGCGACCGTTATTTCACATAAAATCGCTTTTTAATTTTGCTGTACCTATAGGTACTACATGTTTATGTCGGTGACTGTACATAGTGTACATCGTTAAACACAGTTATTGATGTCAGTATTGCACTTGGTAGAAGGTAATGTCCTTGTTTGTGTGACCACCTGTGCTCACTATAAACATCTGGCCACATTGATACGTCACAAAGAACAAGTTTGTTTAACGCGTAGTCCATGATTAATCGTAGTCTGGAAAATAATAAGATAGGTAGGAAAATATAATATTTTTCGTAGAGTTATTTTGACTGTCGTTTATTATTCTAGAACAAACTGTTGGAACCCGTTAAAATAAGGCACGGAAATGTCAAATCGCCAAACCAATTGTCAGATTGTATACTAGAGTAAACACAATTTAAATAATTATTTTCTCAAAATAATTAATATTAATCCATTCAGAAAAGCAAAAAACATTTTCACCGAGGTTTCACCCTGAAATACTGACTCAAGATAAGCTGTCTCTTGTTATAACCGTAAAGATTTAAAGAAGACCCCGCAAGTGTCACACGACCCTCGCTCCTGTACAGTTAGCAACACCACCCTCGCTGACTGGATTTATTTTATTCTTGTTCTGCCTCGCTGGTCTAGTTGTCACAAGCGCTACTGCTGAGCATGAAGTCCTGGGTTCGATTCCCAAGTCGGGCAAAGTGTTATTGGGTTTTTCCTTTAGGAATTTCTCAGTAGCAGCCCGGAGTCAAATTTGTGCCCGGTTGATGGCAATAGGCTCGCCCCCTATGAAATGGGACTTAAATATAACTGGCGAAATGTGGGTGTACTATTAGTACACCTCTGCCCAACCCTTCGAGAATTACAGGTGTGATGTTATGTTATGTTCATTTGTATGTTCATATTGGTTGTTTACACATGAAAGAAGAAGACCATAAACGCGGTGAACACACGTAAACTAACATAATCACCCTTAAATCAAACATGATCGAAGTAGTCACCAATACAAATATCCGTAGATGATGACAAATAAACCTTGGCAGAGGATAATCCAGTCCTTACGTACGCTTGTGAAATATGCGCACTTTGTATTTTGAGTACTCAATATACAAAGTGCGCATATTTGAAACAATATTATTTATTTATTTAAGTTATTTATTGAAATCACAATTATAATACCTTTACAGACTCATCCAAGTCGATATTATAAGTCCCAATATAATATACTCGTAATATAATTATATATTATAATAGATACTCGTAACATATTATTATAATTTAAGTATATGTTATATTATTTTTATATATTATTTTGTTTAAGTTAATATAATATTGAATGCTGGTATTTAACGGCATTTAATGCTGGCCACTGCTGGTATTAGGCCTTCTTTGGGCAGTATCAAATCTGCTTCTACTGTATCGACACGAACTACATCAAAATATTGCTCATGTAGTAGTCAAAATATTTTCCAGTCGGTCATACTAAGGCACGCTGGATAATTTCACCACTCGTAAATGCTTTGCAATCCAAATTATAAAAATTATAGACGATTTTGCATAAGGCAAAAGGAAAGAAAAAACCCAGAAAAAGTGAAAAAATCAAATCCAACAAACCACTGCCCTTGAATTTTCATTTTCATCTCACAAGGTCAGTGTTTACTTTGAATTTCCTTATTTTTTAAGCACATAGTACTTAAAGTAGAGGTGCTAAACTGACGTGTCCATGTTTAGGAGATTGATACACAAAGGCAGACAGTCATTAGTGGGCAGTGAACCTTGGAGGCTTCCGTTTTAACGTGGGCGAGTTTGTAACTTTGTACACAAAAAACATGTTCGCGAATTTTAGATTGATTCAGCTGTAGAAGAGTGTACTATGGGAGATTTTACCACTTCTTGTAGATATATATAGAAATGGAACACAGAGATAATAATCTAGTAGCTTTTTGTTTTATGAGTGCCTAAAATTTTTATTTGTTTTGATTAGTTCTAAGTTATTCTAGTTCTATAAAGAGTCAGTGATAGTCCTTCAAACTTATTGCAACTGAAACTCTTGGAAGACTTTCATATCCACCTAGGAAATATGAAATTCTATGCATTCCACGCATTACCGACAAGACTCGCGTGCCAATAATTTCACCTGCACCAATCCCATACAATCCAATACAGAGCAACTGCTTACTTACACATAACAGGTATAGTTATCACAAAAACTGTATCTATTGCCTTGAACAACTTTTTGCAAGGAACGATAAGTTAATAACCTATATCCTACGGAAACAATTTGTCAAACCAATGTCAGACTTTAAGTACACAACATGCAACGTTTAGATTAAATTGCTATACATAGAAACAATATACATTGTCTGTCTAAGATAGATAACTCCAAACCAGTTATTTATGGTAATTTCAAAGTATTTACTATGTGGGATGACTAACTAGTAGATACAGTAAATCTTAATAACAATATATATATTTATATCTGAAAACCCAAATTAATCTTAACATAATCGTAGTTTGAACATGGTCTTCTACAAACACCAATAATCAATACAAGTAGTTGCAATAGACATGTTACTTGGCAGATAGAATAATGATCGCAGTTTGTTGTCAAGTTTATTATCGAGAGGATGCTACAGCCTGTTTTTCAAACAAACAAACAAACGAAAAACCCAACAAACATACATTACAACACCCACTGATGTGGCGGTATCATTGTGAAGAATCGGATACTACACCATTGCCAATGATTTTGACTAGTGTCATCCTCCTGTGCTTACCCCTACTTACTAGTGGTCGGCGCAGCATGTGTTCTTCTTCCATACATCACTGAAGACACATCACCACTTTCCAATCATATCGGCTATTACATAAACCATAATTTCACACATTCAGTTTGACTAGTGTGATATTAGTATTACGGTCGCAGTGAGCCCTGACAGCAGTGTACAGACTGACAGCAGTGTACAGACTGGTGGCAATGGCATTTGCAGATTAAAATCCTTGATGAGCCCACATGGACAACGATCAAATATTTAGCCAGTTTGACCTACATATTTAAGAACAGGATTTAATGAAGGTAGAGATCGCAGGCAAATGCTAATAATAATGTACAGAAGCTTCGAGGCTAAGATGATCATGAAAATGTATAGATTTTCTGCGACCAATAATAATGATTCAAGAACTGAAGGAAAATATGAAAAACCTTTGTATGCTACGCCCATTCCTCCTCTTATAAATGTCTGTCTCATCATCATCTGCCTAGCCTTTTCCCAACTATGCTGTGGTCGGCTTCCAGTCTAACCGGAAGCTGAATACCAGTATTCTACATGGAGCGACTGCCTATCTGACCTATCATTCTATAAACATCTTTGTCTATCAAAAAATAATAGTAATCATAATAAAATAGAAATAATAATAAATATTTACGGTTATAGTTCACGCTGCAGATATAAATGACTGCACTGATTTGAAAGGTTGCATGAGTAACCCATATAATATCAATTTTATTATTATAACGGAGGATGAAGTGAGGAAGTAATAACAATTAATTTATTAATCTATTGAAAACTTAATGGTTAAAGAAATCGAAATTGTAAAAAATAAAAAAACCTTGAAAAACATTTAAAAGCAAAATTTTAATAAAACTACACTGGGTACCTACTAGCCAATCATAAGTGTGAAGCCATCGCTTAAACCCACATAAACCCAGTAGACGTATGGTAAAGATTTAAATAAGCACAACAGAGACAGGTTGCCACTCAATCATCCCACGCACTCTTCAATTCCAATATAAACATACTTAACTTCAAAACAGCGATAAACAACTCATCTGTCAATCTATCCACATCCATTACGCACTTTAAATGAAATCGTTCGCAATAAACTAGTTAAATGATTAATTATAACAAAATTCGCAATAATATTCATTGAAAATGTTTCTGTCGGTGACTTTCGCAACGGTTGACCACAAAAGGCTCCTTCGTTTAGGTCAATGCCGACACAGAAACTGTCTTTATTTATGTCTTATATCGTCATCGCACACCGTTTTCGGAGCGTCTGAGTAGCGCCAGATTGCAGAGGACCCGCCCCCTACGCAAGACACAAATGGGAGCCTCAGGGTACGACTGTGGGTCCACTTATGTCGATATAATCGATTATTAAGGTAATGAGTCTATTCGATAGTTTTGATCTAAATGTTTTTTGTGTTCTTATTGTTTTCTTTCGTTTTTGTGAGTTTATAGAATTAATAATAAGTTGACTATATGGAAATGACATAAGCTGATATCAGTGCTTATCTTCTCATCATGTACAATAAGGCCTATACCCCAGAAACAACAACACAAACAATATTCCAACACATACATTAAAGTGTAATTCTAAACACATTACATAAGATTTATTGCTAGTCACAATAAATTAGAAGAATCCAATCCAATTAACAAACATAACGATTCTAGTTATGATTACTGACGACCAATGATTTATTATTTGTTGTGTCAGAATTACGCCTTGTCTTTGATGACTATGATTTTAAGACTTTGGTTTGAAAGAGATGGATTAAATTGGTTTATAAAGAAGTGATTGCTAAACGTGACTTTGATTAGTATGGAGGTACCGAAATGCCGATGAAACATAAATAATGTTGTTACAGGTTTGAGGTATTATCCAGTAGACAAATAACTACAAAAACATCTTTCACATGTATCAGTTTAGCAGTCCTGTAGTATGTGGTTTTTGGCGACATTTACAAGAACCAGAGGGCCTAAACAAAGTGACATTCAAACGATAACGGTGATGGAAACGTCAAAAATGTAGGGAACTGACATAAGCTACCGAAAATCTTATGTCAATCTTGTTGAAAATTATTTTACAAATCGAAAATCGCTTTGAAAGCAACTGCCACGTCTAGGCCGTCTGAACTGAAAGCAGTATTGATTTAATAGTAAGTAACTTTGCTAAGGCTTTAATCCTCACAAAACATAATGAATGATACTCTGTTAGTGAAAATACTTTACTAAGATATTTGTTGTCGAAGCATTTCAATTATTTTAGACCAGTAACATGCAAGCGTAGTTACATAATATGCGGGCCTGTATCAACAACAGATTACAAACCAATAAAATAATTTGGCGCTCCCGCCACACTTCGTAAACCCTTATCTCCTCATACAAGATCGACGAGTATATAAGAATGTGGTAATGCTATAATGTATTGTATAAGAACCGGTCAAAGTAGCCCGAAGGCAGAGCGGGCACTTTTACTATTGTAAGGAAATGTGGGGAAGAAATTATGAACGTGTTTTGTTTTCTGTTGCTTAATGTATGTGAATGGATTGGTATTAATTATTAGGTAATTGTGATTGGCTTCCAACTTAGGAGTGTTCCACAGAGACTAAGTTTTAAACTATACACTGAGAACATAATATACCTAGTACCACAGGAAACAAATGTATGTGTGCATTTCTTTAATGCAATCTTGACCACCCAGAAACCTAAGGTTATCAAACTGTAGAGTTCTGCAAATTAAGAAGTCCTAGTGCCATTATTTAGATGCCTCAAAAATTTTGAGATGGTTACCAATGTTTGAAAACTGCCATTCATCCATTATACCCTTGTTTATGATAGCAATGTTTTAATATTGAACAGAGTCCACATCATTAATTATTTAGGTCTTTATTACGACTGGGTCGTCCAAACAAATGCTTCGCAAGTAGGACAAAAAATAATCCGAATACCATGAACTAAGACCATGAATAACTAAAAACTTGACGTTTAACTTGACTTTAGCATTTTGACGTGTCTGGGAAATTCGGTGACGCAATTATGAATGTCCCTCTATTTAAGTGGTGTGTAAGGTAAGGACACTATAAGGATAGTGAAGTTGAAAAAGTGTTGCGCGAATTTTGAGTTTTGCCACCAGCTAGAAACACCGTAAGAAGTAATATTCTCCTGGTATATTTTGGATCTAAGTTGTTGTAATGGAACTGGTTCAACGTCTGTCCGAATTTAGGGCAGATCTCTGCTTAGACAGTAGCAGTAGCTATACCACCAAGATTACATAGGCATAGGATGTTATATCAACGGCATCCATAGGTACTCTTGAATGGAAGCAGAACAATGATTACACATACCTACTTAAATACAAAATAGGTAGTTTGAATTCTTTTACAAAGAGCTGCTTTAGAACAATGATTATATCTCTGCAGTCAGTCGTCATACCTGCATGAATTACTTACCTAATTCAAGATGCCAAAAATATTACTATTAAAAAAATACACTACTACGCTTGTTTGTAAAGATGACTATCTACCAATCCCCACTGATTTGAACTATTCTGTTATAATCACAATAGGGTAAAAAACAATGATGTTCATGTCACAGTTTTTGTTGAACTTAATGAGGACAAAGAAGACATGTTTATTGATGAAGATGTTACAATGATTGGTGAAAAAACTGTTTGTATGTATTACGATGGTTGTAACGATCTTGATAATAAACAAAATCAAAAATCAAAATCAAAATATTTCATTTCACATAAACCTACATGGGCACTGATGACAAGTCAGAAGCTAGGTGCACGGTACCAATTGGTCGTTTCCTATGGAGAAGAACCGGCAAGAAACTTCACGGTTACTCTTTTAAAAGTAATGGGCTTTTACAATGTTTTCAAGTTACAGTGTTAATAGGTATGGGAGGACAGTGTAGGCCCGTCAACCAGTACTTAACAAAAATAGAAAATGGTTTACAAAGCTACAGTCTATTAAGCCTACAACGTTCTCACATTCTCAAATAAAAAAAGAATCTATATAAAATATTACTAAAAAAATAAAAACCTGTTTAAGTAAATCAAATGACAAGATAGCCACTACAACTGTAACAAATCTGAATTAATATTCTGTCCACAAGTCACTAATAAATATTTTAAATTAAAATTGTCGGTATTTAGTGTCAAAAAATGATGCGATTATGTCAAGGTATGTAAAAAATAAAATAAAATAAACACCGTAATTTGGGAGCAGTTAATAGACATTTACATAGTTATACCGTTAGTGAGGTACCAGGGAAGCCACATGTTCAGAAGGAATTCTGCAAACTTCCTTGTCTTCATCGTAGTCCTTAATCTTATAATATTAACCTATCCTTGGAACAGGGTTGTTTTCCTGACAGATTGAAACTTTCCTTAATAATAATTCAGCCATTACATAAAAAGGGCTCCCAATCTAACGTTGACAACTATAGACCTATAGCACTAACTCCCATACTTTAAAAAATATTTGAAAAAGTGATGTACAGGCGGTTATTAAGGTTCCTAGATGAATATAACATTCTAGTTAGTCAGCAATATGGATTTAGACAAAATAAATCCTCTACAGTAGCAATTTATACGTTAATAAAACAAATCATGAACAATATCAATATAAGAATACCTTCCTGCGCATTATTTTTAGATTTAAGCAAGGCGTTTGACCTTGTTGACCATGTTAGGCTATTGAATAAAATGGAAAGATACGGAATAAGGGGTCCCGCTATAAAATGGTTTCAGTTATATTTACGTGATAGGAAGCAGCTGTAAAGAATAGCACAGTTGAACCAATGGCAAATAGTATGGATAATTTCGAATCCGAACCAACAATTAACCATTGCGGTGTCGACCCGAGAATGCTTCGCTGAGGGCAGGGAAGCATTCTCGGGCCGTTATTGTTCCTTCTCTATACTTAAAAACGACTTACCGAAATCAATAAAACATTAGTGTGTTCTGTTTGCTGATGACACCACAATTATTATTAAATGTAAATATGAACAAAACTATGACAATGAAATTAATCAAACATTGAATGATATTATACAATGGTTAGATATTAACAAACTAAAATTAAAGATTGCAAAAACGAACGTACTCCACTTTAAAACATGGAAAAATAAACCTGTCCATCTTCATGTCGCGTATAATAATATTAGCGTAAAGCAGGTACATAACACAAGGTTTCTAGGGGTAACACTTGATGAGCACTTAACATGGAAGAATCATATCGAGATAGTCTGCAAGAAAATCAACCAATTTGTATTTGCGCTAAAAAAGGTAAAAAATGTAACGTCGAGAGAAACTTCCATAATGGTGTATCATGCCTATGTCTGTACAGTAGTTCGCTACGGCATAGTTGTGTGGGGAAACTCCTCAGAAACAGATCTAATTTTCATTGCTCAAAAAAAGTGTATCCGCGCAATTTTTAATACGGAATGGTCTGATTCGTGTAGGCCTATATTTAAGTCACACAACCTTTTGACTGTACCCTGCATAATATATATATCTTCGAAGTTGCTAAGTTTCTGAGATCCAATCTTGCATTATTTGAACGAAGGGATAATACAAATAAAAGGAAAGCTGCATTTAGATTTCGAGATACCTGTTCCTAAGTTGAAACTCTTCCGAAAGACTTGTATTTACGAGTACATGGCTGCCCTAATTTATAATGCATTGCCGAATACAATTACCCAACTACCCTTCCAAAAAATTTGTTCGGCACTACGAAAGTGGTTGTTGCAGGAATGTTTTTACTCAATTCACGAGTTTTTTTGTAAAATGTCCCTGTATTTTTTTTTCTGTTAATCTGGCATCAAAATACAGGCATAAGTAATTATTTAAGTTAATTAAGTGATATTATGTCAAACTTATTGCTTTATTTTATTTAAACGACAAAACTAGAAGTGTGTAGCTTATACATATTATAATATAATAGGTAATTGAAATAATGATTAAAATTTTAAATAATGTTAACTAAAAATTAATGATTGTATGTAATAATAATTGTAAATTGATTTGCATACCGTTAAAACGGTGAGACATGTAGCACATGTAGCACTATGTAATGATACGAACACCTTTTCTAAACATACCATGTTTCTGGCAAATAAATATTCTATTCTATCCTTTTTCAGTTAGGACACGTTTGATGTGTGTTTTGAACTTTCCATCGCTAAGTTCTATAACTGACTTTGACAACTTGTTCTAAAAGCGTATACTGTAAGTATATAAGAAATGACTTGCTTGTTTTAGTTAATTGAAATTTCGGTATCTCAATTTCATGTTTACTACGTGTATTTATATTATGGAAATCGCTTCTTATTTGAAAAAGTTCTAAGTTTTTGCGAACATATAAAATACTTTCTAAGATATAAAGAGAAGGCAGAGTTAGTACATCAATTTCTTTGAATTTGTTTCTAAGAGACACGCGAGGACCCATTTCTAAGTTCTAAGTTCTAAGTTTTTGCGAACATATAAAATACTTTCTAAGATATAAAGAGAAGGCAGAGTTAGTACATCAATTTCTTTAAATTTGTTTCTAAGAGACACGCGAGGACCCATTCCATAGATCGCGACGACCGAAACGAACTCGATGAATTGGATTCAATACCGGATAATGGTCAATGTTCTAGCACCCACGTATGTATGTAGGACCAATGTAGTAGCTCATCTTCCTAGCAAATACCCAACAATTTTGGGGTCATCTTTACATCTAACTTGATGCAGTTCAGTATTTTATACGAAGCGACCACCATCTGACCTCTGCTACCCAACCGTGTAACATTGATACACAAAGGTTAGATGGTGGTCACACTTTCGTTCGAGACTACCCGTAAAGATTGCTTTAGGTTATTTTTATAACAACCGCAAATGATGTTTAGTTATTCACCAAAAAGTCCCCCAAAATTTCAAATGAGCTAAGATAAATCTCTCAAGATATTTTGTAACATCCTTGTGACACTGATCATTATTCCGAGCAGCATTCCTACCGAATGAGTAGCATTGACACGAGGACAGATGTCTCGATAGCAAGCGAGCCTAGAGCCTAGACACGCTGCGGTATCTCTAGCACGGACATAATATGGATTTACTTAACGGTGCTTTTCGATATCCAGCATTAGTGTAATCAACAAAACTTGTCAGAATAAATATCATCTGGCTGTTGCTGGTGTACAGCGTTAGGATATTAAGTGAGTTGTGAGCGATGGTCAAATAGTTTACAACTAAAAAGCCTTCGATTAAATATTAAAATTGAAAGTTGATAAGAATGATATCTTAAGGATGCGGAGCATCATCTTCGAGTCGCGACGTACGCATTTTTTGTCCATTGTTAAACTAGCCTGGTCTTGACCTCGATCATGCCTGATGAAAAGCGATGGATAAGATCTATGATGGAACGAGCGTGGCCAGAAGGTGCCTAATAATGAAAGCAGACGGCAGACGGCAGACGAGTAATATGTGGAAGGATACAGATGCTGGCAGTGAGCCTTCTAAAAGAAAAATATCACTGACATGGTTTCACTACCCAAAGTTGTAAGACCGAATCAAATATTCATTTACTTTAAATTGTCCACTATACCGACCCACAACGGTCAAGGTCGATGGTGTCCACATAAAAACCAGCTTTTAAGTACCGCAAACTATTCGTAAGAACCACACTTAAGTCAACTCCGTCGTTTCGGAGAACCAATGTCACTAACACAAACAAGTAACAAACATAACGAATAGCCTACAAAAAAGGCATGCAGACATTTTGCATGTGATTATAACATGTGTAGCAGTCTCCCCTTGGCTTGTAACAACAACTGCAATCCTATTTAACACTTCATCATTCATGAGGTGATCCACTTCATCAGAAGCAATTTTATGAATGGTAACTTCCCTTGCACGAAATATTACACAAGGACCCGTAATTGCTACTTCTACTAGCCCTTGGTATTAAAAATCTCTGGCTACATCTTAGAATTAAAATAATTATCTAAAGGGTCAGTTTCTTATTCTTAAGGGCCATGTTCAAAACATCTCCTTTCTGGAAAAACTTTGGAAACTGAGGAAAATCTTTGAAAGAGACTCAATATAAGCTTTGTACGGATTTTTCTGTTCCTTTCTTCTTGTTTGTTTATATATAATTATGTGTGTACATAAATGGTTAAATAAAATGAGTAAATAAATGTAATAATATGAGCTAGACAAAACACGAACCTCTCGTAACAACAAGCAACGAGTTGTTGCTTTATTTTGTCCTAAATCTATTTGATATTCCAGTTACACGAATACGTAAAAATCGTTCTTACAAAATAGTTACAACAATTACGATCGCTTTTTGTTATTATTTCGTTTTACACTTTCGTCTCAATTTCACGAATAAACTGTTTCTATACAGATATTTGTTTTATAAACTAGTGATGGTCTGTGACCGCTCGTTAAAATATACCAATTACGATTCGCCACGTTCAATTGCCGACAATTATGATCAAATTATGTTTGTTTATTTTTTTTATATGGTTTTTTCCTGTATTGTCTTTATGTCTAGATTATGCAATTAAAATTCTGTCAAGAGTGGGTCGGTATATTGATGACACACTTTCAAGTTGTTTATGCTCATGTGTCAAAGATTAAGTGGTTGGATGGCACATAACGGGTTTTCTAATAGCCCTTTTACATCCATTAAATTATTTTTCCTAATACGTTTTCAAAAGCCACCGAGAGATATGTCGAGTGCTAGAGTAGTCAGACACACTAAACCAAACTCTCTCACTGTGTATTTCTATCAACAGCTTGAGCGGTCGTATTTAATGCCGACACGAAGGAAGAATGCATAATCAAGTCCGTATTATGTTAATATATCAAAACATCAACTTAAACAACCCACACAACATACACATCTCACAAAAATGTACATAAAACATATCGGATAATTTGTAGAAACCCAATCGTAAAGGAAAAACGACAGTATAAAACTAATAGATATACAGGATTTTAAATTAAAAATAACAAGCTTCGGCGGAAGATACACAAAATAAAAAAAAGGAAACGTTGTTAAAATTAGTCTTATTAATTTGAACGTATTAGTTCCAAGGTGAATCGGTTATTATTTTGTTATTTACAACATCTTTTGTCAGATTTCCGATACACAGATAAATGAAAAATTAGTATGTTAAACGATAGAGTTCCCTCTCTAAAAGTAAGAGATGTAACCGAGTCAGTTAGATATCGATATTCGTTGACTCACCGAATCTTTTGACGTGTACGTCCCTATTAAATGATACAGTTCTCGGCTTAGTTTCTTTCGTTTCCTTCGTTTCGGTATCGACTCTCGTATCTTTGGCTACCTTATCGCCATCTTCGGCATTATCCGACTTGACAATTTCATCAGTCATTGGGTAGATGAGGTACCCGGGACTTGGTACCTCGGTTACTGTTTGGTTTACCGTCAACTCGGCAGTTTGCGTTTCGGTATCATCGGTTTTGCTTTTATCTGTAAAAAGTTTTGCCGACTTAGACCCGGTTTATGAAATGGATAGACTAGTTTAATGTTTCCCCATTTCTACTTTATATGACAGTAAACATAATACAGATTAGATAAAAGACTATATCTTAAATGATGATAGTGTCAATTCAAATATAGATGTTTAAATAAATTACTAAGGATTGAAAATTAAAATAGAGCAATGAAATGTTGGTATAGTAACAGTATGTTGGTAATAGTAACGTTGTTTATTTAGAAAAAATACAAATCTATTTGAAGACTGAAACTTTCATAGTTACCTGTTCTATAATACCTATACTCGTTAATTCTAGTTATCCTATTAGGGACGGACATCTTTCTAATTGCAGTAGCGTTTATATTGTGATAATTCTATATATTCATACCTTATCGTGTAATCGTACATTTGACCAGCTGCGTTGTTCACATCACCAACAACCGTGGCTTTGACCGCATTTTGCACCAAACCTCCTGTAACAATTGAAAAACACAATTAGGTTTTAAAACAAAAGCTACTAGATATGATACTTTTTAAAACAAATGATGACATTATACTGCGAATGTATTATTGAGTGGACCGAGTTGCGATGGACCAGATCTTAGTCCCAATACGTTTCAGACCTTGCTTCTTATTCACACGTAACGACTAACAGCCTTATTTATAAAAATCTCGCTAATGACTGATTAGCCACCAGAAATAGAGGAGACAATACGCGTTCGGCACAGATTATAAGCAAAATAGTCGACTAACAAAACAGAATATTACGAATAAAGTTGTCAAAATAATGATTTTTGTATCTGTTGAGATACTGACAGACAAAAGTCAAACATTTCATTGGAAAATTTGAATTTGTAAAAATTAATTTATTGAGTTTATTTCAATGTGTTTGCGATGGTAGCAATGAACATAATAAGCTCCAATAAATTGGAGCTCTAAAACGGAAGCAACTTGGACTGACACTAAGAAAGTTCTACTGGATAATTTGGTCGGAAGTTACAATAACACCTGGAAAATAAAACCCTCTTTACAAAGCTATTATCAAGCCTTTAAGGACCTATGGCATTCAGCTACGGGTAGCAGCATCACACTCTAACATAGAGATCATACGATACATAGCAATTTCAGTACAAGCTTCTAAGAACAATAAAAATATGTTGGAGTAAACAGGAAAAGGTATTTATCTCTGAATTTATATCTACTTAATAATGTAAAGCAAAACACAAATATGCTCTTTTAGAAATATTATGTATTTACTTGTGCCTATTTTATATTACTTCCTATTGCTTTTGCACCAATGTCTTTTAATAACAAATAATAATTGTTTACAGGTACGAGTTGACTGCTGCTATGAAAGCCACTAGCACCCAGCACCACTACTATTCAACCTAGCAAAGACGGCGAGGGAGGAGACCATTCAACTTGAAAAATATGAGGAATAAGAGTGGCATATCTTTGTAGGAAGAATATTGGAAATAAAGAAATAATGAATTTATAACAAAAATGTAGTTTTATTAAGTATCAAAATATAATATATTGTTTTCTTTAAAATGTCTCTTGTAATTTGTGTGTGACGACCACAACATGGCTTTTCTTTAGTTTTGGGCCTTATAGCTGGTGATGGGCACATGGGTAACACATTGGGGAATCACTATCTCTGATGAGCTTCCTTATAGCTGGTGATGGGCACATGGGTAACACATTGGGGAATCACTATCTCTGATGAGCTTCCTTATAGCTGGTGATGGGCACATGGGTAACACATTGGGGAATCACTATCTCTGATGAGCTTCCTCACGAACTCATTCTCTTCAAACCTTCTGAGCACATACTGAGGCTCCTCCTGATTAAGTTTTCCCTATACATTCTTTCATCATGTAATAAGTACTTCTTCATTCGAAGTATGTAATGGGTACTTAATCATTCTCGTAGCGGATTTAAACGAACTGTGTAGGTCTTCTTCACGCCGACGTTAAATTCTCCTGTAGTTCGGAAATCCGATAAAAGATTGTCGAAATCCATATTTACTAAGGCTCAGAACAAAATTGCCTCGAAGCACACAATAATCTTATTGAATCGATCAGCTGATTGAAATAAAATCCACCATCTTCCCTCGTAGCAAGCTCTAAGCAGAGTACCGGTGTTGTGCTACTAATCAATTGCTTAGCGACCTGATCGCGCTAAATAGCGTTTATAAATAAGAATTTTATCAATTGATTAAAATTTAACATGCGTTTATAAATAATACTGCCTATGACTATAATTTTCGAATTTAATCCTAAAGTTCATCCTAAAGTTTTGTTTTGTATGTGAACTCAGTTTTAGTATCAGCCTGTATTGTTTCACAGCAGGGTTAAAACCTCTTCTCATAGAAAGAAGAAACTATTATTGACTACCACGCTGGCTCATCAGTGGTTTCAAAATGTAAGTACAAATTAGATACTGTTCTATTACCACACTTCACAAGCAGAAGGCTATCATTATTAAATACAATCTCGTCGCTTAGTTCAAAGTTCAGATGATAATCTAAATCATGATATATGGACATCGCGATCATCAGGTAACAATCAAGGTATGAGAAGTTGTGAAACCTAATGATTTTTTTACGATACATCTATCAATATTTGATCCAGGCATATAATATTCTGTAGGGGATCAAAATCAAATCAAATCAATCATATCAAGACCGCACTTTGCACTGTTATTTCATCAATATTAAAATACGTTTTCTTGGTTTTTAAATTACTAAGGGTCCTAAATGAAGATAAACTAACTAGTTTGGCCATAAATACTGTTACATAAAAACTTTTCTTTTGTTGTCAACTCTAATTATTTTCAATTTGGAACGCGTTTATTATGTTAAAAACTTCTGTCAATTTCCCGCCAATTCACATATTTTTTTCGTGTTTATTATCAAATTACAATAATAGAATGGGGTGTTAAAGAAAATAGGATTGCAGTGATCGCTTTGCACAAAGTGGGTATGGAGCCGTCGGTCATATTCATTCACTTCAAAAGCTTGGTATCAGCTGTATGTTCGTTTATCGTACTATCGACAGATATACCAACACTTCATCCTTTGAAGACCATAAAAGATCGGGGCGGCCGCGTGCTGTTGGAACTACAAAGGCTGTTAATGCTGTTAAAGCCAGAATTCGCCGAAACCCCATTAGGAAACAAAACATCTTATCGCGAGAAATGAAGATTCCCGCTAGGACTCTGTCGCGTATAATAAAACAAGACCTGAAGCTCGGCGCTTATCGTCGATATACAGGACATGCCCTAAATCAAACCCTACGGTTAAAGAGAGTGGATCGATCAAAACGCCTTCTGTCCCGATACGCAGGTGAAAGGTACAGAAATATCCTCTTTACTGATGAACAAATTTTCAAGAATTGAAAGATTGAAGAGCAGTACAACAAGCAAAATGACAAAGTATACGCTCACAGTTCGAAAGAAGCCGCCCAAGTGGTCGGAAAGGTACAACGTGGTCATCATACTTCGTCAGTAATGGTTTGGTGGGGGGTGGCTTATCAAGGAATCACAAAGCTTCATTTTTGTGAAAAAGGAGTGAAAATTCAGTCAAAGTGTATTAAGAGACCGTCTTAGATCGTGTTGTAAAACCTCTCAGCAATACACTTGTTAAAAATGTACCGTGGATTTTCCAGCAGGACTCTGCACCTGGTCACAAGGCACGAACTACCCAAGCCTGGCTCGAAACCAACGTTCCGGACTTTAGAAGAGCTGAAGACTGGCCCTCATCTAGCCCAGATCTAAACCCCTTAGACTACTAATTATGATCAGTTTTAGAGGATATGGCCTGCTCTAAACGACATGCCGACATTGCATCTCTTAAGAAATCTCTGGAGCAAGCAGTGGCTAAATTGCCCATGGAAACAGTACTTAAATAATCCATAGATTCGTGGCCAGACAGATTAAAGGCCTATAACAAAGCCAAAGGTGGTCATTTCAAATATAACTATTTTTAATTTTTTGCTGAGACTTCAATAAATATGTACTTATAATGTTTTATTAAGATTACATTACTTAATATAAAAATAAATGCACTTTCATTTGTAACAGAACTTATGGCCGAACTAGGTATATTATTGCGGGATTTATTGCAGTAGGTAACAGTTACAGAGAAATATAGTTAGTAAGCATGGTTGCAATGTACGTAAATTTTTTGCTTAATCTTGACTTCACCATCTTTAATGATACATTTAGTGGTGATAAGGTGAAAGATAGAAACTGAAAACCTGTTCGTATTCCGTAGAAAGGGACTACGATAAATTCTCACTTAATTAGCACCAAGCCAAGATAAACACAAGAGTAAAATAGGCGAAGTCTTGAAAAGTTTATTTTAAGTGAGTCCATTCCAGACGATAATTGCACTGAGATATACTTCACTCCCACATTCTCCACCTTCTACATCCTTGCCTTAATTTTAACACCTAAGTAGCACCTCCTTGGAGCAAGAATATGATAATGTTTACGTATTTGGTGTGTCGATATGTGCCACATTGGCGCGCCGGCGCTCGTGGCTACTGGACCGATTACGAAAGCAAATGGTCACTTGCCAGTAACATTACTTAGTTTGCGACGACGCAAGTGACAGACGAGTAGCGACTTGAAGACCATTTTTTATCACATTAATGATGTCAATATTTGGCTATAACTGAAGGACGGAGATGACTCGAAGGACCACAAGGACAGAAATAGAAAAATAACACATAACACCACGCCTGTAATCCCCGAAGGGCTAGGCAGAGGTGTACCTATAGTAGTAGACCCACATTTCACCAGTTGTGTTATATTTAATACAAAAATAATAACAACAAAAAACAATATCTTATCGTGCAATAGCGGTGCCAGTAAGTATCATAATTAGAAGGTATGGATGGCTACTCAATATCTAATCGTGCAATAGCGGTGCCAGTAAGTATCATAAACAGAAGGTATGGCTACTCAAAGAACATTGACATTTTCCGCAATGTTTTGTGCGCTCCCATTTCATTAACCTATCGTAGACACAGTGTATAACACCAGAAATCACAATCTTGCTGTCCTTGTGCCATATTACTTAGGCGCCATCTCTACGGGCGATAGTTTCCTCGTGCCATGAAACTCAATAGACACTCTATAAATCACAGTGCACACGGCGATGTCGTCGCGGCGATCATTTATAGGCACAGCGTGACTACCACCGCGATCCTCTCGTCCGTGGAGGGCCGGTGGCTCCTTGGTGTCGGCGCAACACGTTTTCTCTTCCCCTCTTCTCTGTTAGCCGTCACTCTATCACTCTCTACTTTTTAGGGTTCCGTAGTCATCAAGGAACCCTTATAGTTTCATCATGTCCGTCTGTCTGTCCCCAGCTTAGCTCAGAGACTCTTAGTACTAAAAAGCTGTAATTTGGCATGGGTATTAATCACGCCGACAAAGTCGAAATATAAAACCTATAAATAGATATAACGAAATTAAAAGGAAAACTATCACAGCTAACTAGGCTTTACAAGTTAACGAGTAATAGTCGCCCAACTTAAATTTGCAGTTGGAGAACCCAACTGAAGGTGAAGTATATCGATGTATGGAAGAGCATGTTTTCAACCATGTGCGTGGTCCGACACGTAATTGGTCGGTCTTCTTTCATATGTTCCCTCACACAATCCATTCATCTTCCCTTGGGTCTTATTCTCCCTCTCCATACATCAACAATTCAACAATTATATTCATCCTATATATCTATATATGCCAGCAATATGACACTGTACAATCGCCTCCCGCTCCTCTCATACACCATTACTTACACACTTTTACTCAACACAGCGAACGGGTGTCATTATGATCCATCGAAGGTTTAATGACCTCATTACGTTTTTATTTGTGTGATTTCGTACTAAAACTTTAATTAAGCATTATTAAAGCTTCCATTATATAATTTTATTCGCATGAAAATGCTTTTTGTGGCCAATAATCGCACTAATTTATGTTTAGTTTGGCCCTGGTTTTGATATTAGAACCACATTACCTAGTGAGGCGTGATTGAGTAATAAAATGTACTCATTATGTGTGCATTCATGATATATGGGTCCGATGCTAATGCAAAACGAAACCCAGACAAATAAGCATGCAAGCTCTGAATGAGAGAGCAGATTTTTATAAATTGCTAAACACTGTCAAAAATATCACAACGTTATTTTATTTTGATTATATTTATAGGTATTATTGTTATAGGTCACAATGCTTTAGATACCTTTTATAACTAAAGCATTGTGATTCAAGTACCTACTTATGTCTACGTATTTTTTGCAAATTACTCGATTTTTGGGTAAAATCAAGTTCAAAGTTTTGTGTAAATATGTAGGGTATCAAATTCTGAACAATTTGTACAAATCCCCCAAAAAATAAGAACATTTCACAAAATTAATACGTGTCACAGCACTCACAGCATTTCCGTGCTGTATGCTGTATTGCAAATATTACGATAATTTTACGTAATGGGTTGGTCTGCAAACAATGATACTTCGTGCATTATTGTACAGTAACCTTTCGCTTGGTCCAGTGCACACGCACTTAAGTGAAACATCTTGTTTTGTCACTCAATAAATATGATGTCTTTGAAATGTCACAAAAGTGTTGAATTGCGAGGTTTGACAAATATCTTTGCGAAATTAATCATGAATGTAAATGTATTAATGGAATTTAAAATGACAGTTTTATTGTTAATACCTGAATTTAAAAGTATGTGACTATGCAAGTTTTTGAACCCACTTTTGCTCTTAAGAAGCCGCCAAATATCAGGAAGTTGAAGGAATAGGACAACAGAATTTCCTACAAGAAACGTAACAATCAAAAAACCCAACCTTGACCTTCTATAATTATTTGAAAATAAATAAAATCTGAAATGCATATTTTCTTACCTACAGGTACCAGGAAAACATAAATAACAGGAAGATTTGCGACAGAACTGCAGAGGTCGGTTGCACCTTGAGGCCCACGTGAATTAAGCAATAGTTTATTTTACGCCTACATTTAAAATTCTCCGTTCAATGGTGTTTATTAAAATAATGGCCTCACACTGTGTGGATTGCACCAAACACTAAATTGAGATTAGCTAAATGTTAACGCCTGATTAGTATCCAAGAGGTCAAGTAGTTTTAATGTAATATTTGCTTATTATAAAGATTTTGTTCTTATGAACCGATCTTTTTACCGACTTCAACCGTGGGTTTCCCTGTATATTTATTCCCAGGTGGTCACATAATCCCTATTCTGAATAGGTACTTACTTACCTATTATTAAACACTAACGCTCGTCGTGAGTTGCGACGCAAAAATTCCTAAAAAGATTTATAGGAAAATAAGAGATGTAACTCCCCAAATCACGATATTGAATACCTACTTTCTATAACGGAAAACCATCCAAATATTTTATAAGCAAACATAGTCACACGTGCAGCTAGTAGTACAGTAAATATGAATGTAATATTACTGTGCATGAGTGGTAATGCCTGAGGCGGACTCGTTTCTCATTGATAAGCTCGGAACGGATCGAACGTTTTTTGTGAAACTTTATTAAAAGTAATCCAAAACACCTATATTGTACAGTCGAAAACAAAATTGCTGAACTACATAGTAGCATTATTCTTTAAAGCTAAACCACTGTTTTTTGCCATGAATTCAAAATAACATTACATTTTAGATACCAGGACGTCAGTCAGTTCAGGAGCTATCATTTCATCATCAACATCATCATCCACCCGCCACCCCCAGACTCCGCCACCGCCACTCTTATTTAAGATCTAGCATGCATGTATTATTTTAATTCTGTATGTATACACCATGTTCGAGCAAATAAAATTTCTTTCTCTCTTTCTTTCTTTCAGCCCATAGCAGTCCACTGCTGGACATAGGCCTCTCTAATTGCACGCCATTCAGCTCGATTCTCGGCAACTCTCACCCAGCTGCCACCAGCCACCCTGCGAAGATCGTCGCTCCACCTAGCCTGAGGGCGTCCTACCTTACGTTTGCCGATTCGCGGTCTTCACTAAAGAACATAATATGTCTACCCCAACGGTCATCGGTTCTACGGCTAATATGGCCGGCCCATTGCCACTTCAGTTTTCTTATTCTGTGGGCTATGTCGAACTCAAAACTCAAACTCAAACTCAAAACATTTATTTTAATTAAACCTATTACAGGCACTTTTGAATTGTCAAAGAGTCGGTCAGTTAGTCAGAAACTTGAAGCTATTTGCCCATTCCAAAACGTAGATCTCTATGGAGAAGAATAGGCAAGAAACTCCAAGGACACTCTTTTAAAACAAGATATTACAAAATCCTGGGTACATTATTCTTGTTGCTTCTATATGTGAGAACAATGTAAAAAAAAAAAAAAATTATGGACCAGCCGTACCGTGAGTGTCCACGTATCGGCTCCGTAAGTCATAACAGGCAGGAGTCAGGACGCACTGATTGAAGACCTTCGACTTTAGGCTCTGTGGAATACGCGACGAGAAGACTCGACGAAGCTTCCCAAATGCTGCCCAGCCCAGCTGAATTCTTCTGTTAACCTCCCTTCTTTCTTTCTATTCTCGAACAACCTCGAGAGCACCGCCATTAACAGCAATCGGTCGGTTGGGTTGCCTCGAATTTATGAACACCCTGAGCAAATACAAATAGCCCTGTTATCAACCTTGCTGCCATTTTTTTTCCGTGGTGCAATCATGGATACCCTCCGCCTGGGGAGACCGAAGGATTATGTCCAACTAAAACCCCAATGTTTCGTACTACCACCATGAGTCGAAGGCCCGGGACATACTTGTATAACTATCTACCGGGCCCCCAGATTCATAGATTCGCCGCACCCACGACCTGACCTGCTAATCTTTTTACTTTGGCGCTATTTTTGCAACGGACGTGTTAACACAAGAGATCAGAATATTATGTTTCATCAACCACTTTTAGAAGTAACTGTACAAAAAATACCTGTTTATAGATAAGACTGGCGAATATATTATTCGTGGATGACATTTTAATTTAATCGATCGTGAGCGAGCTTTAAAGCTCATAGGAGTATTCTGATCTGATGGAATCAATAACGATTTATTACTCGAGCAAGTAATTATATGTATTATACGTGCTAAGTGCACGCAGCGGATTGTGGAAGATCGATTTTAAGTTTATGTTGTGTAATGAAGTGAAATATTGGCAGTTTTAATTGCGTAATCATCTTAATTTCGTAAGTTGCAGGATATAAAATAATTATTATGTTTCTATATCTTGAACTCAGTGTAGATCTAAGGATACCTGCACTCGGGAAGAACAGGGGAGCAATTCGCACTCTAATCTCAGTCTCCTGAGTTTGTATCACCATTCAAACGCATTTATTTAAATTAAACCATTTACAGGCAGTTTTGAATATTGTCAAGGAGTCGGTCAGTTAAAAATATGAAGCTCGTTGCCCATTCCAAAGCGTAGATATGGAGAAGAACGGGCAAGAAACTCCATGAACACTCTTTTAAATTATAATGATAGAAAAATATTGTTACATCTTTAATGATGAATTTATAACTAAATGTGAGGACGATATAAAAATACGCGTCCATAGTACAGCAAATAGAAACAAAAAATAAAACAATTCAAAACTAAAATAATTAAAATAAGCCGTGGCAGCTAAGAGATGACCAGTCCCAACTGACAGCGCCCGTTCACGAACATGACGCATGGATCAGTACCATTCAGGTCAAACATTTTGAAGGGAGCTAAATGATCCAAATGAGCCACTCGTCCGTTGAGAAGATTGGATTTTTTTTAAATGTGGACTCCATCTAGATTATTTTTCTCATTTTCTTATACGAGTATGACGTAAATTTTACTATTTAATTTAAATCTGTCGAAAATAGATGTGATTTAACTACATTTGTGACAAATGTTTGATATTGATTGTCGCTGATATATAATATTTGCGACAAGATGTTGAACGTTTTTATTAATTACAGGAATGGGTCTTCTGATGAACAGATCAATCGCGCCGCCACTGTGTGTACATACTGGACGTATACAATTTCATACGTGCCATCTCAGAAGACATCAAAATGGACTTAACAGGGAGCTTAAAATCAGATAAGATTTATTTATCAGCGTATTAAGGCTCGTGCAGACTGGCGCGATATCGCGGGCGCGGCAAGCAATACGACATTTTCCATGAAGCTTTCATAGAAAAGTGCATAGAGCAGTGGTGGCCCCGTGGTAACGGCCTGGCCTGACGAGTAGTCGTGGTCGTGGGTTCAGACCCAGGCAGGCACTTTAATAAATAAATAATAAATCATCATTTATTTCAGATTAATCATTATGATTACATCCATATTTGTTAGTACAACTGTGAGCTTACAAACTAGTGTTAGTAATAATTACTAACACTAGCTTTACTTTGTGTAAATAATTTCATCACCACTGCTCTCAAAACGTTGAAGGAAATCATCGTGAGGAAACCGGCATGTCCTAGAACAAAAATTTCGAAGACATGTGACATAGATCTACCAACTCCATCTTATAGAGAGGAGGCCTGCAGTGTCCCAGCAACAGGGAACATTATAGGCTGATTATGTTTCATAGAATTTGTGCTACTACTGTCGCGTCGCGCCTGTCTGCGGGGGTCATTGCAGCTGGGATCGATCTTCGGATAGAGGCGTGCTCCGGATTTTTTATTAGGATTTTTCATTAAAGAATCCTCAGTTGCTACTTGCTTCCCGGAGACTACTTTGTTACCGGTTATTAACAATAGGCTCGCCCCCGTTACATGGAAGTACCAGGGACACATGACTTGAGTGTGGCGTGAGGCAGGGTGGCCTGACCTCACCTTTGCTATTTGGTCTTTACGTGAATGCACTGATCGAGCGGCTCAGTAGCACACATGTCGGTTGCTTTATTGATGGAGTCTGTTTCAATAATTTAAGCTATGCAGACGACATGGTGCTGCTGGCCCCCTCGGTCGGTGCGCTCCGAAAGCTTCTCGATATTTGCGAGTCGTATGCTGCTTCTCATGGCCTTGTATACAACGAAGGCAAGTCAAAATACATGGTCTTCAAGTCTGGTACCAAGTGTCCCTCTACCGTCCCTCCTGTGTTACTGAACGGTGTGGGGTTGCATAGGATGTTCTCTTTTAAATACCTGGGTCACTTGGTGACGGACGATTTGAAAGACGACGCAGATATGGAGAGGGAGCGTAGAGCATTGTCGGTTCGGGCTAATATGCTGGCCCGCCGGTTCTTCCGATGTACAGCTGCGGTTAAGATAACTTTGTTCAAAGCATATTGCATGTCACTGTACTCGGGGAGCCTGTGGTTCAGCTACACCCAAAAGGCCTACAATGCTCTGCGCATCCAGTATAACAACGCATTTAGAGTGCTGTTGCGTTTGCCTCGGTTCTGTAGCGCATCATCGATGTTCGCTGAGGCACGTACCGACTGCTTCAATGCTGTACGACGCAAGAGAGCGGCCTCGTTGCTAAACAGACTTTGTGGCAGCCCCAACAGCATTCTACGTGCTATAGCCGGGAGACATGACAGCCCGTTGGTGAGGTCGCTTGTCCCCTGTACACTGTCTGTGTTATTAGTTAAGTACTAACTAACGTAGGTTAAGACTATTGTTACTAACCCAATGGATCTTTGTTATCTGAAATAAATGAATTATATATATATATATCAAAATTTTTACATTTTAATTTCAATTTGATTTAAATATTGACATTGTATTTTTTTTTTTGTATTGTTTGTCTAGTGCATCTAATTTTGTACGCCTTATATGGCAAAACATGTAGCCACCTCATTTAGCACCTCATATTATTATAAGACCTCATACTGTAAGTACCATGAGTATTTACAGTATGAAGGTCTTATAATTAATATTTAACAAAATAAATATTATCATAAGTTATCCTATCATAACGGTGTGCTATTACCGCCTCTCTATAGGACATCGTGGTATTGGTAACTAGTAAGTACATTCTCTTAAAAACCAGCCTCCCAAAAGATGTACCTGCCTTCTGTCCTTAATACCAGCACCGTATCGTGATTGTTGCAGCACAGTCTTCGTATAAGGTAGCAAGGACACACATTTTGGTACAACCACTGCATATATGGTGACAAATCCAGAACAAGTTTAGGTTTTGTAAGCCCCAAGGTATTTTAATGTGAGGAGAAAGGTAGCTCGATGGCTATCATAACGATAGCGAGTGCTGACGACCGATCGCAGCATGGTGTCATATTATGATGTTGTGAATACTGACTGGTGATGAAAAGGTTAGATTTGAGTTAGTTTTTAGGGTTCTCTTCTTTTTTTTTTGGGTGGGAATTTATCAAATAACTTCTCCCGCTCTGGGCGGAGCGGGAGGGCGTGTCAGACTTTTACTGACTAAAACCCACTCGTGTTCCTTCCGTTGCCTGTGTGCCGGGGCCACGATATCGCTTTCGGACAAACTCGCAACCCCGGCAGGCATTGGTCCTAACGGACCCCGTCAGTTGGTGCTGACATCTCTTTGAGGCGCGCGTGGAATACAACGCGCCGTCGACCCGGGCCTGTCCTTATCGGACGGCCAGCTACCCATCGCTCACCGTCCGCAAGCCCGCGCCTTACGGTGGCCGGAAATCGGCTTGCGACTCCCGACGCCCGGGGCGTCTCCTGCGGCGACTAGGGGCGCGAGGGTGTGAACCTTGCCTCTCCCTCTGTCGGGCTTAGCTCAAAGAAAAAAAAAATAGACTTAGTACTAGGGAGCTGTAATTTGGTATAGGTCATTTTATTTTAGAGTACTTGCACGTAAAGTGGGGATGATTGTTTTTTATTTTTTTTCTGGTCTAGTTCATAATTAAGTTCAAAAATATTGCGGGTCTGTGAAAACAATTTTTCGATTCAGGTATCCGTTTGCGTAATATTAAGCTTTAAAGTGTTATTTTTTATTAGAGTCGAGTGCCCCCCCCCTTGCCAGCTAAATGGTTATTTTTGGATATGTATAAAAAAATAATGGCAGTAGTGTATACAATGTGCCGCCACAATGGCGACATTAATTCAACACACGGGTAGGAGTAGGACTAGTGGCTAGTAATCATACAAAAATATAGATAAAATAATTAAAAATTGAAAAATGAAAATTTTCAATCAAATTAATTAATAAAGGCTCGTACAGACTGGTGCGATATCGCGGGCACGACGCGACACTAGTAGCATAATTTCTTTGTTGGTGCCGGTCGCGCTCGCGATATCTCGTGTGTCTGCAAGAGCCTTAAACCTCTCTCCTTCCTTCAATTCGCCTTCTCCTTGTACATTATTCGTTTTAATTTCATTGATGGGATGTTATGATCCATGACCCCGGCAAATGACCTCTGCGCTACAGTTCTTTAAGTACAGGGTGCTCCAAGATGCTATTTTCGAAAATTGTAAATTAAATCAATAGATAATAACGTTTAATGAAATTAAAATATCTTCATAAAAGGTAAAGGGGAAACCGTATACGTGTGTTAAATGAATGTCGCCACCAAAGCGTCACGCTGTTTATAACGAAATTAAAAAGAAAACTATCACAGCTCGTTAACGAGTAATAGTCGACCAACTTATATTTGCAGTTGGAGAATTGACCGTGACGTATATGGGAGAACATATTGTATTTCAACTACAATGTTAAGTTTGTTTTTTGGATAAATTCATCCCAACTACGGAACCCTTCATTTTGCGTGGTCCGACAGCCACTTGGTCGGTTTTATGCTTATTTTTGACCACTACCTTACTTTAAGGTAGGTAGGTGATGCACGTTTGTTTAGATTGAACACATTTACTAGACTTGTAGACTGCTACGTAATAGCTACATGCAGATGCTTTAAAAGCCCAGTTTTGCACGACCGTATACATAAACAACATAACGTAACCTGTTGGTGTGTGGCGTTAAATGCCTTGTTGCCGACGTTGTCAGGCGGCCAGGCCCGGCTGGTGCCCGCTTCACTACCTAACACAATTAGCACTAATAGTAATTCATTTGAACGTCAGTTTCTACTTTCAATGATTGACGGAATACAATGCAGATGATAATTTAAATAAGTTTACCTCCTCCTATTGTATTTCGTGACTAAATAACATCGTGGTAGCGGGCTCAGTAAGTGTTTTTTCAAAAATGTTTATTGAACCGTGGAGTTTCTTGCCCATTCTTCTCCATAGGAACCTACTATTTGGAATGGGCAACTAGCTTCATATTTGTAACTGACCGACTTCTTGACAATTCAAAAGTGCCTGTCAATGGTCAATGAAATAAATGCTTTGAGTTTGAAATATAAAATAAAACCCAAACTACCTACTGTTTGGGTGATAAAAAATGTATTGCATGACCATAAAGGCTCATGCAGACCGGCGACTCAACACCGGTAGAACAATTTCAATTAAATTTTCATATATTGTTCTACCGGTGTTGCGTCGCGCGACATATCGCGCCGGTCTGTACAAGCCTTAAACAATTTAATAAATTCCAGGCATTTATCCAATACTATTCTCATTTTCAATACCTACTCGGTTGTGTTGTTAAAATTCAGCGATCGTTCGGTCAACGACGATGTATTGGTAGGCCATCGATCGGGACGATTGTCGTGCTTTCTCGACCATTATTACCTTATTTGTGGAGGTTTTATTTTGTTTAGATTTCGAATCGACTGCCCCTATGAAAAGGATAGCTTGTGACAATTTCAGCTCTCCGATCTTATGCTACCCTGGCCCTGCAGTCCCGACATAGATAGCTATCGCTTTACTACCGATTTCGATCGCAAAGTCCTAATAGGATCTCTAGACCGTAAAAATTGCTTGATAAGCACGAAAAACTCACAATCTCGTCAAGCGATTTTGTCCGTCTAGAGATCCCATTAGGACTTTGCGACCGAATTCGTTCGTAAAGCGGTCGTTATCTAATATGTCGACACTGGTGGCCTCGGCAGTTACATTTTTAAATTAAGTTATTGTAATGTTTAAATCCTTGAATAAGTAAATGAGTTGAGATTGATGGGGAGGGACTTGTGTGTATAAAAGGATGTAGATTGAATATCATAATAAAATAATGGTTAAACCATGGATTTCATAGTACAATCGATCTTTTGTGAAATATCCGTGAGTGTTGGCAAGACCTTAAATAAAACACAAAAACGCTGCAGGTATTTGCATAAAAAAATAATGAAAACCGATTCTTTTAAACATTAAGTACTCGTTGACTTTAAACTTCCTCATTAATATTAACATCAATAAAGACAAACTTCTGGGTATTGTCGAGCTCCTTGTCAACGTCAATCCGTTGAAATACTTGATAAGTCACCCGTAGTGATGTGCCATGTTAATGCAGATTTGGGATGTACAAAAAATTTGTATTTTTTATTTTTTTAAGCTTAGTTTGAAGAGCAATTATGTTGCCTAAAAATGACTTGCCTCAACTCTATTGAGCCAACGGACCTAACCCTTTCGTGCATTTTTGCCTTTTGTGGTATTTCTTTGAAAAACCATGTTAAGTACCGACTACCATTGAAGCTAACTAAATTAAATCTCAGTCAAAGTGCAATGATTATTATTTTTACGTTTAATTCTATTACTCGCATCTACGTCGAAAAATATATCACTTTCTGAATCTTTCCCTTCCCTACACCATCGAACAGCCGCGTGGTCCAAATATGGTCGCGAGGTCCAACGACCCATTGCCCGGGGACTCACCTTGTTCATTCGGAGGTCACCGAGAAAGTAAGGGTGTATTTCTCGTTTATTTTCATTCGCTACCGATCGTAAAGGAATCACGAAGCAGTTTTTTGTGCGTGAGAAAAAGGGTTTAACTTTTAAGGAGTACTTTTGAGGTTCGGAGGCTCGGAGCCAAATTACTTTCGTTCTCATCGTTTATTTCGATAGTGGGTTTTGTTGATACCCTTATAAGGAAGTGATTACGGAGCGATTGTAAATACAGTGCAAGATGAATGCGCCGTAAATAGCACTCGGTGAAATTACGGGCACATACGATTTCGGCGCTGTTACCCTTTTGTGGAATAAAAAGAAATCGATTCATGATTACGGCACCAACCTTAATTGTGCCTTCCTCAAATAACACTGGGCGAAATTTCAGGCACATGACGTTGTCAACGCATCGCAAATCGCTTAGAGTTTCACGTGTTTTAGAAGGTGGTTTGCCAAATAACTTAAAAATAAAAAAAATAAAAGGATATTAGCAAGCACCCACCTTGCCGAACACACACCTCACTACTTCAATCAATGACAACCCAATTTGTAGGGATGCGTATACAAAAAAGTTAACCGCATTCCCGTTTTAACGGCCGCCCAAGTTGTAAACCGAAGTTACCACATTATGTCAATTTACAACAATTACTAGCCACAAGTCCTAGAAGTGTTTATATGTGATTATTTATTTTGTTATTTATGTAATTACATAGTCAGTTTGGTTACCAACGAACGGCTATTACAGGCCAGTGTGTAGCTTGTTTGTCGATCTGCTACAATTTATTGAAATTACGAGAAAACGTTGTGGTCTGTCCGATCCGATTAGATTTTTTGTTGACATCGTATCAATTTATAAAACTATTCAATGATACTAAAAACTTAATAAATATGCTTTGCGATTCTAGGTACTTATAATAATTCTCAACGATTGTGTATTTTTTTCCGGAATAATATTGATTAAGATTTTTTAATACAATATCTGATTGAGAATCTAAAATACAAGAACACAAATAACACTCCTCCAAATACACCGAATAGCCTCAGTAAAAACAAAAAATAGCCGGACCCATCGAATATCCCGGACGCTCACTCTACACACGCTCACCGAACACTACACAACATATACGTCTAACTTTTTACTACCTCCTAATTACCTATTGACAAATAAATCAATTGATCGAATCTATTCATTCCATTCAATCGTTCGCGCGTGTAAACACGTGACATTCAAGTTTCAATCGCATTCAATAATAACGCCGTCGACCTTGACTAATAGTAATTATCGAACGCTTTATACCTTATGCTATCCTAGTAATAATATGCCGCGACGTATAATAGAAAACCTTAATTAAAAACAAACATCTGTGGAAACTGGTTTATAAAAATCTCGTCTTCAAAATCTAGTATTTTCGATATCACGTTTTAATGAAATGTAATAAATAACAATTAGTGTTCTCTAATATTAAATTATTAGTTATCCACGTAAGAAATTATAATCACCAGTGACGAATTATATTTTTAACAAAAACAATATTATTTTTTAATAGTTAAAATACGATAATGTGTATTTCGAAATTAAGTCTCTGCCCCGACACACATGGTTACACCCAAGTTGCGTTACTCGATGAACAGCCGGTCTATTCTGAAAAAATGTCACCGTGACAACTGTGTGACATAAGCTTGGAGTGGGCTGTCACTGCACCTGATGATAGGGATTGACACTATTGACAACTCACTTATGTGACAAGCTTGGAGTGGGCTGTGACTGCACCTGATGCTAGGGATTGACACTATTGACAACTCACATATTATGTGACATAAGCTTGGAGTGGGCTGTCACTGCACCTGATGCTAGGGATTGACACTATTGACAACTCACTTATGTGACATAAGCTTGGAGTGGGCTGTCACTGCACCTGATGCTAGGGATTGACCACTCACATATGTGACATAAGCTTGGAGTAGGTTGTCACTGCACCTGATGCTAGGGATTGACACTATTGACAACTCACTTCAAGCACACTTCACCTAAGTTTTCACGGTGAGATTTTTACACCCGAAAGTGTCAAAACAAGTATCAACACAAACTCCGAAACATGTATCACCAAACACACCTTAGCCGCCTTTTATAACACCGACAGGTGAGGCCTATTCGTTATCAGACATTCGGAACAAAATGGCAAACGCAACATGATCTTAATGCCAAAGCAACCTTTACACAAAATTGCTGTGAGCGCTTACCACAATTACACAAAATGTCCTTGAATTCACCATGGGTGTAATTTTCATTTCTATTCTAAAAGCCAAGCCGTTACTAATTAAATTATTCAATTTCACATCTGCACGTGTTCTTTTACGTTATTTTTAAATGAATACTGTACCGTTTGATTGTTGCCAAATTGTTATAAGGACGTGTCGGAAAAGATTTGTCATGCAGCAAAAAATGGTAGGTGTTGAGCCCACGTCCAAATAAATATGGACTTAGGTGTCGCTAGTAGTCAGTAATCTGTTTTCGTATTCATGTTGAATGTGTGAGATTGTAAGTGCAGCTGTCTTCTTGAAAATTTTGATAAAACTGGAACGGGTTCTTGATTTCGCAAAACTCCTGGCTAGCAGCAGTCTTTGTGTTAAAGATAATCCTAGTACCTAATCCACAAGTTGAAGTAGAGAGTAAGGAATGAGAAGCTACCAGGAACTTATAACTTGTGTGTCTTTATCTAGCTTATCGAGCAGGAAAGGAAATGCAGACTGTCGGACATGTCTACTGGCATCTCGCCACACGGCATCGCTTAACCAAATTGTACAGCGAAACGTATTATTTGGAAAAGCCCCATGTTCATCAGTACTTAATCAATGGGTTCCAATCCATACATCATGCAAAGCAGAAATTGCTGGGCGAGGACCTCCTTTCATTCTTTTTGGAGTTTACTCCTTAAGAGGCCGGCGATGGATGCGTAGTTCATACAAACGTAATACCAAAATAATTTGTATATCAAACATATTCTTAAGGTAGTGTGTATTTGTTCCGATTGGAATACAGAATAACTAGGTTCCCAAATATATATATTTTGAATGGACCACTGATTTACCACTGATTTAAACCAGTTGATATGAGATGAATGAGATTATGAGAAAAATAAGTTACCTATAGAAATTTTAAATTCCTCATATCTCGTCTTTATATCATTGTCCTTTCAAAATATGTATTTGGGAACATAGATATTCTGTAATCCAATCGAAATAAATACACACTACCTTAAGAATATGTTTGATTTACAAATTTACTTGCTATTACGTTTGTATGAACTACGCATGCTACCCGGCTCTTTAAGAATTGATTTTCAACTAAGGGCTAAGGAATGAGGAGTCAAATTAATACAAGCACTACGTTTTTCTGCGCAACGTACCCTGCGCACCATTGCAGGAGTAAACTCCAGTCGTGCGTCGGAGCTGACACAAACACTTTTTAGGGTTCCGTACCTCAAAAGTGAAAAACGGAACCCTTACAGGATCACTTTATTGTCCGTCTGTCTGAATGACGTCTGTGTGATACCTACACGCGTTCCTGAGAATGAAATGCTTTGAGTTTGAGTTTGAGTGCTCTAAAAAATCATTCTATTTATTGCGTTGACATACATGTCAATCCCCCCTTATCTCCGAAGTTTGCAGAGATCAAAATCTGAAATTATTCTATATGATAGAAGCTTATGTAAAGATTACAGGAAAAATAAAACGATGTCTCTAAATAGCACAGTTTTTCAGAAATTATAAACATTATATATTCGTACGGAACCCTCGGTGCGCGAGTCCGACTCGCTCTTGACCGGTTTTTTATTAATTACTAGCTTTTGCCAGCAGCTTCGCCCGCGTGCATGTCGGAAATAATCCCACCGGAACGTACTGGGATAAAAAGTATTCTATGTCCTAATCCAGGTCTTGGTCTGCCCAGGGGTAGTACTGAATTTCATCCAAATCCGTTCAGCCGTTTTAGGGTGAAAGCGAAAAAAACAAACTCACTTTTGCATCCATAATATTAGTAAGGACTAAGATATCAGCTGTTGATTATTGTGGTACAATCTTTCATGAGGCAGTCTAATTCATAAATTCATATACCTTCTCTTGGGCCTTCCATACTTATCCATCCTATCCTATCCTATTCCAGATAATACCCACAATAATCTGCAGCTTATCTTGCAGCGTACCTATATGTAATGCTCAAATACACTTCCACAGAGCAAACACATTGACTCAATTACATGAAAATATTACTTACTCGTATCATTGGATTTCCCCGTACGTGAACCGAATCGTCCGTGTGTCGTCCAAATACAACGATGTGTTTGAACGAATCCCTGTTTCACTCATACATTATGTATGTATTTTATGTGAAACAGGTGTCATCAAATACTTATATCCTAACATTCGACGATACAAGTCATGGGGAAACCCAATCATCAGTATTTTATTTACACCTGGTTCGAACCATTTTCCAGATAAGTTAATTGGTACAAAATCGACTGGTGAAACGTCACAAGGAATGGTCCCAACAAAATATAGTGTGATTTTATGTAAAGCTACAAAAATACGTTCGTAACATTGTAACACAAAACTCAAGGTCCACGGGTTCACTAACACGGTTTTATCTCAATAATTATACTGTTTACTTGCGCACGCGTCCATTTTGACTTTTTACTCATTATGTACATGTTTGCGCGTTGCCAACACAAAAACTTGTATTTAGATCCCCCAGCCGATAGTTTGTGTATGAAACTGAGGTTGGATATCACTTTTAGAGTTCCTTGAATTACTTAGATTCTGATAAAAAATATGAGCTTTAGCGAATAATTAAGATTACAAATCGTAAATATTCGCTAATAGATCATAAATGTCCAGAAAAAAAAATAGATTTTGTTACTTACGGTTGTATTTGAACCTCGATCAGACTCAACACACCTACATTCTTCAAACCAAGCCGTGTAAACAGCCCCAAAAACAGGGGAATCATATTGAATGTCAAATTATGTGGGATTTTATAAACTGCCATGAACTCTCGTAAGGTCGCCCGTTAAAAAAAGGATTATGTGAAAGTTAAGCCTTTCATAAACATAACATTAAAACTACTTATAGCTCTATCTACTAATGATCAGACCATGATAATAAATGACTGTAGGAAAAATATCGGAATAATTTCAAAGTGCTAGTTCACACAACCTTCATTGATTGATATCCTAACCTCGATATAGCAGCTCACTAATAGATACATTTACTAATTCACGTACAGTAAATGATCTTAATTACTGTCATTAGGTACCAAGACCCCTACTGCATATAAATATATATATCTTACTGTGTGAGATTGGTACGAAATCAGTGGTTAGAGGATTGTTTTCTGAAAAGCAACGGGAATCACATTGCGTTTAGAAAAACAATCCTGAAAAAGCCCCGCAATGATTTGTAAAAGTAATTATTGTAAGTATTATATATAAGGCACTAATAAAATTGCTTTCTACGGAAATGTGCTGATTGGTTATAAGATGATTTCAAAGAGGTTTAACGATAGTTTGTCTTTTGTTTCTTTTAACTAGTTTAACTTAAAGGTTTCTACATACCGGGGCGACTTGTCGCGCGACGCGACGCGACTCAAAGGCACCGCTCGCCCTGCGACACGCGGGGCCTTTGTGCCGTGTCGCGTCGCGCGACAAGTCGCGCTGGTATGTAGAAGCCTTTTTCATCATTATATCGCAAAAATGCTAATCATAACACTACCGAATACTTATCTAAAGTACCCACACTTCGATCGACAAAGACCGCAAGTATACTTAAATAGGTTACATTTAAATTCTATATCTCACAATTCGAGCATGTGTCCTTCTCAATACTTCCTACGTTAATTTTAAACTAATTATGTAGTGATAAAACGTTAATAGGTTCACTTTGTATATCTGTGTTATATACATATACTTAGTAAGCAAATTTGCTTCGATATAATTTACTGCCCCATTTAAGTGGAAATGTTTTAGAATGAAGATCATTTTTATCACCACGCATGGATACTGCGTTTTTATGTTATTACGTCAAAGTTACCTTCAAGCCAGTGAGAGCCGTAGGTTAATAATTATAATCAGATTTAGGAAAGTAACAATATAGCAAACCAGGGAATCCAACCTAATGCTTTGGATTTAAAAGAAGTTATTCTACCAAAACATCATCAAGGTATACACCAACAACTGTTCGTTCGTAAAGACAAATAGCCGTGTAAATACAACATTCAGTGCTTACTAGGTATTTAATTTAAAGCGTCTCGGTAAAGTGAAGGCGGCACAGACCAACCGACCTTGCGGCCGCTGCTCTAAATAATATCTCCAATGTGTTGAAAAACTTACAACTGCTCGTATCCGGGAAAAAATACTGGTTTTAAAATTATATTATGCGTTTTGAAGTACTTTGGAAGGGCAGTTCGCAAAATGCGAACACTGACAGAAATCAATCACAAATTCACAAGGAAACATGCGAGCATTTCTTGAGTGATATAAAATAGTAGGCTAAGCCTGTCTACAATGGGCACGCCACAATTGTGGCGATAAGTCCCCTCTTTGAGGAGTGGCTAGAGAGGCGCCACGGCGTCCTCACCTTCCGCCTGACACAGGTCCTCACCGGACATGGTTGTTTTGGGAGGTTCCTGTTCAGGATAAAGCGGGAGGAAACGCCCGGGTGTCACCACTGTGTGGATCGCCCGGAGGACACAGTGGAGCATACGGTGGAGGTCTGCCCAGCTTGGGTGGAGCACCGCCGTGTCCTCACGGAGGCGATCGGTGGCGGCGATCTCTCGCGTCCGGCCCTGGTTCAGGCCATGGTTCGGAGCGAGAGTGCATGGGAGGCCGTCACCTCCTTCTGCGAATTAGTAATGCTTGCGAAGGAGGAGGCGGAACGCGTGAGGGAGAGGCAAGGTTCGCGCCCTCGCGCCCCTAGTCGCCGCAGGAGACGCCCCGGGCGTCGGGAGTCACCAGCCGATTTCCGGCCACCGTAGGCGCGGGCCTGCGGACGGTAAGCGATGGGTAGCTCACCATCCGATAACGACCAGGCCCGGGTCGACGGCGCGTCGTATTCCACGCGCGCCTCAAAGAGTTGTCAGCACCAACTGACGGGGTCCGCTAGGGCCAATGCCTGCCAGGGTTGCGAGTTTGTCCGAAAGGGATATCGTGGCCTTGGCACACAGGCAAATGAAGGAATACGGGTGGGTTTTAGTCAGTAAAAGTCTGACACGCCCTCCCGCTCCGCCGAGAGCGGGAGAAGTTATTTGATAATTTCCCACCCAAAAAAAAAAAGCCTGTCTACAAAATTGTCTTCATCTTTTCCCTTCAAGGAAATCGCTGTCTAAAAAGATTGGCCAGTCAGTAAGGTTGAAACCGGTATTAATAGAAAGAATAACCATTGGAGAATATCGCCGATTACCACTGCTTTTGGAACCGAGTGCCTACGTAGTAGTTTTTACGTTTTGTTATTAAAGTACTTGTAAAAAATTGTGAGCCGTCACGGGACGCCTGGCAGATGTGAAACATCGAAATCAAACAAATAAACATCGAAAAAAGGTTGGCCACGCGCGCGTAGTGAGCAGTGAATCGCCACGCGGCATGCGTCGCCCGCCAGCAATCGGTTTTACGTGCGCCTAATCGCCTATAGACGGTTCACATCAATAATAAAAATTTGCTAAGTGATAGCATCTAGAGGAAGGACAGCAGCGTCGTCCTCATTCATAACAACAATTAACTGCTAAAGATCGAAAACCCAGTCTAGAGAAACAACAACAGCTAACATTACCCAGTTATCAGCTATAGTTAGCATTTCTCACTCAACTTGGCGGTCACGTTGTGTGTTTTTCTCTTTGTTATGATAATCATAGTTGTTGCCGCCGACCTTGAGACGGACAATTGCCGTCTAGAAGACATAGCTAAGATTTATTTTGTACTTGAAATTCGTTGGTAGAACACAAATGTAGATTTAAAATTCTACACGATCTCCTTCAAAGTCGTCTACGGGTCAAAAGAACGGAAAACAAGATCATAATTTAAAAGAAAAGAAAAATAATGATAATCCGTTTTTAAGCGGTAAAAATGACGCATGATTTATAACATAGATTTTCGAAATCATGATTGTTCATATAATAAAGATTATGAATAACTAAATAAAATAAAAAGTCCTGCAAGCACTCAAACTCAAAGCATTTATTTCAAATAAACCAATTACAGTCACTTTTGAATTGTCAAGGGGTCGGTCAGTCATAAAGCTGAAGGTAGTTGCCCATTCCAAAGCTTAGAAGATACCTATGGAGAAGAACGGGCAAGAAACTCCACGGACACTCTTTTAAATTAACGTATGGTTACATATTGGTTACCTACCTACATCATTCGTGTTGAAATTATGCATGTCAGAACGATGCAAAACGTCAAAAGCGTCCGTCATAAAAATATTTAAAAAAAAACAATTCAAAAATAAGCCATTGCCGCTAAGAGATGACCAGTCCCTACTGATGGCGCCCGTTCACGAACATGACGCATGGATTAGCACCATTCAGCTCACTATTTTGAAGAGAGCTAAATGATCCAACACACTCGCCACCATCAGCGAGACATCCCAGTGAGCATGACACACTCTCAGCCGCCAGAGCACATTCAAGTCAATGAAACACGTGCCCAGTAAATGGTAGCTTTAGAGTACTTGTACATAGTACTCACACGTGTGCAATTATATAATACCAAGTGATTCAATTTATACAATGCAAATATAGTTTTTGAAATCTTCAGCAGCTGCTCCAACAGTATTTCCAAATGCTAATCAATTTGTTTTTGCGCCCTTGTGGAGCAGTCCCAGCGCAGCGTTTAGCCAAGCATTTTTATCAGCGATGTAATCCCCCCAACTTATAATATAGGCTGCATAGTGTGCGTTTTAAACAAGATTTAAATTTCGTTTCATTCAGTTGAAGTATGTGCCGAGGTATTTTTAACCGACTTCCTAAAAGGAGGATTATATGTTCGGCGGTATATTTTCTTTTTTTGTTTGTTCACCGATTTCTCCGTCAATTATGGACCGATTTTAAAATTTCTTTTTGTGTTGAAAGGGTATTGCTCCCGAGGTGGTCCCATTGTCACCAAATTAGAATCTGATGAGGGGACCCCATGGAAATCGAGGGCAACCCTCAAATTTTATAGGCAAACCCATAGCGATTTGGATATTTTTTTAAATACCTAACTCGTGCATTTGCATTCGGAAAGCACCATTTGGTGAAGTGGAACTGATGATGGAGACCACAGATCCCCACCTGAACAACATAATAATAAGTATTTAACGGGTTGCGGTTCGATAAGGTACTTTAATATGGTTGCTAAGCAATTTATGCTCGTCACAATGCATATGGTGAGTGGCAGTTCTCCTGGTTCTTACCAGGAGAACTCCTCAACAATTAATGTCCCAGCATCGGGAAAAGCAATATTTTGTAAAAGGTGTTGAGCTGTTAACAATAGGCTATTGCAACTTAGATAAATTAAAAGCTGACCCACTAAAGTGAAAAATAAAAAACATTTTACAAAAAAAATAACCGACTTCCAAAAAAACACTACAAAGTGAAAAATAACTTTAATTACGGAAGTCGGTGGCAAAAAATAAAATACAGATCTAAAGACACCGACTTCCGAACTTAAAGTTATTTTTCACTTTGTAGTGTTTTTTTGGAAGTCGGTTATTTTCTTTTGTAAAAGGTTTTTTTATTGTAACATTTTAAACAGTACCGCATGAAAGATGAGTCTACTTTAGCCAGCCTGAAACCTGGTTGAACTAATTGGTCCCTATTTCTAGTCCTATAATTGTGTCTTTCGCCTCTTTTCTAAAAAGATGTAGTTTTTTCCTAACATGCATTATGTTTTCATAGATATATTGACAAGGTACCGTTGTAGCGGAATCAACATCGCCACATACGAACAACGCGTCACACTGACGTCACGCGAATCCTGCATCGCGCCATCAGAGTTTACCACACAACTAGCATATATACAACGTCCCGACATCAACCGTCGGGCAGTTGCCCACCAGACACGACACCCGTCTGGTCGGAGGATCCTCTCTTTTCTATGGTGGATGAGTGATCTTTACACCCTGTTCCTCATACCACCAAACTGGTGACCCCGAGTATGAACGTCAGCGCAGCCTTCGTGCAACTACTTCAGCGTGACGTCATCATCATCATCACTTCCTCAAGCTTTCGAGCGGCGAGTCACACAGCCAGCCAGCACCCACGGCTTCAACGGGTATCCTGACCACCAGCATGCAGCGGACGCGCATTCCTGGTCATTACCCACAGCCTCACCAGCAACCTTGGCACAGCACACTGCACTTTCAGCCGGTCCACAAGCAGAGAACATGCCTCTCCTGGTCGACACCAGCAGTCAGCCACAACACAACCCGGCGCTGTACTACATCCGACGCACTGGAGCATAACGCAGCGCCACCCCGACTCACTGGGGAATCACCGCAGACAGTTCCGACTCACCGAGAACTATGCGGCACCCGATTCCAACACACTGGAACCCCTCTACTGGCACTGGCAAGCATCGCAAGATACACGACTCAGTCCACTATCGACCTCCGGTCTCCGGAGGGGAGTGATGTAGCGGAATCAACATCGCCACATACGAACAACGCGTCACACTGACGTCACGCGAATCCTGCATCGCGCAATCAGAGTTTACCACGCAACTAGCATATATACAACGTCCCGACATCAACCGTCGGGCAGTTGCCCACCAGACACGACACCCGTCTGGTCGGAGGATCCTCCCTTTTCTATGGTGGATGAGTGAACGTTACACCCTATTCCTCATACCACCAAACCGTCATGATGTTAATATCTTTGAACAGTTCCCTTAGAGAGTCGCGCCTGCGGAGGCCATAAATGGCTCTGATGGCTCTTTTCTGCAGAATACAAATAGACTCGATGTCTGCAGCCCGTCCCCATAATTATAATAAAATACCGTATGACATAATACTATGAAAGTAACTAAAATAGTCAAGCCTCGCGGTATCTACATCAGTAAATTGACGGATTTATCTCACAGCATAAGCTGCTAAACTGAGCCGTCCTGCAAGGGATGTTATATGAGGGCCCCATTGAGGCCTTGAGTCGTGCGTGATCCCCAGGAAAACAGTTTTATCGACGAATTCTAGTTTCTCTTGATTCAATACTATCTCACAATTACTACTTTTGACGTTTGATAAAGAAAATCTTATGCACTTAGTTTTTTCCCATTTAATACTAAATTATTAGCAGTGAACCAATTTTGGACCTGCAATAGGGCATTATTTACGGCGTCAAGATTTGATGCACGTCTGTTAATTATAAAAGTTAAGGAAATATCATCAGCAAATAACACCATTTGTGGTTGAGGTTTTAACAAATGGGGTAGATCATTAATATACACTAAAAAGAGGAAAGGACCCAATATCGAGCCTTGAGGGACACCCATTTTTACTTTTAACCCGAGTGAATTAACTCCATTTATTTGAACTTGCTGCTGTCTATCATTTACTTTGGTTGTATTTCACTAATTGTTTAGGAGAGCATTGATAAAACAACGAGAATTCTTCAAGTTGCTGCAGGAGGCTATGGGCTTCCCCATACTTTGTGATCGCAAAATTAAAAAAAAAACAATAATTCTTATTATTTTCACAAAGAAGTTGAGGGATGAAATAGACATACTATCTGACAAGAGACTGTAAAGTCCAACCTCTCAAAATAGCCTGGAATCTGTTTCGAGTGCATTGTCCCTTTATTTCAAACAAGGCATTATGTTGACCTGGCCGATGCCTCATCTGATGTCAAGCAGTAACCTCTGCAATCACCTGCAATATATCGACAGAACCGTCCACTAAGAACTTGCCTTACATGTTAGTGCATCGAGCCCGTCGAACCAACACATTTGAAAACTCTTGTAACTTAACCAAACCACAATAGCAAAATAATAAGCCTATGCAAACAATAATGAGGCTAGATATTTTGTTTAATTTAAACGATAACGGTGAATGTCACTGTCGCCAACTCGCCAAGGCTTGCATGCACCAAATCGGTCTTGCGACATGCAATATTTTAAGTAAACTGCTCTATCGGTCAGGAAACTGACGTGAAATATGTGGGGATTTTGTAAAGTATGCATACGATTTATTGCTTCGAGCCGTGGGGTCTTGGTACTAGGAACCCATAGCTATCAAAGAGGTTTTCTTACTGCTGTTTTCAAAATTGGTTTTGGCTCAGTGCCATCTTTGATATGGAGATGAACCTTGTACACACATGAGTTTTTCGCTCACACACTTATCACTCTGTGTTGCAATCCTATTGGTATTCCCAGAAAATGATTAGGTACGTATAAAACATTTTCCAAAAAAAAGGACTTCCAATAAAAACAAAAAGTGAAAAATAACTAATAACGGAAGTCGGTGGCAAAAAAATAAAATACAGATCCAAAGACACCGACTTCCGAAATCTTTGTTTTTCACTTTGCAGTGTTTTTTTTTTAAGTAAAAATGTTTTATCCAGTTATGTAATTTAACAGTACCATAGGCATACCTACATGGAAATAGCACATGTCTCCAATTGCTGATAACTTTAAATAGTTCTAGAGTCACGTTTGTAATAAAATCAGTCGTGTTTGAATATGCAGGTACGTGCACTGGCGCGCGGGTTCACTCCAACCTCAATGCGGTCAATACATCAAATATCGAGTACCTACTTACTTGCCACAAATAATGATATTGAATTACTAAGTTCCTCTTGAGAAAACTGTATCTACTTCATGATGATACGTACTCCACTTCTCTCTCAGATGACCCAAACCGAGTCCCGAATGCAAGTGGAAGGTTCTCTACTTACTTGGTTTACTCTTTCTTTCATGCAAAAGGACGTTAATTTTGTCCCGAATTTGAAATATTATCCGGGAAACTTTACATTCTTCGTGACCCACTAAAAAGTGAAAAATAAAAAACTTTTTACAATAAAAAACTACAGACTTCAAAAGAGCATACAAAGTGAAAAAAAAAACTTTTTACAAAGTTTTTATTTTTCACTTTTTAGTAGCTCAGTTGGCAATATGGTCTAAGTTACAATAACCTAATGTCAACTGCTCATCACCTTTTACAAAATATTCGCCCATTTAGGCTATTTTAGTTATTTTCATAGTGTTACGTCCTACTGTACTCTGCTGTGGGGTAAAGCCGCTGACATTCTTTCAGTTTCTCTTAGAGATTTTTTTAAAGATATTGGTATTCTCACGGTGCATAACTATTCATCTTCGCCAATATCTTATATGTAAGGCAAAATATACACTTATACACTAAAAACAGTGATCTCCACAATATTAATACCAGAAATAAGGACAAATTTCACCGGCTTCATAAGGTTCATAACTCATTTGTTGGACTTGGTATAACATTACATAAATGATATTCCCAGAACCATAGAACACCCCATGACTCTATTTGCCGATGACTGTACTACAATATTTATAGAACAAAACTTAGAATGATTTGAAAATGAAATAAATAATAGTTTAGGCTTAATTATTCAATGGCTAACCGATAACCACTTAAAAATTAAGTTTGGAAAAACCCACATCATGAGTTTTAGCCAGCGAACAAACTCTATTAATACAAATAATATTAATTATGAAGGTAACAAGATTGCCAAAATAGACAACACAAAATTTCTAGGGCTTTGGTTGGATCAGCACATGACATGGAGAACACACATTGATCATATAATAAAAAAACTAAATCAATATTGCTATGCTTTACACAATTTAAACAAAGTCGCCAATCGAAGCACTGTTCTTATCGTATATCACGCATACGTGTCTACCACACTGCGGTATACCGTCAATTCTACGGATAAGGAATTAGCCTTTAAAGCCCAAAAGAAGTGCCTACGTGCAGTATGTATGATCCAAAACACCGACAGTTGCAAACTTTTTTTTATTAATTTAAAATTATTAACACTTCCGTCCCTATATATTTATTTAGTTGCCATGTTTATCAAAAATAACCATAGCCAATTTGAAACCCTATCCACTAAACGCCATCCAGGTGCTCTTAAGTCAAAAACCCATCAAACCGCCCTATTCTCAAAAAGTTTCCTAGGAATGGCTCCAAAAATATTCAACAAACTACCTAAATCTATAAAAGCTTCAAAAGACTTACATACTTTCAAAAAAACACTCCATAAGTTCCTAATACAGAAAGCATATTATACTATAACTGAATATTTAGAAGAAAAATAAAAACACAAATGTATTTATTACCTACTTACTTTAGTTAATAAGTCCATGTTTATTGCTAAAGTTTTTAAGACTTTTACTTAGCAGTATTTAACCTGTACACCTATTCTTTGTAAGATTTTTTTTGTACGAGTACGCCTTACAGGGCAGCACGTAGTGATACAATATTTTATTTTATTACAACATGTAACAACATTATACCTATGTGTACAAATAAATTTGAATTTGAATTTTTTATAACAATCTACCCTCTTCCTTGCTAGATTTGCCTTTTAATGCGTTTAAAGTTAAAGTTAAATCCAATCTTTGTTCAAAGGCATACTATTCTATCAACGACTACTTAAACGATAAGAACAGTTGGTCGCTGTGATTAACTTAAGACAATGTTCATGTTCTTTCTCCAGATAGATTACCTACTGACATGAGTTCCTATATGTGTCTATTTTATTTGACTATCTAAGTCAATTTGTTTTAATTTATTAGTGATAAAATCTAGTCATTACAATGTTCTTTTATGAGTTGTATTACAATAAGTGGTTAGCTAGCGACCTCAACAAATTGATCACTTTATTCTTGCCTGAGCAACCGGCAGCAAGTTCGTGCGTTCGTCGCTCCCTTAGATGTCACTGCTTGCGATAGCGTCGGGGGTCGGGTTGCCTCCTTCCCTCAAATATGGCGAGGGGGGTGATGGCTGATCTTTGCGTTATGCGCTCGTGAACAGGTGTTGCTTGTGGTGACTGGTCGTCTTGCTGACCATGGTTTTGTTATTGTTATTAATAATTAACTGTTTTTATTTTACTTCGATGGTGTTAGTTTATCATTTGTGACTTCGAGTTATAGCTGTAGTTTTATTTAAGCGGGCACGCCTTAATGGGTGTGCCCGCTAACAAAACGTATCTAAATAAAAGCCTCCAGGCATAATTGCCTGGAGGCTTTTATTTAGATACGTTTGGTTTACATTATTTCTGCTTGAGTATAGTTTTCGACGATTATTATATATATATATATATATATTTGTATAATGGTGTGTGCTAGCACAAAGGCAAATAATTTAATTTAACGTTTTGTGTTGCGTAATGCAAATTATTTTATATTGAATTGTATAGCTTCAAGTTTTATATGCGAACAGACAGCTGTGCTGCTGGGGAGTTTGTTGCGCCACTTCTTCTTCCCAGCTAAAGCACTAGGAAGCGGTGAAGGGTGGGCGTTTTTGGGGGACTGTCTCATGTAATTTTTGACGTTCGAAAAGTGCTGATTCTCAGCCTAGTTTGAATAAATGACTTTTGATTTTGATTGCTTTTCCCGATGCAGGGGCGTCAATAGTTGAGGAGTTCTCCTGGTGAGAACCAGGAGAACTGATGGCAACTTCACCAATTTTTTTTTATTTTTCTTTCAATCCATAGGCATTGTGATGAGCATAAATTGCTTAGCATCCGTATTTAAGTGTCTAATCTAATCGCAACCCGTGAAATACTTATTATTAAATAGTTCCGGTGGCCATCTGTAGTCTTTATCATCAGTTCCACTTCACCAAATGGTGCTTTCCGAGTGCAAATGCATAAGTTACTATAAAAAATACTGAAATCGATATAGGTGTGCCTATAAAACTTGAGGATTGCCCTCGATTTCCATGGGATCCCCTCATCAGATTCTGACTTGGTGACAATAAGACCACGTCGGGAGCACACCCTTTCAACAAAAAAATAATTTTCAAAATCGGACCACAATTGACGGAACAATCGGTGAACAAACATAAAAAAAAAACATACAGCCGAACATATAACCTCCTCCTTTTTGGAAGTCGGTTAAAAATACCTTTAATTTCGGGAGTCCGTGTCCGAAAAAGTTATTTTTCACTATATAGTGTTTTTTGGAAGTTTTTTTATTATATAATACTTAGATGAAAAGTCAGTTTTACTATCTTTGGCAATTTTTCTTCATTTTCATCTTTGATGAACGATTATCGTACTCTTGGTATGAGTCCTTCTTGGTATGAAAAACTCTTAGATCGCAACAAAATATTGTCTTACGGGATTGGTACATAACCCTCCGTTTAGCACTAGTATCGATATTAATTTCCACATCATCATTATAGAGTCCACAGCTAGACTCCCTCAAGCATGGCCACATTGTGTTCAATATTCTCACAGTGTGTGTTGTTGGAGTGTCTCGCCCATCGCTACAGATTTACGGTTTGGAATGGGCAACTAGCTTGAACTTTCTGACTATCTAACCGACTCTTTGACAATTCAAAAGTAAATGGTTTAACTAAAATAAATGCTTTCTTTGAGTTTGAGTTTTTTATTCCACTAATAAATTACTACGCGAAACTTTACACGAGTAACATTAACCTGCAGTTGTTACTGTTTAGTTATTTAAATATTTAAACAGCTGCAGTTTTTCATATTTTTTTGTATTTTAGTATTATGTGGTTATAACATGCACACATTAAACTATATCTTATTCAAATATTTTATTGCAATGCATTAGAATGTACAGTAAATTATTCAAGTTCAAAGTTTTTCAGGCTGTTCTGAAGGTTAACTTAGAAATAAACAGCTGTACAAGAGCAGTACAGTTAAGTTTTTAAATGACAAACAAGTAATCCTAAGAATTTCAGCTCCACTTCAATTACTTACGCCTTACGGTTTTAAGTATGATTGACCACCTTATTCAAACATCAGTGGAAGTAAATTTTTTTTTGCCTTTTGTTGTCGCCAACCAGCCTAACCAGATTGTCCACAAATGCAGTAGGTTTCTTTAAGAAGTAGATACCTAATGCTAAATAATATGAGAATTATTATATAATCTGACCTCTGACGTAATGTCGTAACTTGCATAAAACGACAGAATGACCGCAGGCGCAAGCACGCCACTGCAAGGCCACATCGAACGCTGTCAATTGTCACATGTGTCATTCTTTGAGTAAACTTTTAACAATTATCAACACTATCCCTTTGACACAAGTTTGAAATTGGATTACCATACAAAGTTGCATTTGAAGACCAAACGCACTGACCTTGTTAGGTGGTATCAGGATTATTACTTTTAATTATCAAATCGTGACGTGTCTGTCATATAGCTATAGTGGACTAGTGTCAAGGTCACATCGACGGCATCAAATTGTTTATTTTGATTTTATAACTCTTCCTCATTACTGCTATCATTTTTTATGGGTTTGCAATAAGTTGTAGTATTTCTTTTGCTAAATTTTGTCCTACAAATTAATGGTATTCGATGGTCAATTAGAGATACACCGCAGAGTTCTTACATACATTATTGATGACAACGAATTAATATGGTTGTGCAAAGAACGTTAGCGTGATGTAATTGCTTACTTAGGAGTTGAAAAAGTAATGTGTCACCTCTACCTCTTTACCTACGCGATATAATTATGAGTCAATAGGAAACAAGATGGCGGGTGGGTGGAAGTAACACTGAAATGTCATTATTATTGATCTTGGGAGGTTTTTATGGCTCTGTTTAAGTGACAATAGAGCAATCATTCAAGCGTATGAACGAATGACTAAAAAAACTTAGTTCTGAACTTTTGATTATCTTCGTTATCGGTACTACAGGAACTCATTCTTCACTTAAAAAAACGGAAACAGTAATTTTGTTTATAATACACTTAAACATACATAAACTCTCGCCTTCTTCCCATGGGGATAAGCAGAAAGACAACGGAATATTTATAATCTGTGACACAGGGTATCCTAGTGCGGGATTCAGTGTCATACCTAAATATTGTAACATTTGTTTATGAATCAATAAAACTCTTTATTATTATTTTTATAATACGGTAGCATTTTCCTATTAATCAAAAATAAAATACAGACTAAAGCTGTACTAATAGTTGTCATTTATTTTATAGTTTTATAACAATCTCATAGACAGAAGCCACTGTATTTACAAGAGTGTATAAGACGCCATTAAAATAAGTTTGAGAACTGAGTTTGCATATACCATTATACAGAAACAAGTATCAAGTGATATTTTAATAACACTTAGAGTTGTAATAAGTAAGTGATCACATGCAAAATAAGTAAGTGATCACATGCAAAATAAGTAAGTGATCACATGCAATAAGTAAGTGATCACATGCAAAATACAGCCTGTATACAGCTTTAACGATAAAACCAGATTGAAGTGTCACAAAATACTAGTTTGCATAGTAGAGTTTTAATATTCTGTTTAAGCACCCTAAGCTTACGCGGATCCCTTAATAAAGATTGTATACAGTTTCAGCTGTAATAACTCATAAAGCACTCTTACAAAGACAAAATCATTTTTGACGTTCTTGTACGTCTCTAAAAGAACTCTAAGTTCTAAATAGGCTGGTATATTAATGTTGAAAACGCTTACGTGCTGCTTGGGTTATTGCCCACTTATAGCGTTGGTTATTGCTTATTTTATCAAAACCTAGTCATAATAATTATGTTGTTGTTGTTGTTTGTGTTGACCGGTATGTTTTTTGGTATAAGTTAGATGGAATGAAAACTGATTTCCAATTCTTTATTTGTGTTGCACTACAGAAACTACTGACCTCATCCAAGTTTCCTCAAGATTATATCTTTATTAACTAGAGGCATCTATCAATAGAGTAATACATCATGTATAAATACCTCTGAATGGTCCTTATTAGGTATTTATCACCGTCGGGTCTAATTGCGATTCTGCAGCGATCGTGTCACATTTAAATGCGTGCGTGCACCGGAGGCCATTGAGCCGAGTGCGTTATGATTGTGACAGTTGATACTTGTCATTACATATGAGACCCTGGTAGATTGTGTCGATAAAAGTAATAAAATTAAATAAGACTCGAAATTATTTGTCCAGTAGGTACTTATTTATAGTACCACAGTACTTACAAATACATAACTAAATAAACGTAGGTACATACAAAATCATTGGTCTTTGGCTAAAATCAAACAAGAACAGATAAAATTATGCAATCATAGACTCCGTAAAATCAACATTAAAAATTAAAATCTTTCTTCTATTTCTTTGTTCAATAGGTATTTATTGATAATACCTACCACAATACTTATATATAGGTATTATAGGTACTGAACTAAAATACCAAATAAACTAAAAGAAAATTAAAATGGAACAATCATAGACTCATCATAAACTCAACATTACAATCCTCAACAATAATCGTTATTTGTTTTTACAAGAAAAACTTATTTTAGAATTTATTACATTTATCAGTAGGTAGGTACTCAGGTTACATTATTAATAATTACCGATAAATGTGATCAATTTCTAACTTTTACCTCGACTTTCAGTAATTATTAATAACGATAGACAATTTATTAATAATTTTCAATTAATCTCACTTACCGTAACATAACCATAGAAGCTGAGCAGACAGCAAGTATTTAGCTGACCACCTGACAGACCTGTAATTCTTTTGGACTGTAACACATTTGCAAATAAATCAATAAAATCAGAACATGACAATGCTGCTTCACGTTATAAACCAGTAGGTTATACCTATTACTTTCCAGGACAAACTTTTCTACTGGACAAACACAACTTCTACTGCACATGTGTTTCTTTATCGGACGCTACTCCGCACTCCTCACCAAATGCAGACACAAAAGTTTTTTGATACAGTCATCTGCAGCTTTGCAAAAAATAACATTCATCTTCTAGACGCAAATGTGCCTAGTATGCGACGACACTTAGACACTACTCCAGGAACTATCGCATCCACACAAAAGGCGCCAACACACGTCAACATAATCACAATGCCAGTCCCGCCCGTTTCGGAATCCTTCATTAACTTGTGTGAACTGACTGTCATACATATTCATACAACGTCATACATAATGTAAGGACTTGTTAATCTTTGTTTGTACCTATAAGTGTGAGACCAGCTTTATCCGGTTCTGGGTAACAATCGTGGTTCATGTTTTTCGTATTTCAAAATATTGGTTATGGTTTTGACACGGGGACAAGACAGCGTCAAAATCATCGTACCTAACCATTTTCCAAATAAGTTGGGGTCTCTTGCCAGTCTTATTAGATGTTCTCAAATAAGTTGGGGTCTCTTGCCAGTCTTATTAGATGTTGTCAAATAAGTTGGGGTCTCTTGCCAGTCTTATTAGATGTTGTCAAATAAGTTGGGGTCTCTTGCCAGTCTTATTAGATGTTGTCAAATAAGTTGGGGTCTCTTGCCAGTCTTATTAAATGTTTTCAAATAAGTTGGGGTCTCTTGCCAGTCTTATTAGATGTTGTCAAATAAGTTGGGGTCTCTTGCCAGTCTTATTAGATGTTGTCAAATAAGTTGGGGTCTCTTGCCAGTCTTATTAGATGTTGTCAAATAAGTTGGGGTCTCCTGCCAGTCTTATTAAATGTTTTCAAATAAGTTGGGGTCTCTTGCCAGTCTTATTAAATGTTTTCAAATAAGTTGGGGTTTCTTGCCAGTCTTATTAGATGTTGTCAAATGTCAGTATTTTACATTACATTTTGCCCAGGACCTAGGGATTATGGCCTCTAATTACAACAACTCTAAACCCCATATTAAACCCGAAGTAAAGGTATACCAGTATTAACTTCGGTTTAGCAATACATTTTTCGAGGTTTAAATTTAGCATAACTTTACTCCGAGTTCATTCATTAGTAAGCGTTAATTAATTTTAAGCCCTTGTAAACCGCAACTAACAGTTTATGTCCTCATAGTCTTTTTCCTTCCACTGCTGAGTATTGGCCTACACCCCTTTTATATCATGCTTCCATTTTTTACGCTCTATGATCTCGAGGCTAGTCCTCGAGCGTAAAAAATGGCCATTGGTTATTTTTCCACAACCAAAAATATTTGAATAATCATAATGATCGTAGTCAACTCCCTCATCAGAAATACCTGGCACACAGTGATCCCACGTAGCGCCATAGTTCACGTTTAATGCGGCAGGTGGCGCCTGATCCTTTGCGCCACGGTTCTGCACGTACAGAACATAATTATGTCCGTGTGGGCTTCTTCACAATGCTGTTACTTGATAATAGCATATTGAATGTTCATTTAGGAGTATATTATAGATTTACTGTTGCAGCATGATTAGTTAATGATTATGAGATCCGGTTGAGTCCGAAACTAGTCGGATGCTCCAAGACACAAGATAGTTAAGCTCAGTAAGTTCAGCATCGCGTTTTTGGCGACTCTCTGCGACTACTTCGATGCTGCTTCGGTTGGTGGAGAGGTGAAGCATTCAGTCGCTATTTTAAGCTTTAGAAAAGCAATTTTTTCTCAGATAGCTGATGCTAATAGTAGCATTTCTGCTATGACCCCTAGATAGACAGGCAGATTACTCTAGATTAAACAAAATTCCTATTATAGGAAAATAACAGAATATTATTATTACTAAGCAAAACACATCAATAACACTACACAATATACAATACCAATACAATAAAAACAATAGCTTCAAAACATTAAAGTATGATCAACTTGTAAGCAAAGTAAAGTCGTACGCGCAGGTTGCAATGACGTCACCGTGTCACCTTGCCGCGCCCACGCTCTACTGCAATAATTATTTATAACAACACTGCCTTACAAATACACTTAAAACAAACCACATCCAACCTTATCTCGCCGACATAAAGCATGCAGTTAATACAGCACAATCATAATTTATTGCCGAACCATATTCCTACTACCACTGTGATGTTCGATTTGCGGTCTTATACCAAAGTGATAAGAGTTTTCGTGTGTGTGTTATTGTTTTGGGGATAGTAAAGTACGTGTAGGAAGAAGATCTATGAGGCATCTTCAGTTTTAACAGATCGCAACTTAAGTATTTAAGTAACAGATTGACCAACGCTTTGGAAACAATTATGAGTTATTTACAACTTTAACAATTCATTAATAGCTTCTCGCCCACAAGAAACTACATCAGTCTGTTCATGTTTAAAGTAATGGAATAACTTTAGTTAGGACGAAAACACAGTCTCTCAAATTCTATGTAAAGTAATCATGCACTATTGTTCCAACAGTAGACGAGGCGCACCATTCTGTAACTTTGAGTAGTTCTTTATCTCTAATTACCGCACCTTTTACTGTATTTGTTGACCATAGGAAGGCATATTAGTACAAGTAGACCTAGGTTTGTATCATAACCCTCCTGTCCTAATCCCAATTCATCTCTATAGGCATTCTTAGCAGTGTTAGCTACCGTCCTTGCTAAATCATCGTTCTCAAAATATGTATCTATCCATCATCCGTCAGGTCTAACTCTTTGCTTATCCCTCCATTTGTTATGTTGGTATAGATAGAGCGTCAACTCTATCCATTAGAATCGATATCATGTCCCTACTAATGCTACAACAGTGCCTTCCATGATCTCGCTACAATCGTCCATCTCACGCTTTTTTTTCTCAATTTTCTTATTAAAATTTTCATTCGAATATTGGACTTTCGGCTTTAGTATTTCTGTTGTTTTTTTTTGTAATGTAACGCACAATTTCTGCAGAACAAACATTTTTTCTTTATTCTATCTTTCTTTCAATCAGACACTTTACCAACTTTTCGTGTCGTCGACCTTTCAACTAATTAGCATACGATTAAACAGGATCTTCTTAAAATAAATTAAAACTTGCAAAAGCACATGCCGCTTAAAGTTCAGGGCACTTCATCTTCTGGTTAATATATTAATGTAGTTCAACGTACAATGTCGGCCGGTGACATCAAGAGTACACCTACATAATACGTTTCAAGAAGAACATTTATTTTCCGCGCCCAAAATAAAGTAACTAAAATAAAGATTCTGCACTACAAAATTACATTCCATCCACTATTTTCGGATTTGATGTTTAAAGATTTCCACCGACAACCTCTTCAAATAAATTGTAAGTATTAATTTTCAGATGTGCCCTAACTGAACCTCTAAGGTCCGGCATCAATCACTTCTAATCATTCGTTGTAGCTTCCAAAAGCTTCTTTTCAAAACTCATTTCTTAGAACCCATCACAGCATTTCATCCACAAAAGGCCAAGAAACGTAAATGACCTGCATCACAGCAGGAGACCCGCGAGTTCCGCGACTCATTCAATACCTTTTAAAGGAAAAACTTAAGACAAAGAGAAATTATTCTGCGTACTCACCCACTTCCTACAAGCAATCCAGCCAATAAATATACAAGAATATAGTAAAAACTGAGTTAAATAACTTTATTCTGCGCGTGGGCACGCACGAGCCAAGGTGACAGACGCACGGACAAATCAGCAACGGTTATTACTCTGACGTCACTCGTCGGGCGCCCACTAGATCGAAATTCGAATGATTCGCATTTATGGTGAATGAAGTAGTTGTAAAGACTTTTAAGGAATAAGGTTAGTGCTTGTTTGATTGGGCAGGTTAACACGTAGATCAGTGGCTGGAAATAGCTGTCATTTTGACGGAGACTGATGCGCATGAGACGACCTCTCGTGGCTCCTCCGCTCCCTCCATAAATATGTTGAAAATTAAGTCTAGATACCAAGTTTACGGCGTTTTTTACACGACTGCCCAAAAAGGAGTGTAATGTGTTTAGGGTTCATGTATATTTATGTATGTTTCTATGTAAGTTTCTGTGTGCCACTATAACTTTGAAATGCTTGAACAGAATTAGATGTATGGGGTATCGTTAGAATCCTTACATCAGTCATGGGAGCTCTTAAATTTAAAAAAATGTTCCACAGAATGGTCCCCCGAGAGCAATGATAACTTTATTTATCTGTTTAGTTAGCAGTAAATGAGTGACCTTTCGCTTTGTGTAGTACATACAGATTAACAAATCAACTTTTTTTTACTTTTTAGTTCGTGTTGTGGCAGTCGTGTTTTTCAACCGTCCACAGCTTTAAGTCTTAACTGCTTTTACTTTGACTTTTCTTCGTCGTAAGTATATCTATCAGGAATGCTAATTTCGATTGGTAAACAAAACGCATCGTTATTTATACCGAACAAAGCACATTATTCTAACAAACATTTGAATAAATTCTAACATCAATCAACATTCTAACATAACAATATGGTATGTCCATGTAGTAGACAGTTTGATAACAATCCTACTTATTTTTCCAGTGTCGGAATTTTGGACATTACAACAAACACTGCCAAAACAAAACATATGTGTGGCGGACGCGAATAGAATTACAAGTATGTACCTACATACAGTTCTGTCAAGTATTATGTACCGTAAAACGGGGTGAATAGACATGCAGGGGTGAATCGAGATGCAACTTTAAAATGGATTTTAACCTTGAAATTATATAGTTTGTTGCCAACGAGGACACTTAATCGTTAATTATAGTACAGGTAACACATTATAGTCCTTTTTGGCAACAAAAGATATTATTTCAACGTTAAAATCCATTTTAAAGTTGCGTCTCTATTCACCCCTGCATCTCTATTCACCCCGTTTTACCCGGTACTTAATCTTTATGTCCTTCTTTTGTCAGTATGCTTCAAAGAGGCGCGTATATTTCTGAACATAGGCGTCACAATGCCGCTTGAATGTGCGAGGAAAAGCTGAATTAAGGCTTCTACATACCGGGGCGACTTGTCGCGCGACGCGACACGGTACAAAGGCCCCGCGTGTCGCGGGATGAGCGGTGCCTTTGTGTCGCGTCGCGTCGCGCGACAAGTCGCCCCGGTATGTAGAAGCCTTTACCTACCCTAGTAATCACCCCTAGCAGACTGATTGGGATCAACCAGTGTTGTGCAATTAGGAATCCATCAGTTAGCACCGGAAGGTTACTTGCACTTTAATGCTAACCAACGTAGATATTAGCTGGAAACGGAAGTGAAAATGAGGAAAAGTTTGTTTTAAAACTGTGCACGCGATAAATATTAAACTACATAAAAATATAATTTATCTATACTTCTTTATCTTTTTAAACCTTAATTAAAATATACATGGTAACACTAAAATATATATAGTATGTGCAATTAAAATAAAACAAAATAAAAAATAAAGGGGGGGAAAGCTCATTGGGCATCAAAAAATTCGTCCGCATCGCTGTCAATGGGAAAAGTGCCCAAAAGGCTGGCAGCATTGTCACGTTGGATGGCAATGCTGATTGTTTGGGCTAAAAATAGACCAGCCCTCTGGTCGCATGAAGAGTCGACCAACCGCTTGGCGATGTCCGGAAAAACTCGATTAGCGCTCGGACCCCAAGGCAAGGTTTCAACCCCAAACGGCTCAAACATATAACTCACAAATAGGTTGTTATATTTGCGCCGTGTTTGTTATATTTGCGCCGTGTTTGTTATATTTGCGCCGTGTTTGTTATATTTGCGCCGTGTTTGTTATATTTGTGCCGTGTTTGTTATATTTGCGCCGTGTTTGTTATATTTGCGCCGTGTTTGTTATATTTGCGCCGTGTATGTTATATTTGCGCCGTGTTTGTTATATTTGCGCCGTGTATGTTATATTTGCGCCGTGTATGTTATATTTGCGCCGTGTTTGTTATATTTGCGCCGTGTTTGCCGCTTCTTTATCTATATAGACTAATATTAAGCTGAAGAGTTTGTTTGAATGCGCAAAAAATATTTGATAGCCCAATTCTTGAGGAAGGACTATGACTACTAACATCATGTTACGTACGACCCTTAGGAGCCGAGCAAAAGAAAAAAAACAGAAGGAATGCTAAGTGAAAATGAAGTAATAGCGCAGGCGGGCGATGCGACGCGACGCGGTGGGGCGGGGAACTAGAAATTTCATGCGGACGAAATCGCGGGCAGAAGATAGTTTATAATATACATAAATTTGTTCGAAGTCACGCTTTGGTTTTAATAAAATTTATAAAAGGAAAGAAAACTGTGAACTTATTTCATATCAGTAATAAAAATCTCCGTAAATACATCCTAGTAGGTAGAGGTATACGGGAACTATAAAACACCAGTTCATTATTAAATACCGATTAAAATCCAATTTATATCCGTAATCATTCTTATGTGATGCCTATAAAGGAAAAAAATGTGTAAACATGATTATTAAAAATAATCACTGTTTAATTTCCCCCTACAAAAAAGATTGAACGAAGCTATAGCAAGAATAATGTTAGTTTAAAGTTAAACATAGTTAACAAAGGTTTAGTTTTACCATAGTTAAACTATCGTTATTCGTTAGTTTAGGTTACTAACCAGTGATAACTTTTAACTCGATAACAAAGCCAAACTAGATAATATCACGCAAGTAATGATTTAATTGATCTAAAACTAAAATGTATTACCTGGTTAATATAGTATTTATTCATCTCCAAAAGCATGAATATTCATAGTTTATACTTCATACTTATCTATTACGATACAGTAATTAAAATTCATAATCATAATTATTATTTATATAAAGTTTACAACTCAATCAGCGTGATAAATCCCGTAGAAATTAACTCTGATCAAACATAATTACAGCCTAAGGATGAACTAACGAGACGTGATAAATTAACCAACCATTAGCGGATATTAATAACTAGTTATTAAACATTATGTTGAACCGTTGCCCAAAATGCGCTTATTAAAAAACACGTTATAATGAGGTAACGTTTCTATCGTGATTGTAATCATTGATAGCCTTGTTCTTAACAAAGAAAAGTATTATGCCCCAGCTTTTGAGATATATTTATGCTTATTGTTTTCCTATTAGCACAGGATTTATTAATACCATAAAAAACAAATGCCTGTCGTTTTGTTAGAAGACAGGAATACTTTAATTATGTGCCAACAATAAGTACCTACTAGCCGATGTATTCTGTAAAAATCTGACGTGAAAACTTAGGTGAAGTGAGTTGTCAATAATGTGATGTGAAATTGACAGCGCCCGTCAGGCTCACTTGCAGAATAGGCCGGCTGTTTATGTACATACATTGACTGCGCCCTTCAGGCTCACTTGCAGAATAGGCAGGCTGTTTATGTACATACATTGACAGCGCCCTTCAGGCTCACTTGCAGAATAGGCCGGCTGTTTATGTACATACATTGACAGCGCCCTTCAGGCCCACTTGCAGAATAGACCGGCTGTTTATGTACATACATTGACAGCGCCCTTCAGGCCCACTTGCAGAATAGGCCGGCTGTTTATGTACATACATTAACAGCGCCCTTCAGGCTCACTTGCAAAATAGGCCGGCTATTTATGTACATACATTGACAGCGCCCTTCAGGCTCACTTGCAGAATAGGCCGGCTGTTTATGTACATACATTTTAGAATGAGCAAGTCCGCTTCATGCACGTGAATATTTTAAGTCAAAATAAATAAAAACTAGTAGTAGAGCAAACTACTAAAAACAGGTTATTACAACAAGTCGCTTTGCTAGTTGGCAGCTATATACATTTTAATACCATTCTACCAGCACTGCATAAGCACAAGTAGGTAACATTTATTTGACACCTGACGACGTGACGTTTGCACGACGTGCACACATTAGAGACAGAGCAAACAAAAACTGGACTAAATCGTTACTAAGCTATTGCGTAAGCGCACTTTATGTTATCGTTTATTGATAGGGTTGCCTCACAGTCACAGGTCTTTTAACTAGGCTGTTGTAAATACTGATATTTGAGAGAGGTGGCCCTCGGTGGCCGGGGATAGCGGAACTCGCACAAGATCCCAAGATCCCCGGTGCAAGTGTGCGAAGGGAACACCGGGCTGGTTTTTAGTCAGTAAGGATTTTCTACCCTGGAATATTTTTTTTAAGAAAGTGTGCGCGCTAGTAGCTTAACCAGACCAAACTATCGGCCGATATAAAGTCAGTAGTCTGCGGGGGCCATACAATTTATAATTATAGGATCTTAATGATTAATAATTTTGATTAAAGAAAAAAATAGTTTTGAGAAGAAAAATATCGTACTTTTAGTACGATATTTGTCATCAATCATGCATGACTTTTATACAAGTAGAACTAGTAGTTCTGTAAAAATTACGTCATCAGTTGGAGCACGGGACCTTATAGGACTCAAACAGCAGACCTAGCGAGACAAACTTTTTTTTTTTAAACATGGTAATGAAAAATTATGAGTAAACATTTTTAGGCCAGCTAGAAAACATAATTAATAGGTTTTAATTAGCAGAGGTAACGCTGCAGCCTTGTTCTATGATGAGAAGGTGGTCCTAGGTGCTTCATCAATCCCTACCTAGTAGTTAAACAGCCGATTCCACTGGTAGAAATCTAAAAGTGAGCAATTTATTGCATTTTGAGGAGCTGCTCTGCTCATCACGCCGAAGACATCATCAGATCTTCACCAAATTTCTATGAGACCAATTTAAAGTTACTTATACTAACATTCAAATAAAAACCGACCGTCGAAATCGGGCGGAGATATACAGTAGCCCCCTTATTTACCCTTTTTGGAGGAAGTACCCCTCCAACCAAAAATCTCCGACAACACAAAAATATATAGTCGTAAAACCTGTATACCAAGTTTCGTCCAGATCGGTTGTAAAACACGACCTGTAGAGGAGTAGCAACTAACTGACAGAGGAAAGCAAACTATGCTACTGGAAGCAGAGACGCTTCGCTCGTTCGGTCAATAACACCCAGCCTTATGTCCGTTGCGTAAACTAAAAGAGAAGAAGGGCAACCCTATCCATCGCAAAGGTTGTATCATCACGAACTTTAAAGATTTAACTCTGTCAGTAACAAGGTTTGTGCACGTCTACAAAATGACACGCCAAAGGTCACTGGAGATCTGTTTACAAATGAACTCCTTTTGCGACATGACCTCCTGGTATTTTGGTGACATGGGAAAACAATGGACGAAGCGAAAGAAAAGCTGATTGATTGATTAGTTTATTAGTCTATCGACCTACTCTAGTATAAGTCTATTCCTTTACCTAATTAATAATAGTGTCTACTTTGTCTACTTTAATATTATTTGTTAATTTATTTAAACATAATATTATCTTACATAATCTAGTTTTAAAAATAATATACCCAAAGAGTTAAAGCTTCTGCATACCGGCGCGACTAGTCGCGCGACGCGACACGACACAAAGGCACCGCTCGTCCTGCGACACGCGGGGCCTTTGTGCTGTGTCGCGTCGCGCGACAAGTCGCGCCGGTATGTAGAAGCCTTTACTCTTTAAGTCATTGAAAATATTATGTCTCCTTTTTAATTTAACTTAGTAATAAACCTATTGTTGTCTTCATTTTAAATGTTTGATGTAAATCGATGGCCTGAAACACAGGTTTTTCATAAACCTAGTTCAGGCAGGTCTACATTACAGTTAGAATTACATTTTTTCCCGATTGTAATTAATTTAAATCATAATTTTACTTTATTTTATAGTTGAATAAATTTTATTTTTATTTTTATTTATTCGTTTGAAATCACAAATCTTCTGCCACGATGATGGTTCCTTAATTTTTTGTTACGTCCATGGTTCCTTGTAAAAGAAAATATCGATAAGATTTTATGTTACAAAATTATGGTTGCACCACTTGCACCCAGAGAGATAGTCGATGCATTTCTGAATATGGGAATTTAAAAATTTTCCTACAATATCAGGTTTCAAATCGGGGATCTCAATACTAAATAACATCTCATAAATCTAGGTCCGAAACTAACAGATCTAAATTGTACCAGATACGCGTCCACCTGCAGATCTTTACATCGAAGGTCGTATGTCGACATCGACATGTTTGCAGGCCGCTCCACATACAGCGTTGTTGGCCAACTTCTGTTGTTTTAATACGCTGATTTGAATCTCTTTAGAATATATTAGGTGTGGTCGAGGATCTTGTTTGTGGTATAATCGAATGGCAGTTTGCAGTGCATGAATTATTAGAACATAGCTTTGAGTTGCGTTGCCTCTTTGCGAGTTTAGACTAATTATTACAAAACAAAGAATAACTCAAACTCAAAGCATTTATTTCAAATAAAACAATTACAGGCACTTTTGAATTGTCAAGGGGTCGGTCAGTCAGAAAGATGAAGCTAGTTGCCCATTCCAAAGCGTATTAGGTACCCATGGAGAAGAACGGGCGATAAACTCCACGGTCATTCTTTTAAATTAACATATAGTTACAAAATATAACAACATTCATGATGAAATTATACACGTGAGAACGAAGCAAAAACATAAAAATCGTCCGTGAAAAAAGATTGAAAAAAAAATGAGTCGTCACGGGATGCCCGGCAGATGTAAAACATCGAAATGCTGGAATTCGCTTCTTTCGGCAATGATAATCACGTTGTGACCCTGCGAGTCTTTCTTTTCATACAGAAGGGGTCTTATTTTCACGTACCAACCTTCCATCACGCGCAGAAGGCGACTTAACTTCACGCGTCGAAGATTCGTGCTCCCGCATCTGTGTCATCCTTAACTCACGACTACTTGGTGATTCTTGAAGGTGGCTTTTAGCGACTCGTAAACAATGTTCAGTACGCATGCTTTCTTTTTCTGCAATAGTTCGGCGCTGAATTCTGGAAGACCAGAAGCTTGTTGAGATAGTTTCCATTTCTTCTCCGAAGAAAGCTGAGACTAATGTTCTCAACATTACTCTCAGCATTCTCTCCCTAATATTCAAATTATTAATATTTTTATTTACGTTTCCATTATTTGACTCATTGGCTATTTATTTATACCAATTTTCAAGTTAATCAAGCCACGTAGTAATATCCTTATCTGTAACATTGACTACCCCTTTTCACTACATTAGAGGTAGATTTCAAAAACCCTGAACACGTTATGCTTTGTTTTCGGTCCTATGTATAAATACTGAGTTTCGAGTTAATCGGACCGGGGATGGCGTGGGGAAGAAATGTTTGTTTTGCATGTACACCATACTTATGTAAACTGTATTTCAATTTTATAGTTTTGGCATGTGCTCATCAAGCTTCAATTTGATACCCATATTGTAATAATAAATAATTTTAATTTTTTTTGCTCGTCCGAAAATGGATTGATTTTGTTAAAAAATATAAGTAGCCTATGTCACTCGGGATGATGTAAGGATTCTAACGATAACCCATACATCTAAATCTGTTCAGGCATTTAAAACTTATGCTGGCACAAAGAAAGTCACATAGATACATAGGTACATGAACCCTAAACACATTACACTCCTTTTTGGGCAGTCGTGTAAAAAGAGGAAAGGACCCAATATCAAGCCTTGTGGTACTCCCATTTTTACTTTTAAGCCAAATGAATTGTCACCATTTATTTGAACTTGCTGCTGTCTATCATTTAAATAAGTTTTACTAAACTGAGCGCAAGTTTTCCAAGTCCGTAATGCTCAAGTTTCAAGATTAATGTTTCATGGTCTACGCAATTAAATGCCTTGGAGAGGTCACAAAAGCTTCCTATGGCGTCTTGGGCTTCTTCCCACGTCGTAAATTTGTGTTTTAATAAGGAGACACTGGCGTCGGTCGTACAACGTCCCTTGGTGAAACCATACTGTTGATCGTGTAAGATTTTATTGGTGTTAAAATAATTTAGCATTTCATTAAGCATTACCTTTTCAAACACCTTGCTGAAAACCGGAAACACTGATTTGGGTCTATAATTATTGGTATCTTTACTATCCCCGGATTTGAAAAGTGGTATTACTTTACTATATTTCAATAGATCCAGGAAGGCTCCTTGATTAACACCCAAATTAAATAATAAAGCTAAGTACGGCGCAATAGTTTCAATAATGGAGGTACAAACTTTGATAGTCATTCCCCATAAATCTTCTGTTGATTTGATCTTGATTTGCTTGAAAGCTTTTATTACTGATAAGGGGTGTATATGCTTGAATTTAAATTCAATCGGGCAGGATGAAACGTTCACTCTCAATAGAACACGATAGAACGCGTTAAAAACGCGATAAAAATGAAAATAGGTTGTGAACACCTAATGTCAAATATCGAAATGCTAAAGTAGTGCCGTCTCTTTGCCTTCGTATTCTTTGGCCAAGATAAAACCTAGGATTTCCGAATAATGTTGTCGGTCCAGGAAAATTTAAGTTCCAACAGGGTTAAATCCAAGTGCAGAAATTTTAAATTACCTCTACTCTTTCTTAATCTCGTGTACATTTATCATTACTATCCTGCATTCCTGCATAGTTCAATAATACCAGGACCACATGAATGCATGGACTGCAACCGATCAAGGTTTGCAGATAAAAAACTAAGGAGTACCTCCACATAATACACGACGTGTAATAAGCAAAATGATGGATCCTCTATAGATCAATAATTTTAATGACTCAGTGACACACCATTGTTTAACAAGAAATCAAATTATAATTTATTTAATATTTTTCACGTAAAGTATTAAATTGTTGTTACAATTTGACCTCTTAACTTACATCTTAATACTAATGTAAAAGAAATACCAGGACTATATGAATGCAAGAAGCGCAACCGATCAAGGCTGCAGATAAAAAGTAAAGAGCACACCCACATACTGAGTGTAATGTGTAAAATGATTGACGTGGAGTGCAGCGCTCGTGCGGGGCTGTTATTACACGTTTTGATATCTACATCTGATGGACGTGGTTTTTATATGCCTGGAAACTTATAGAGGGAACATTGGAAATGTTTATTAAAAGTGTTACAAAAGTATTATGGGGGGCTCCTTGTAAATTAAAGCCGACTAAAGGCTTCTACATATCAGCGCGGCTTGTCGCGCGACGCGACGCGATACAAAGGCACCCCTCGTCTCTCAGAAGCCTTAATGTTGATTGTGTTTAAAGATTGGTGTAGAGTTAAATACAGTATTTTGCTTGTAACAAACAGCTACACAATCACATACAGTAAAGGATTACCCACTTTCTGACAAATGAAAACCTAGCAAACACACATAATATAAAATAAATATTATTATTATCACAACAAAACAAAATATAAAACACAATCTAATCACACGCCACAATTATCTAATACAAAATAATAAAACAGTACGGGAATGAAATAAAGACTCATAAAATTACCAGATGAGCTCTTTTACCTTTATATGACATCATTGCCGCACTTTTGACCTTACAGGTGGCACTCACGAGGTCTCTGAACTCTAATAATGTATACCTACTCTGTGTAAAAAATTATAATCAAATGTTTAAATAATGTTATCTGGAATATGTTTTTATTTCTCATACAAATTAGGGGCCCCTATTAGTTCTTGGATATTCGCTGACAAAAAAAAACCAAATCTGGTTACACAAGTTCTTAAAAATTATAAAAGGAAACTATATAAAAGACCTAGCTACTGCCCGCGACTTCGTCCGCGTGAAATGTTGGCGGACCTACGTCGGGTCCGTACAATCGCACGCCGCTATTTACTTCGTTTTCACTCAGCGTTCTTTCTGATTTTTTACTTGTTGCTCGGCTCCAACAAACAGGGTCGTAGCGTGATCTTAGATAGCCTAACTTCCTCAAGAATTAGGCTATAAAACACTAGCCGCCTTATTACAAAACAAGATTTATATTTTGACATGGCCTTAAACCATGGAGCCAGTTTTTGTAATAAGAACGTAACAGTGATTGAAATACCGTTCTTTATACAAAACTGAAAACTTAGTTCGGTACTAGGTTGTCAGTTTTGTGTTTAGGAACTTTACCATAGTCGGAAAAATATTCGAAATTCAATAATGGCTCCATGTTTTAAACCTGGGTCTGAAGATAAACCTTGTTTTGGAATAAGGGGGAAAATGTTTTTTTCAATCCGACGGGTAGTTCCAGAAATTAGCACGACAAAAAAAATGTTTTATTATTAGTATAAATATCAACCTAGGCTCGACATTTCACAGGCTTCCACACCAGAGCCTCAACAATTGTAAGGAGTACCCCAGGTGTGTCCTTGATACTGATGTGTGACTTAATGCAATGTCTTCGGATCCTGGGAGAGGACAGAAGATATTTGTCACATCTATCGGATAGATTTGTTTAACATTCACGACAACGTACAAAATAAGTACGTCTGTATTGTCACTTGTCTTGGTGTGGAACGACAAAATATTATCATTTCTAGTATTGTCATAACTCTGTGGATTCATGCTTCCCTGGTATTCTCACAGTAAACGTTGTTATTATTGTTAGCAAAACTCTCACGCATAATTGTTATATGTTATGTTAATTTGAATTAAATTACTTTTATGATAATGTGAATCGTTACTGACAACAGTCTTGTGTTTGTAATTGATATCTTATTATACCTAGTTTTTATCAAAATGTATATTTTAATGTTTTTGTTGTAACTAAAACCATTTCATTAAGATATCAATTAAATAAAATCAATAGCCACAATCCTTCAGACACAGACAAGTAGGGTTACAGAGCACTACTTAATTGCATGCAATTATTTGCCATTTGCCAGATGAATTGACTGAATCTTATCTGACGTTAATTAACTCGTCTTCTAAATTGCGAAATCTATAAAAATAACTAAACTAAATCTATAATAACAACTGTTTCGGACGAAAAAGCAAAAAAAAACTAATTAAACCCAAATCTTGAAACTGTTTCACAACAAATCTACTAAAATACAACGTACATGCTTATTAACAATGTTTTATTCTTGTTTGTCAGTTTTTTTGCTTTGATTCAAGTTTAGTAAATGTCATCATCTATGCATTTTTTGTTATTGTATTTTTTTAAACAGGTTATTTTCCTTAAAGTTACGAGTGATAACGATTATAAAAAAAAACGTATTGACGCATCGTTGTATAACAGATGCCAAAGTCATTTGCAATACGGAATACCTACAGCAAAGCTGCCTTGCAGTTTTTTTTTAAGATTGAGTAAAGTCCGCCACACACTGGTCGGAGTTATCAAGGCTATAACACTTTCACTCTCGGTATGTTTCAGAACTTACGAGTACATACATCAGTACTTACGGGCTAACTAGTAACTGCGCAGATCGATTGAGGTTAAGCAATTTTGCGGATTTTTGGATGGGTGTTCGGTGACATTGGTGTCAAATGTCGATACCTAATTGAAATTAGGTTCAAAGTTTGGCTAATGAACCAAAAATCCAAAATTAGTTCCGTTAGTTAGATACTGGAAAATAAACGAACGATTCTGGAAAATAGAAATATAAAATGTGTCAACCCGAATACCGGTATTTTTTTCAGTCATTTGATTGCGCACGTCCAATTATTAAATGAAACAGAATTCGCTGTAAGAAAACTGCTGTTATTTAGCTGCACCTATTCACACTGGAAGGCAATTAAATAAATATATTATTTCTTTTTCGAATATAATCACCGTGGGAATACAATACGTTAATCAAACATTAAACTTATCTCTTACGACATTAATAATCCTCTACACTATTACTGCGCATGTATTAATATTTATAAAAAAAAATATAGATACTGATAAAATACGTAGCTTTAAATATACATAGTATTATAGTAACATTGTACACAAGGAGAATACAATACAATACTCTTTATGTGTACACCTAATTAGTGACAGATAATAAACGTATGTGTCTAGTTTACCTATACGAGTATCATCCTTAATCATTTAATCATAATCATATCCTGTGTGAATAAAAAAGAAGCTACTACATAACTACTACTTCAATGTTCCTGTTTATCTCGAATTTCCAACGTTCTTCAATAACCCGAGAGATATTCCCGACAAATTATCACACAAACAAAAAAAGTAGAAAATTAAATAACTTACAAAACATCGCTGTTTTTCTTTTAATCCTAAATGATTGTAGTTAATTAAAAAATTAAATCGTGTTTAATACAAACATAATTATGTTACATTAAGGAATTTCCTTTTCATGGCGCGGGCGCCAATTTCATAATCGAAATAAAATTCATCACATGACTCGCGTTGATGTCTTTCGTTCGTGACACTGCACCCATACATCGACCGGCTGATCTTGTTGATCATATTTATCTCTGTTTCAGTGACTCTCAGTGAGTCTCAGGTGATGACGTCAGCAGACACGCTCGGCCGCAGCTTCCAGCCCACGTTACGCCTGCGCACAGCCACTGTTTTTGCTGAAGTAAGGTTAGGTTATTGTGGGCGCGGAAAGCGGAATAGGCTGGGATGGATTTTATAATCTTATGGCATGTTTCATCAGATAATTTCCCGTAAATATATTTTTTCCATGCTATTGTTTTTGTTTAATTTATATCTAGTAGATTCTCAAATAGTAAGTGAAACAAAAGTTGTCTGTGCAGAATGTAGTAGGATTTGCAAAAGGTCAAACCGATTTGAAATAGTCTAACGGGGATAAAAGCGTTTATGATTTGCTAAGTAAGATATTATTTTATTTGATTTATGAGTGATAGTTCATGATGTGATTTCTAATTATAATATTTTTCTTGCTACTTATTAGCATAAAACATATTACTTAGTACCCATTAAAAAAAAAAAATATCGATTTCATTAAGTCACGTTTTGTATTGCAATATTTAATGGACGGAGCTCTAAAATTATTCAAAAGTTATGTGGTCATTTATTTATAATAAGCTGAAAAACAGAAACATTTAAACACAGTTAAAATAAGAAAATATAATTCGAACGGATTTTTGACATAAACTTTAAAAACAGCAACTTTACCCAATCGGTCATTAATATATTAGCTTTACCCTTGATTCCATTCAGAGATAGAAACCTGGTAAGAACCCAACTTACGTCGCGTTACATTTCCTAAATCACTTCTTATTTAGTAACATTTTCAGCTCTCTACCTTAAAAAATTCAGATCTAAGCCAACAGATTTTCACCTGTTGTTTTCCACAACAAAGCAAACAGAATCGCCGTCACTGTGACCACAGCCAGTACCTACAAAAACTGGCTATTACTAATTAACAGTGTCCGACCACCGGCACCGATGATTCGCTTTTTGCGACCGGCTAATATTATGAGTATTGACGAAGCTGTGTGAAACATGAGCTGTGGGATTAAATTGGTTTATTTTTAGCTTCACTCAACTAACCTGTCCTTAAAAAAACAGTTGGTGACCGTTACCGTTGCGTACAATCATACAGCGCGTGAAGAAAAAGAAAGACCTATACCGATAAATGTTGTTAGAAAGAGATGAACATACATATTTAGTTACGTCACTAGCTGCTGCATGTTCATTGGCGCGTACGCGTCGGTCGCAGCAGTCAAGAAAAATAGCTGACTGGCTGTACAAGTGCATATATCAAAACAACGTTTTCTTATAATAAAAAAATACAATAAGTACATATGCATGAAATGAGACGTTTTTCTGTACTCCCACAGTAGTAGTGTAATTTGTACATCGTGTATAGACACGGGCAGACATTTTCTTCACAACAAATTGCTGAGAATTGCGAGTGATTGTGACGTGTAGCCGCGTCACTGGATGGCGCGCGACTAATTCCAAGTCGGGCAATTGCCTTGCTTTGGTAACGCATCTAAAGGTAATACATCATTGCACACATTCGCGTTATTTAACACATGATACCTGATAAAATGTGAATTGGGATTCTTTTGCCATTCTGTAGTTTCAATCGTTCTTACATCCCGCTTATTTACGTTTCAGACTTTTCCAGAATATTCCCATAAGTGATGCTTTTCAACAAATTGTTATGTACACCAAAAATGATACCGTATAATTTTATTATTATATTATTAAAAAAGCAACCTTGCTACTTAGAAATATTCCAAAAATACCCTGCACTTTCGCAACTTATTTATTTGCTCGCAAGGAAAATGTCTTCGCAACACGCGAACTTTAAAAAAGTTATGACTCAACACTAAATTGGAGGCAAAAAATACTTTAATGTGCCTTAATTAACGTTCAAAGGGCTCCGTAGGGAATTAGGGAGGATCTTATTTGATTACCTGCCTCGGGAGGTGCTTAAAAGCGCAAAAAAACGCTTTGATAGTAGCGAACTACTAACGAGGTCCTGAAAGAGTATTTGATATCGAAGGAATAAATGGAAATCCGAATAACGAACTTGATAGTCATTTTATTGGTGGGTATTAGAGTGTGTTTTTCTTTTTCGTCAATTTGTATTTTATTTTTGTAATGTGTGTTTTGTTTGTGCGGAATAAACAATTTTTCTTTCTTTTCTTTCTTTTCTATTTTAAACCAAAGCTACTAGGGTATAGGGTATGAGTCAGTAAGGGAAGATCAAACCCGCAACATGCACAGAAATATTTTCAAACGAACAGATTCTTTGAAAATATATCATAAGCTTCGATTGAAAGGAAAATTATCCGATTTTAACTTAAGGAATCTTGTAATAAATCTTTAGAAGTCCAGTCCTTTTAAAATCTCTTAAATATTAGGTATACGGCCAGACTCATTTAAATCCATTCCAAGGGTATGAAGCTCTTTTACCAATCCGAGACCATTTTAATTTGAAAACGAAATCGAATATTCTGAATGCATTATTTATTTTTGAACTGACTTCGATCGCAGTCGACAGAGTATCGGTCAAATGTTTAAAAAAACATTTAACCATTTTATTGATATAGGTACTTATAATTACTAGCCACATAGTGCACTGGATTGGCTGTTGGAGTCTGCGCAGGGTTCGACACCCGCAAGGTGGCATAATTTTGTTTAGACTTTTAGAGTCAGGGTGTACACTGTACAGTAGGATCTGAGTATTGCAACTGTTTAATTATGTGACTAATTCCTTAAAGGCTTCTACATACCAGCGCGACTTGTCGCGCGACGCGACACGGCACAGAGGACCCGCGTGTCGCGGGACGAGCGGTGCCTTTGTGTCGCGTCGCATCGCGCGACAAGTCGCCCCGGTGTGTAGAAGCCTTAAGTCACTCAAATAGATAGATATATATATAAATAGATACATCTAGGTGAGGTGAGACAAATAAAAACCGGCCAAGTGCGAGTTAGACTCGCGCACGAAGGGTTCCGTACCATTATCTATAAATATTGCAAAAAAATCACGTTTGTTGTATGGCTCCCATACAACAAACGTGATTTTTTTGCCATTTGAATATTTATCCCTTAAATATTTATTTTCTTATTTTTTAGTATTTATTATTATTGCGGCAACGATTTCAACTGTCTAACACGGTTCATGAGATACAGCCTGGTGACAGACGGACAGACAGACAGACAGCGGAGCCTTAGTAATAGGGTCCCCGTTTTACCCTTTGGGTACGGAACCCTAAAAATGGCTCTACTTAGTACTTTACAAAGATAAGAATCAGCTTCTGTCGCGTAACTTATCCTCATATTGAATTATGTTCACCTTTTTGCTGGATATCAATGTTTATTTTGCAAGTAATATGGTGAATATTCCAATCAGTATCACACTTTAATACTTCGATAATGTAGGGAGACTACATTATCGAAGTATTAAAGTATGTTAAAAATCCCAGAAAACAAACAGTCGACTGTCGAATCCGGAACCAAAAGTTACTCGACGCTAATTAATTTATCGATAATTTAAAAACAAACGTGTTAAAAAGTTTAACATTGATGCAGTTAAATTTACATGACCGACAAAGGTTGTAGAATGTCTCAAGTCTGCTCCAAAGGTCCGTTTGATTCGTTGTGCAACTACACGATACAAATAACAACAATGTACGAACACTTCGAACAACGCGTTCAGTACAAAAATCTAAACGATCACTTATGTAGCTGTAGCAGACCAAATGTGGAATATTTCTCGTGTTTATTAGAGTGGCCAGTCACAAGTGTCCTTGCAAAGTCCTTTTACGTCGATTATAGACATTAATCGATATGTTAGAACACTTAACTCGATCATTAGGTATCCGGCGCAATTAGTCAGGCTCTAAAAAAACCGAGATAAAAACTTTTTGTGCAAGATACAATGTTAAACAGGAAGCGAAACTGTATCAACATTTTGGATCGCTCATTTAAAAACGACAATATAAATCAACCCAATTAAATTAAATTTAAACAAAAACTTACAGAAAAACGTCCTTTCCGGGCACAAGCAGTGACAGTTCAAACGATATCAAACAGAAGAAAATAACATAAACCACAGCACTAATCACAGACCGAAATCGCAGCCAATAGCTCACTTAATAAATTATAAAAAACGCACTCTTTTTGAATAATCTAATTAATTAATTTCACTACACTAATATCTATTTATTTTTATACTGGCAATTACTGCTAAACAATCACAGAATCGGCGCGAAGTTTGACAGTTCAAAATACAAGATGGCGTACACCCGCTCTCGGCTGTACCTCGAGGTCGACTGAATGAGTTAAATCAAATTGGCGAGTGAGAGAGCACCTATTACGTAGCTAAAAGGCTTTGCGGCATATGCATGAGGCTGTTTGCCAGGAAAACGGCTTGGAGTACTTTTGGGCAAACGAAGGTGTTTGCCATACTGCCAAATTGGTTAAGTTGAGATTAGAGACATGAGAGAATGATGTCATGTGTGGACGTTAGAAGTCATTAGTCGACAGGTTTCGTTGTTTTTGTGTTGGCGCCCTGCGGTCAGTTTCCCGAAAGTCTTTTATGAGCTTACAAGCATAAAAATCTCGCATTCATACTGACGATAATGCCGTCACGCCAATCATTATCGAGCCATTGTTAATCATTGTTATGAAATTACATTCGTTATTTGATAATGCAGCTAATAAACTAAGTAAATATTGAACAATTCTCGGTTATGTGGTCTACTCTGTTTACCTGATCAAATGGTCCTGGTCCACTGCTTTCGGCAATCTGTCCAAGTGCTTCCTGCAACACTTAATCGTAACAAACGCGTTGCTGACAGGTTATATCAGTCTGACGCCCTCCCGCTCCGCCCTGAGCAGAAGTTATTTGAAAATTTCCCACCCAGAAAAAAAAAGGCATAAGGTCCATCTTTCTGAAGCATTTGGACACCCAGCAGCTTTTGGAAGAATCCTCATGTTCTTCAATATTTTCTCTGTGCTATTATTGATCGAAGGATCTAGTAGCAAATACCTACCCAATACAACATATTCTGTGGTTAATAGACTTGCCTAACAGTTCCCAGCCTTCAGCCGCCAGCTTCATAGTGTTATCAATAAGAAATTCTGCGAACTATGACTGTTCTGTTCAAATATAGATAAGAGGTCTTGGCTGCTTTTTACCATCTAATCTCCTAATATAGATACAATCGCAAAGTCCCACGCCATACGTTGTGACGTGTTCCTTGGTCCATAGAATTTCAGATTAGGTTAGGTTAGTGACCATCAATAGCAGTCCATCGCTGCAGATGACCTTTTAGGGGTATGAGGAACAGGGTGTAAAGTTCACTCATCCTATAGAGAAAAGGGAGGATTCTCCGACCAGACGGGTGTTGTGTCTGGTGGGCAATTGCCCGACGATTGATATCGGGTTGTTGTCTTTATTGCTGGTCGCGCGGTAAACTCTGCTTGGGCGATGCAGGATTTTGCGTGACGCATGTGGCGATGTTGATGCCGCTACAACCTCTTTCAACTGTACACCATTTAACTCGATCCGCGGCTTCTCTTTTGATACTGCTATATACTTACCCGCCAACCTGCGGAGATACGGCTACTTGATTACTTTGAATGTATTTATTTTATGTAATTTTTAGGGTTCCGTACCTTAAAAGGAAAAAACGGAACCCTTATAGGATCACTTTCTTGTCCGTCCCTGTCAAGACCCTTTTTCTCAGGAACGCGTGGTTGTCAACTCGGACACCACAAAATTGAAAGCCCGTTTTTGATCCACCGATCTAAAAGCAAAAAAAAATATCTTTCATAAAAAAAAATACTTACCCTGCTTACCAATTTACCTATTTTAAAGCAAAAACTTAGCGGTTGACTTTGAAATTAAACAACTTTTACTGAAATATCGCAAAAGACGCATGAAACAGGCTCAGATTTCAAAATTTCTGGTTTTGCCTCTTAATAAAAGTTGTTAATTTAATGAGTACTTTCTCCCCCTGAAAGGATACTTAATAATATGAGTTCAAAGTCAACCGCTGAATACAAAATTATGAAAACATAGCTTATGTAAATGTTTACTCCGCCTTCAAAGTTTCGTGATGTGTATAATTCGCCAAATAAGCCAGGATGACGAAAACATTGCAACTGTTGCAGTGGGCAGCCATTTCCATTTCTAAGCCTAGAATAAGTAATAAAATATAATATTAACAGTGTGTGTCTTATGTGGACTTTCTAAAGGCGTGTCGTATACAGACGCTACATGAAGCTTTTAATGAGAATAACACGGGGTTCCTATTAAACGCAACGGGTAATATAGGGTACAGTCGCATGCGCCTGATATTCGGAACCGATCCATGTATTAAACGCAACGGGTAATAAAGGGTACAATCGCATGCACCGGATATTTGGAAACGATCCATATATTAAACGCAACGGCTAATATAGGGTACAGTCACATGCGCCGGATATTTGGAACCGATCCATGTATTAAATGCAACGGCTACTATAGGGCACACAGTGGCGTATTTACCAGCAGGCTGAGTAGGCTGGGGCCTAGGGCGGCAGAATTTAGGGGCGGCAAATTAGGGGCTATTTTATTAATGTTTTACTGAAATTAATAAGATTCAATAAGGTACCTAAATGTTATTAGGTCCACACAAACAATTCAACATGTAATAATTAATATGTTTCACCAATTAGATAATTTTCTCTAAATATAATTTGCGTAGTCGCGTTTGGTTGCTTGCGGGGCGCGGGAACATGAGCGTTCGCTAAGTGTGTTTTCTCTTCCTACTTAATTTAGTGGCAACTGCGGTTGCTGAATCTTGCACAGAAGCTTGTTGCTTCTTCATGTTGTTTCAAGAAATCCAGTAGACACAACTCTGGAAAATATTAATAAATCGGGAAAGGAAAAACGCTAAAGAGAGTAAATCTGACACGTTGGTCAGCTAGAGAGGACGCCTGTAGAAGTTTGAGAGAGATTCTTGGTAAAAAGTCTTTAAAATTTTTTAACGAAAAGTCTGTAACGCAAAGCGAAGCGACGGGAATACTTTTGAATGAAAAAAAAACCGGAAACGGCGGTAATGGCTGTTGCGTGGAACGTTTTTCGGAAGGAATTTAAACAAAGTGAATGTTCAAATTCAGGCTTTACCGTAGATTTGATCACTGTTGCCAATCTTTACGAATCTCTTTGCAAGTTTTTTTTAAGTATTTCGAAGAAAAGGCGATGGAATTAAGCGTGCCGAAGCCGTGTACAAAAGACATGAGACAAAGACAACCGAAAATAAATAAATATGATAAAACACCCGTGAAGTAATAAGAATGACTGCGAGTGATACTTTCAGGGTTAATAATAATAAATAATGAATAATTATTCAAACATTTTTCTAAAAACGGCAGACTTACGACAGTTTCAATGAAAAGTTTTAATTCCCTTTCTTGCCCCCTTTCTTGAAATTAATGTATCCTAACGATTTAGAGACTGAATTAATTCAAGAATGTATATAAACATTTACATTTTCAATTCCACCTTTCTTCTTATTCGAATCGAATTTTAGTAAAACCATATTCTGGATCATTGCAAAGTCTATCTTCATTCCTGCGAAAACATAATTTGCAGAACGTTTATCCAAACTTGGTTATAGCAGTTCGCATGGTTCTATGTACATACACCAGCGACAAATTGTTCAGGTAAGATAAGCTTTTCTTGCTCAAATCGGGTAAAAATATCTATGATCTACTTTAAGCCAAGAAAAGCTAAACAAGATTTCATACGAAGATTCAATTGATGATTTGTTAGTTGTCAGTGTATACAACCTGTAAGCACAATAAAAAATATTGAATTGTGTTAAACGAATTACATTATTGTGGAAGTAGTATTAAAGCATACCTTACCGTACCTTATTAGTAGTATATACGATTGAGCTTTTGTTAGCTCACAAACTTACCCAAAATCTACATAATTCTTGTAAACTTAACTAAATCCTTGTGTTGTAAAAATAATCTAGGAACTGCAACATCGATCCCCTAATTCATAATGATAATAATTAGGTACGGTGAAAAGGTGGTTTATTTATCCGTCACTTACACCCGCGTCAAAATCAAACGCAACGCAAGGCAAATGTTGCGATTGGCTGCAAGTTGATTTACTCGACCAATCACAGCAGTTTACGCGCGCCTGACAAGTTCTCAGTGAAATGAAATTAAATTGTTTAGTCTGTAAATTGGATGTCGGAATCACTTTTACACGTCATATTATAAACAAAAAAAAGAATCTAGATTATATTTATTTATTTCATAACACGTCTATCTTAACAGGATATCCCAAAGCGATAGGGTGGTACTTAAATATACTTATACTTATTTTATAAATTATAACATAAATAGTATGCAGTTATTCTTGCGAATTCTTTCGGCGATTTCATTAAGTGTCCGGAAGGCGCGAGTAACTGGCGCTTTTAGAAGCAAGTTAGTCCTGCCGCGCGGCACCGCCAGCAGCTGCGGCCATCTCCGCCTCAGCACGTAGTTTCGGGCACGCACAGATTTACCTCCTTTAATACCCCCTGATTTTTGGTTTTACCATTGAGTAATTCAAAAATATAAATGGCGAGAGTCATATCCCTTCTTAATTCTAACTTGCTGTACCCAACCATCCCTAGAACAAACAAGGTTGGGTACATCAATGAATAATAAGGATATACTCCATAAAGACTCTTATACAGATACCTAATGAATTTATTTTGTATGCGTTCCAACATGAGACTGTATTAAAATTTAGTTTCATGTGGTGCCCAAATAATTGCATTACACTCCAACTGACTCCTTATCAGCGCATTGTACAAGGTTGTAATAGCTTTAATGTGTTTGAACTCTTGAGCACGACGAAGTACGAAACCTAGGCTCCTATACGCTCTCTTGCAAACTATGACTGTGATCGCGAAATGACAACTCCATGTTTAGGTGTAGGGTAAGGTGGTGCAAGAGTGCGCACTTTTTAAATGAAGCTTTGTATTAAAAAGAGTATTATAGTCAAAGAAATCCACTTAATTTATTTTTAATCTCTATATATATTAGAACAAATCAACATGAAGTTAAACAAGTTATTGCTATAATTTTAGGTATAAGTATCACATTAAACAAAAATGTGTAATGCGTACTCTTATACAACCGGTCGTATAAGAGTGCGCGCCAAGGTATATAAGAGTGCGCATTTTGATTATGAGCGCATAAGTCACACTTAAAGAGACCTTGGCCAAGATAGGCGGTACAATTCTCGTGCCACCATTCTTTGCAGTCTGAACACTCAATATAATCTTCAGTATAAGCTCTTTGTCTTTCCTGGCAGCCGACACAGCGCTAGTTATTCTTTTTTGGATTTTTTTTTTGTTTTTTTAGGTTCTTGACCTATTTTCGTGCGTTTTGACGTTTGCTGGAATTCGATTTTTGGGATTCTTCCGGGTCAATTTTAAATGTTGGCTTCTCTTACATGTTAATTTGAATTTCTACTTCAATTTTGTATGGTGAACTAATTTGATATAAAATAGCTAATTATGTCAGATTTTTTTATGTTTTCTGTTCGAATTTTTTCTAGCCTGAGCTTTGGGAACGGGGTATATATCTTTTACTGTTTTAAAAACAGAATCGTCAGTAGAAGTTCCTGGAGTAGGAGATACTAGAAATCTCAGGTGTATAAGAGTCCGCGCGCACTCTTACACGCGTCACAGTGCGCACTCTTACACGAATCGGCCTAACATGAAATGATGTGTCACTAGCGACACCTCCTGAAGAAGATCGTCATTTTCTCTCTAAAACTGTTTGAACAGATACCATGTTTTGTACATAAAATGTTTTGATTAATGTTTCCTGGATAATATTCGAACTGTATTCAATGGAAAACACAAAAAAATATATGAAGAGAAGTAAAAATCTATTGGCTTACCTAAAATGTACGTAAATAGTCTTACACAAATTATTATTCGGGAGCCCAACGGCGTTCCCTTCAACACCAAAATACGACTGAAGTTAGTTACAAATGTCACTCAGTACTCGACGTAGGGTAGATGCGCACTCTTACCGACCGCGCATTCTTGCACCACCTTACCCTACTCCTAGATCACGTACCGTTTCCACCCTTTTCATCGTCGCGTTGTCCAGCTCATATTCGTGGTGGAGAGGAACTCTCATGCGGCTGTACGTCATGATCGAGCATTTCGACATATTGAAATGTAGCTTATTTTTCCTACTCCACTCGACTACTCTGTTCACGGTACTCTGAAAACTAACACAGTCCCTTTCATCTTTAATGGCCAAGAAGATGAAGTCGACATTTCCTATCTGACTATCCCTGAGAAGAAATGGCGAAACAAACTCAGGGGGCAAAGTCTCTTTTAAAGTCCAGACATAATCTTGGTCAGATCATGTGAGGACCATGTAGGTCCGTCTTTTTTTTTTTTTTTTTGGGTGGGAAATTATCAAATAACTTTGTCCCGCTCTGGGCAGAGCGGGAGGGCGTGTCAGACTTTTACTGACTAAAACCCACCCGTGTTCCTTCATTTGCCTGTGTGCCAGGGCCACGATATCCCTTTCGGACAAACTCGCAACCCTGGCAGGCATTGGTCCTGACGGACCCCGTCAGTTGGTGCTGACATCTCTATGAGGCGCGCGTGGAACACAACGCACCGTCGACCCGGGCCTGGTCCTTATCGGACAGCCCGCGCCTACGGTGGCCGGAAATCGGCTTGCAACTCCCGACGCCCGGGGCGTCTCCTGCGGCGACTAGGGGCGCGAGGGCGCGAACCTTGCCTCTCCCTCACGCGTTCCGCCTCCTCCTTCGCGAGCATTACTGCTTCGCAGAAGGAGGTGACGGCCTCCCATGCACTCTCGCTCCGAACCATGGCCTGAACCAGTGCTGGACGCGAGAGATCGTCGCCGCCGATCGCCTCCGTGAGGACACGGCGGTGCCCAAGCCGGGCAGATCTCCACCGTATGCTCCACCGTGTCCTCCGGGCGATCCACACAGTGGTGACACCCGGGCGTTTCCTCCCGCTTTATCCTGAACAGGAACCTCCCGAAACAACCGTGTCCGGTGAGGACCTGCGTCAGGCGAAAGGTGAGGATGCCGTGGCGCCTCTCCAGCCACTCCTCAAAGAGGGGACTTATCGCCATAATTGTAGCGTGCCCAGCGCTAGGTTGCGACAATCGCACTCTCCACGCCGCCATGAGATCTCGCCGGAGTTCCGTCCGCTGTACCGTGATTTCTCGCGGTAGCGGAGTTTCACCCCGGCGTTTCGCCTCCTCGCGCCACTCCCACATGTGCGCGAGGATGTAGGTCCGTGTCTGAAATAGTCTTTTGAGGAAATAACCACACAAGTTTGAGTGGACCTGTCCAATCAGTGCAAGTATTTGTCAATAATCGTGCAGCTCAACTCAAGACTTAAGGAGCTCAACGACTCGACGAACAATACCAAAGAAAGGACATTTGGGTAGGCCGCATAAAGTGCTCAAAATGTCAGACCACCATTAAAACTTACTGAGAAAGAAAGAAAAAAGGAGAAAAATAAAAATTACCCACATAGTGCTCACATTCACAATAATTAGTAATAAGTACAATACTTTTCAAAGTAAATATTTAGCAATTTCAATAATTATGTAAACTTATAAAAACTATATAAAATGATGATTTTGCATAATAATTTAAATGTCAATTTTTCCAGTTTTATCAAAGGCTTAGCAGAGCGAGTAGCTCAATCCCAAGCTTTTTTGTCTTCTAAATAATCGGAATATAATTTTATAATACCCTTTTTTACAAAGTTTGGTTTTAATACAGCTTTTAAATCGTTTAATGGGTAAGTTTCGTGTCGATTATTACCAAAACCGCGCCTACAAATATATTTCTTAGCCCAGTAGCACTTGACTCCTTGACTGTACCTTGTAGATAAGGCAACACGCACCCGGTGTCGTATTGTCACTGCTCCACCCACGTCGTGTCCACTAATACCTGATTAGAACATAAAATATTACATTATTGACCGCATCTAGAGGCTCCGTGTCATTTTAGATCTAAGATAAGTACGGGTTAGGGCTAAGTGTAGGTACTATTTCTAATTTAGGTACAATTAACATCGTTTATTCTCACGTAGGTATAGTCGTGGCACGTAACTTGGCAAGGTTTTGGCGTAGTGGGCGTAAGTTCACGCCTGTACAATTAGTGCAACGAAAAAAATATCACTTTTATTTCGTGGCATTATTCTATGGTTATTGCCAGAACTTATTTTTATACTTGTCTGTTTAGAAGAAAGTTATAGAAAAGAGAGAAACATGTTTCGATGTTAACTTATTAGGTAGGTACTCAATCACATAAGCGACCATTTTAGGCCCCCTGTCGTTACAGGGGGCCTAAAATGGTCGCTTTGGCAGAATCATATTAGGATCTGTGTACAATTCATACATCCCGCAATTTCTCTGCTTGACAGCTGCTATTTGACATTAGACTTCTCCATACAAAACTGTCAAACAGATGAATTGCGAGATATGAATTGTACGCAGATCATATTATGATTCTGCCAAAGCGTCCATTTTAGGCCCCCAGAACGGATTTGGATAGTATATTTGGCACACAGATAGTATAAAAGCTGCATAAAACACTGTAAGATACTTTTCATCCCGGTAGTGCCCGTGCGATAATTTCCGACCTACACGCGAGCGAAGCCGCGGGCAGAACCTACTGCATTTATAATTATTTTGCGATGACAAAAAACTTGAGTTTATCATGCAACAAACTTTTACTGCTTGCCGATATGCCATCTGTTGTCAAATAGTCATACTATAAGATCAGTGACATCTAGTGTCGAATAGATGTAATCTTAACTTACTACTAGCGCCTCTAGTGTTATATTTTAGGAAACAAATTTATGTTCCCGCGCATTAGACTACAAACTTGGCGAGACCCCCGTTAGTAGGGACGTGACAGGAATTTGGAACATTGTAAATCCGTCGCGTATCATGTTATTATGATCGCATTGACATTCAATTTAGATGAAAAAATCACCTAGCTTCCGAAATGTGACATCGTTGACCCAATTTTTGTTAACTCTAGTCAATTTTATCGTTACACTATAAAGCAATAAAATATTTTTGAGTAATAGATTTAAGAAAAGATTTATTTTTATAATAATATTGTGTTAGTGAAGAGCTAAGAGCTAAGAATATGTTTGTCTTGAAATCCCTGTTAGATATTGCATAAAAGTGTTTAAAAAATCTACCTTTAGTGCCGTGTTGACTTAGTACTTATTCATATTAATGAAGTTATAAATTTTACACAATTTCTTCTGTATTTCCCTGTTAAAATAGTTAATATACTGTTGAAATTATATCGTTTAAAAAATGTCGTTCGTAAAATGTTGTTTTGAAGCTGGGGAGGGCCACGATTTTCTGGATTCGTTCGTTCAAAAATGTACAGATCCAGGCTGTAAGTATTCTGTTCAAATTAATATTACACCTAGCCAGTCAAGTCCTAAATAATTTGATTAAGTGTTATTGGCGCACGTTCAAGAATGGTGTTTTGTTATTGCCATCTGCATTATTGATTACCTGCTTGTAATTGCCGCCAAGGGCGAAAAGTTGCGCTAACTTCACGCTGTCAAGCATTTCCGATTTGCGTTACGAAATTCCATAGACTAAAGAGTAGCCACTACAAAGTTCTAAGAAAAATTAATACTTAGTAAAATATCTTCAAACACAATTTAAAATCTTCGTATGAAAATGTAATAATAAAGGAGCCACTGGCTTATTTATATTAAAATAATTCAATGTTTAAATTTTCCTCCAAGAGTAAGTAGACTACTGTACTCGTAAACAAACTTTGTCTCTGATAACCTGGAACGCGCCCCAAAAAAATCGATCGACTGATTCACTGTCTTGTATTCTAGATTCTAGCTAGAAAGCTATTTTGTAGTAATATCCATACCAATTAAGGCAAAAGGAAACAATGGCAGGTATGTCCTCTATTAATTATTTGCTTAATTTACGGCAGATCTTTGAGAATTTTGTTTACTAAACTGGACTTTGACATATGTTACGTTGGGTGGCGCCATCTTGCTCCTTTACCTGTCATCAATATTAGCGTGTTTTCATGGCGTTTTTCCTACGTTTTGGAGTGAATTTCTTTCAAATTATCTAAAAAAACTGTGTCTAAATGTGATGGAATGTACTAAAAATGTGATTTGGTTCACCATTACATGAAGTTTCATACCAAAACTGTTCGACAAGTGAAAGGTTCTGGATTATCAAAATGACGGCTACAACAGTGCAAAATCTGGCCAAAACGGCTACGACAACGCCTGCAAAGGCTCAGAAGACCTACGGGAAGATTGTTTTAACATTATACAACTGCCTTCTGCCCGAAAATGTATTCAAGGAAACGCCCTCACAAACTGACGGCCTTGACATCGAAACGGAGACTGACCTCCGTATTCTAGGATGTGAGATGATCCAAACTGCCGGGATCCTGCTCAAGCTGCCCCAAGTCGCTATGGCGACCGGACAAATCTACCTCCAGCGGTTCTACTACTCAAAATCATTTGTAAGATATCCCATGGAAACAATGGCTATGGGCAGCATTTATCTAGCATCTAAGGTTGAAGAAAAGCCGTGTAGAATAAGAGACGTGATCAATGTTTTTCATCACATCAAACAAGTGAGGGCTCAGAAGAATATTGCTCCACTCATTGTGGATCAAAACTACATTGAATTAAAGAATCAGGTTATCAAGGCTGAGCGAAGAATTCTCAAGGAATTAGGATTCTGTGTGCATGTCAAGCACCCACACAAGCTTATTGTGGTATATCTCCAGCTGCTGCAGTATGAGAAGAACCGTCAACTGATGCAAATGGCATGGAACTACATGAATGATGCCCTGCGAACTGATGTCTTCATGAGGTTCCCACCAGAGACTATTGCTTGTGCTTGCATTTATCTAACAGCACGTAAGATTGGTCTGCCTCTACCAAACAACCCACACTGGTTTCTGCTATTCAAAGTACCAGAAGAAGACATAAGAGAAGTTTCTGTTCGCATTCTTCAGCTGTACAAGAGAACTAAAGTCAACCCTGAAGAATTGGAGTGCAAAGTTGACATGTTACGGAAAGTGTACCAGGCTAATAAGCATATCCAAGCTCAAAAGGAAAGAGATAACAAGGCAGAAGAGAAGAAGGTTGAGTCACCGACTGCATCAACATCTAAAGAGGGTAATAGAAGAGATTCTAAGAAAGACAAGTCACCGAAAACTCCTCCTTTGTCTTCCAAGTACCATAGCAACCATAAATCTAAAAAGGATCGAAGATCACGATCGCCATATGAACGCAAGGGTTATTCTAGTAGTAGTAGCAAAAGGCACAAGTCTCGTTCAAGGGACAGGGAGATGGACCGTTCTCGTGAACGAAGTAGGATGGATGACAAGCGAGGTCGTGGAATGTCACGGAAATATGATGACTATGAACGATCTAAGTCAAGCAGGGATGCTAGAGATGATAAGAGAAAACATTAGACTGTAAACTAACTTTATGTTTGGAATAAATACTTTTTTCAATATTACTGTTCATCATTGCTTTCCTCCCTTGGTAACTTATAAACATAATCCGCCTTATTACAAAACGAGATTTATATTTGACATGGCTTAAACCATGCAACCATTTTTTGTAATAAGAAAGTACCAGTGATTGAAATACCGTTCTTTTTACAAAACTGAAAACTTAGTTCGGTACTAAGTTGTCAGTTTTGTGTTTAGGAACGTTACCATAATCGGAATAAAGTTTGAAATTCAATAATGGCTCCATGTTTTAAACCCGGGTCTGAAGATAAACCTTGTTTTGTAATAAGGGGGTTAGTGTATGGAAAAGAGCTGTATTTGAACTTTAATTTTAAAACAAATTACTGCAGATAGACCTAAAAATGTTTTTACAATGTATCTAAGTAATTTTATTATTAACGTCATGCCAGTAAAATTGATGTTTAGATGTATTAATCCAGTAACCAGCATCGGAAGCTGGTTACTGGATTAAAACATCTTTTGAGATATATTTCACTTTATTTTTGTAGTGTTTTTTTTGGAAGTCTTTCTTTCTTTTTCTTTAATCTTTAGAAAAAAGGTTTTCTATTTTTCACTTTTTAGTGGGTCAGTTTGTAATTTATCTAAGTTTCAATAGCTTGAACTGATCATCACCTTTTACAAAATATTGCATTTGCCGATGCAGGGACTAATTGTTGAGCTGAACTGAATTGAACTGCTGCATGTCTGCTGCTAACGGTGAAGCCACCATCGGGTCCACTTCACCATATGCATTGTGATGATGATGAGTATAAATTGTTTAGCAACTATGTTAAAGTACCTAATCAATGAAATACTGACTATTGAGTAGTTCCGCTGCCCATCTGTGGTCTTCATCATCAGTTCCATTTTGGAACTGATGATGAAGACCAAAATGACCAAATGGTGCTTTTCAAGAGGAAATACCCAAATCACTATAGGTGTGCCTATAAAATTTGAGGATTTCCTTGGGATACCATCATCAGATTGACTTGGTGACAATAGGACCACCTCGAGAGCTTACCCATTCAAACAAAAAAATATTTTTCATATCAGTACATAATTGATGTTAATGGAAAAATCGGTGAACATTAAAAAAAAAAATACAAATACAGCCGAACATATAACCTCCTTATTTGAAGTCGGTTAAATATGCAATACAATTTCTGTTTTGATATTCACATCAAAAACATTTTTCGTTTTTTATTTGCCATAACATCTGCCTGTATTTTCTGAAGGTGTAAGTAGAGGTGTATACTACACTCACATTCGCCTGTGCTTCGCTTCTACTTCAGTAGGCGCAAGTTTATTATTATTCGTCATACTTCCCACGTAAAGGGTACGTACTACGTAGGTAGAAACTAAGTAATCTGTGCTTTCGATCCGAAAATAAAGTATTGGAGGCGGGTGTAGGTCCACCTAGGTGTTGCAGTATGCCGCGGGCGCCGGGCGGCGGGAAACCAGCGGCAGCGGGTCCTTGCGTAACACTAGCAATGGGTTTCATTTTAACCGACTTCCAAAAAGGAGGAGGTTTTATGTTCGGCTGTATGTTTGTTCTTTTGACAGTTCAACAACATTCATTGCGTTATTTACGAAGCAATGGATTAGCAATATACTTCAAAATTATTCAGATTGTCTATTTTTTTTTTAACTTTGCCCCACACTAGGAATTACTCCTGTATTGTGGGTGCGTTTACAAACATTTAAACTCACATACACAAACAGCGAGCCCCGGAACAACTACTTGCAGGTCATACAAATATTTGTTCCGTGCAGGAATCGAACCCGCGACACGCAGCGCAGCAGTCAATCGCTTAACCACTGCGCCAACCGTGCCGTTATTGTAATTGATAGTGAGGGTCGCAGAGAGTGCATCATGAATGCACTGGAAATCTAAACTTGAAAGATCAAATTATGTAATTCTAGCCGCCAAAAAATAAATTGGTGTTTTATTCCATCTAAAAGTTGTAGGTTCAAACTTGGTAGTTTAGTCCCCACGGAATGAGAGATGTCCCTACACGTGCTTAGAATGTTCTATCTGTACTAATATTATAAAGAGGTAAAATTTGTTTGTAAGTTTGTATGAAGGTGGTAATCTCTGGAACTCCTACCAGTCGACTTAAAAAAAAAAAAAAATTGATAGCCCAATTCTTGAGGAAAAAAATTTGATAGCCCAATTCTTGAGGAAGGATACAGGCTATTTAACATCACGCTACGACCCTAGGAGTCGATCAAAAAGAAAAAAAGTCTGAAAGAATGCTAAGCGAAAACGAAGTAAGTAATGGCGCGGCGGGTGGGCGATGCCATGCGACGCAGTGTGTCGGGGGTACAAGCACGCGGACGAGGTCGCGTGCAGAAGCTAGTGTATATTTAAAGATCAACAAACTACAAATATGTCACATGTCACCCTTTATGTCATCCCTTTCCAGCGGACAATCTATTTTCGGTGAGTGGGCAATGACTTATATTTAGCTAGTCACTTCTGAGCCCGCGACCCGAGCGCCGTGCACTGCCGATTAGTGCCGATATTATTACTTATAGGTTTAAAATCAATAGGTTGGTTTAGAGAATAATAATATCTTCTTGGTGATGTGGCCCTGGTGTTTGTGATTGGTTTTTATGTACAGAAAAAGTACAAAGTATTTAATAAAAGTAAACACCTACTGTTAACTTGATTTCTAATAGGGTAAGCAGATGATTTAGTGATTTTCGAATATTTTAGTGATTACATATATATATGTACCTATAGGTAACTTGTATCTTAAATATATTACTTTCTTGTGATTTCCAAGATTTTAGTCTAGGTCATTTTTTGGGTGGAAGGACCAGATTGGTCAGTACGTACCTAATAAGAGGTTTTAGTTATTCAATTAATTTGTTTAACTAGGTACCTAGCTTATCTCGTGACATAAAGTTGAATTACCTAAAGGTTCGGTCAATATTTAACTAGGTACCTAGCATATCTCGTGACACAAAGTTGAATTACCTAAAGGTTCGGTCAATATTTATTTTACATTTTATCGTATCTTAGCGTATAATTTTGTCTACTCTGCGCCTACCAAGAACAATGATTGATTTAGTTCTTAAATTCTGTTAAACTAAGGCGTTGTTCGCATGCACAAATTTTTCCAAATATTTTTAAGCATAATCTACCAACATTTGCCTCCGTCATTTTAATACGCTTTTTATGTAGGTACAAACGTCAATAATCTTTTAGGTAAGTAGCTACTTAGACGTCTTAGGAATTGAAAAACTTTTCGATGGCCGGAAATGCATCTATAATGGGAGCGTTCCGAGATTACTGGCTTGTTGAGCATTTTAGAGTTATTTTAATGAGTTTCAGTTTGTCTGAATGAATATAAACTCAACGTGGTCAGTGCCAATATGCATAAGACTAGTAGGTAGATCATGTCTGCATGTTGTACGCAACTTAATTGGAAAGATACGTCGTATTGACGATGTAGATTTCGTATTGACGATGTAGATTTCGCATGATGTGATGACCTAATTTCTACTAAATCCAAAGTCTATACAAAACAAACCTAGGTACAAATATGTAAGTATCTACAATACAGGTAGTTATTGTACATAGTTCCTATAAGATTCAATGTTGCTCTCGAAACTATTTTCTCCTAACCGAATTAGATAAGTAGTATCAACTATCAAGACTTATAAAGCGATTATTGTAAATCCGCAGCGGCAGTCCGTGAAATTCATTTTTAGGGTTCCGTACCCATAGGGTAAAACGGGAACCCTATTACTAAGGCTCCGCCGTTTGTCTGTATGTCTGTCGGTCTGTCCGTCTGTCACCAGGCTGTATCTCATGAACCGTGATAGTTAGACAAATTTTCACAGATGATGTATTTCTGTTGCCGCTATAACAACAAATACTAAAAAACAGAATAAAATAAATATTTAAGGGGGCTCCCATACAACAAATGTGATTTCTTTGCTCGTTTTTGCTCTATATTGATAATAGCAACAGGTAGACGCTTGAAATATTCACGGAATATTTAGTTGTATATTCACTTTAAAAATAAATAATTAAATTAAATAAAACAAATATTTAAGGGGGCCCAACCCTTAAATATCCCATACAAAAAACGTGTTTATTTATGCCATTTTTATAGATAATGGTACGGAACCGTCCGCGCGCGAGCCCGACTCGTACTTGGCCAGTTTTTTCTTACGTTTTTTGCAATTTGCTGGTCAGTGTCAGGTTGTATCTTGATCAAAATATGATTCGCGACTATAACAGACTAGCTAATGCCCGCAGCTTCGCCCGTGACGAGTCCGGAAATTATTCTACGGGAACTACCGGAATAAAAATAATACATATATTATATGTACTTAATTCAATCATGATTCGAAAGACACGTGGCGCCATCTATTATCATAAGAACGTTATTGTTGTTTTCCTCTGGAACAGTATTTTTTTTCGGGATGAAAGGTACCCTATGTCCGTTTCTGTACACCTGACAACGTATATGCAAAATTTTAGGATGATCGGTTCAGTGGTTTAGACGTGAAAAGGTAACACACAAACTTACTTTCGCACCTATAACATTAGTTAGTTTATGTAGGTCTTTACAAAACTATGATCATTAGAATCATTAATACCTATATCATCATTTATTCCTCAATGTCATAATTTCATGAAAAACTCATTCAATGGAATGGAAAGAAAATTAGAATTTCGCGGGCTACCACTGCGGATCTTACACCTAAAAGACAGGTTTAGTAAATAACAATAACGATATTTATTTTAAGGACACAAGGACATTCTAATGCACCTACAGAAGTACCTACATTATTGGTCTTTTGGTCCGGATTAGTTAAGAAAGTAAGTAAACTTACCATAAAAAATCAATCTAGATGTAATATTGGCTAATATTGATGTTCTGCATCATCAATCAGCCTGTAAAACTGTAAACGGGTCTTCCAAGATCTGCCACAATTATTTGTCAGAGGGAAAGAGGAAGTCCAACTATCCAACTTAACCCACGATAGACTACGATGAACAGAGGTTTAGATAGCACTAACTGATACAGTTATCAGTCAGCCACTAGTAGTAACTAGTAAGTTGCACTTTGCCCTCGTGAACATCCGTAGTGCTGTTAGCTTCCTGATTCAAGATGTGCAAAGGCATAGCTCCACGAGACTTCTGCCCTATGTATTGAGTAGTGGCGGTATTATGCTGTGTATTTAGCAGATCATGCCGTTTAGGGTTCCGTAGCCAACAAGGAACCCTTATAGTTGCGCCATCTCCGTCTGCCTGTCTCTCCCCAGCTTAGCTCAGAGACTTAGTACTAGAAAGCTGTAATTTGGCATGGGCAATCATATTAATTTGGCATGGGCAATCATATTAATTTGGCATGGGCAATCATATTAATTTGGCATGGGCAATCATATTAATCACGCCGACAAAATAGTAGAATAAAAAAAATTGGGTTACCTCCCTTACACGTAGTGGGGATGATATTTTTCTTTCTTGTCGGTAGACAGCCTATCCAACGATACCCCACATCATAGGGTACTATGATCGTTGGATAGGCTGTTCAAAAATTTTGCGGGTCTGTGAAGACCATTTTTCGATTCAGGACTCCGGGTGCGTAATTTTAAGCTTGAGGTCGCCTTAAAGTGCTATTTTTTTGTTAGAGTCAAGACGTGTCTCTTGTCCCTGCCAGCTAATTGGTTGTTTTTGGTTATGTGAACAAAATCATGACAGTAATATACAGGGTGGATTTTTGAGATGGGGTATTAAGGGCAGCTACCTTAACCGTTGTAGCTACAGGAAAACGGTCTTAAGAGACTATCCTTAACATTTTGAGAAATTTTGATCTACATTCACAGATTTTGAAGAAAAAAAATACAGTCAGCAGGAAAATGGCCAATTTTCACAAAAACTTTTTTTATGCCAATCGATCCTGTTTCTTATAAGGATCAAAAACTTCTATCGGACCAACTGACGTTTGAGTACTAGAAAAGTCATAAATCGCAAAAAACTTTTCCCATACATTTCGTAGGATGAGACTCGAACTTACATTTTTTACCATCAACAAAGTGGCCGGTACAAAAAAGACTAATCGAAAAACAAAGCCTGTATACATATAACGATATTTAAAGGAAAACTATCACAGCTAAGTAGGCTTTACAAGGTAATATACAGGTACATAAGGTAATAACGAGTAATAGTCTACTTATCTTACTTATCGATATAAGGGAGAACACGTTTTTCAACTACAATGTTAAGTTTTTTTTGGGATAAGTTCATCCCAACTACGGAACCCTTCATTGTGCGTGGTCCGACACGCACTTAAGGTCGTAGCGTGATGTTAAATAAATAGCCTTCCTCAAGAAATGGGCTATCATATGCAAAAATATTTACGCGTTTAAGCAAACAAAAACTTCGGCTTTTTTAGTATTATTACTATTATAGTATTAACTTTTGCCCGCAGCTTTGCCCACATGTCTTCGAATCGTCATTGTCACATGTCGCCGAATTTTTGTTTCTATTAGGACATGCCGGTTTCCTCTTGATGTTTTCCTGCATAGAGCATGCCTGTCTGGGCCCAAACCGAACCCACGACCTACGACTACTCGTAAGTTGGGACCGCCCGCCACTGCTCTAATAAGAAAATTTCAATAACTTACATGGAAAAGGTTATGGCTAGACGTCCTTGACGACATTGGAATATTCAATGAAGTTAAAAAGGCGTAACCATTAACCATTATTGATCATAGACTTATTTTTTATTCCGATACTATGAATGTTTTATAAAAGTGTGGAGTCGGCCCTAGTTCTGTTATCAGTTTATCACGGTAGTGTTATCACTAGAGCATGATCCCAGTGTTCGATGTAAAATCGTGTGACACAGTTGTGTCGTCCAACGAACAAATAATAATAAGATAACACTCGTAGTTAAAATTTCATCGGCCTGAGAACAAAAAGCGTTTTTATATCGTGTTGTGTTGTGATGGCGACGTGTTTAAATAAGTGTAATTTTGTTTAAAAAAAATGTTTTTTGTTTTCGGGATAAACCAAAAAACATTAAGGGATACTTTAGGGAATGGAACATTTATCGTCCGGCTGAAAAGTATAGTCGGTAATTTTCTTGTGGACATTGCTAAACAAATGGAGATTCTGAAAATACTTATATCATAAAAATTGTATTGCGGGCACCCAAAAATGTGCTAACATAAATGTGATACATAAATATTATTATGAGCTTATGCATACCTAAATAAATTTTGCCTAATGATAACTTAATAACTTTTACTCATTAAATCGATGGTATTAATACACTCTGCACAAAGATTATTATAATTATGTGGTACAAAATTATTTTAACACCTGACCTCTAAAAAGCTTACTTTGTCTACTATAAAGTATTTAAATACCAGGGGCACATAAACTGCTAGGTAAATATTTAATATTACCTCAATCATTAAAAATATGCCAAGCGATTAATTGGACTAGGTACTTTATTATGTGTTCAGCTTCAATGTTAATCGTTAAAGTAGAAAATAATGCTCTCTTAAAAGACCGTTAAAATAAATTAAAAGCCATATTCATTTATCTTCATTACTGCATACTAGGCAAATGGAATGGTATTCACAGTATGCTTCCGTACTTGTATAAAAAAGTTTTCGCTTTTTACGACATACGTAAAGCATCATAGGATTTTGCCTTGATTAGGAACCCCATGATGATCAAAGCACCAAACAAACTACATTAAATTGAGTAGTTTATATAATATGGCTTCTCATTGAAAGCTGTTCATGATTGTCCAAATTTTTAATCTAAATCACGCAGAAACCTACCACGAATATCAGGATATCATAAATAAGTGTAATAGATGGCTTCAAAATAAGGGAAGGGCCACGTAACGCAAGAGCGGACTGGGAATCTCCATAAACAGTGAGTCAGTGATATGTGATAAATAGTGCTGTGTTAGAAAAATAGTGCCATAAATTACTGCCAAAATGATGCCAATGAGAAAGATAGCTCATCGAGCGTGTTTCGTAGTCAGTAGGACGGTGTACATGACATGTAAGTATCGAAATGATAAGGACTCATTAAGGACCACTTATTGTCTGCCAATTGATAATTATTGTGTCAAGATTGTTCAGCTTATCAGATTTTATTGCATTGATGACAAAAAATTATAAAATGATTAGCAAAATTCCTCTGTCTGGCGTATTAATTTTTTTTATTTCTTATTTTTTTTAATATCGTTGCCCCACACTAGGAATTTCTCCTGTATCGTGGGTGCGTTTACAAACATTTAAACTCACATACACAAACAGCCAGACCCGGAACAACTACTTGTAGGTCATACAAATATGTGTTCCGTGCGGGAATCGAACCCGCGACACGCAGCGCAGCAGTCAATCCCTTGACCACTGCGCCAACGTGTCGCTCTGAACGTTGAAAATTTAATAATATGGAAATGGCTTCTGTTCTTCAGCTGGCATCTAGTCTGCGTGTTAAAACTTCAGCATGTTTATAATAACTGGTGGCACTCGCTCGAATTAATATGACTTGTTTAATTCCCTTTCAGAACTACATTATAATCTGCAAGTTAAATTAATACACTGTCCAGTGTCCACGTGTCTTTCATTTCTAGTGTTTTTAACCGACTTAAAAAAAGGAGGTTATATTATGGTCGTCTGTTTGTTTTTTTTTTTAAATGTAGGTACATTAGATATGATATTTTCATCAATTATGAACCGATTTTGAAAATTATTTTTCATTTTATAAGAAGCTTACGCGGTGGTCTCTTAAACATTTTATTAACTTTGCTTGGGTAGTTTTTGAGTTAGCTTCGATAATACGTATTTAATCCACTTTGTGTATCTTGATGATGTTATAAAGTTATAATAGGTACTTCCTGTCACTGTTGTTTACATAGCAAGTTGTAGTACACGAATTGGTGTGGGGTAGGTACCATACTAAGGAGGAAACAAAAAAAATGTTTTGCTTAAAAAAAACACCTAAGTACTTTCGAAATTATAGTAATTTAACACTTTGTAGTGTTTATTTTTTAATAGTTTTTTTTCATTCAAATAAGTATGTAAAGGAACAATATTTTAAAAGAACGCGAGAAACAACTAGGTACATTCACACGGCTACGTATCAAGCTATACATTTCCAGTATACGCTGTATACCTCACATTGCACGGAAATTCTATACAATGCAAGATCAGCTTATACTGGAAATGTATAGCTTGATAAGTAGCCGTCTGTACTATGCCTTAATTGAAAAACTGATTCAATCAACTTCAAATATCGCAAACATCCAAGTATACATGTTGTTAGATTCCTGGTAAGCATGAACCAAAGATATTAGCATCTTAATGTGGAAAGTTGGAAACACTTCAAATGAGGTGACATATACACATAAAAAAGAGGAGAAAAATATTGTGTGGTGAAGTCAAGTAGATAATGATGACGTTTGTTAGCACAAGGAAACAGGTTATTGACCGCTTCACATAGGTACATGAGTAGTTAAAGGGCTTTTGAAGTCATTGAACGAACCATGATTAACTGGTGTAACTGATAAAATGTCATCAAACCAGTACAAACAATGCTCGGAATGCTTGACGGCACTCGTTTTTGGTCCTTAATATTTTGGCCTTAAATCACCCAAAGGACCATTCACGTACAAAAGGACCAATTCCTAACAGGAGTATACTTACCTAGTTTATAAGTATATGCCCTGGGTGGAGGCCCTAATTTATTGAGGCACAAGGAAGTCCGGTTAAGCAGATGACAATCTCCTAGTAAATAATAATAACGACCGAACCCCCCTACGTCCAAAAAACTAAATTAAATCATGCTGCTTCAAGATACGATATGTATGTTATTCTCAAAGAATTGGTCTTCATGTATAATTTTGTGTTGGTAGTAAACTACCAAAATCTAATGAATCTCCTCTTCAAAGCAGCCCCCTCTGTGCAGGTTGCTGCGGCTGCTGCTCCGCGCTCCGGCCGCGCTACAAGCGGCTCGTAGATAACATCTTTCCCGCCATACCGCAGGATGGACTCGTCAAATCCAACATGGAGAAACTCACGTTCTACTCGCTGTCGAGTCCCGAGAAACTCGACAGGATCGGCGAGTACCTGTTCCAGAAGGCGTCGAGAGATATCTATAGGAGAAGACATGGGTGAGTCTTGAACAATAACTTTACTATACGAATATAATCTAAAATAATAATTGGAAGAAGGTTTTCTAAAATTCTAAAATATGATTATATTCAGATTTTTCGATAGTTATAACTCTAAAATAAAAATGCTTGTATGTGTCATCTGGGAAAGAAAGCTGCCCTACCTCCTAAGCCTCTCTTCTCTGGTCGATTTCTGACCATATTGGTAGGCAACTTACCTATATCATCAACATTTCTGACCATGTTGGTACGCAACTTTCCTATATCATCAACATTTCTGACCATGTTGGTACGCAACTTTCCTATATCATCAACATTTCTGACCATGTTGGTACGCAACTTTCCTATATCATCAACATTTCTGACCATGTTGGTACGCAACTTTCCTATATCATCAACATTTCTGACCATGTTGGTACGCAACTTACCTATATCATCAACATTTCTGACCATGTTGGTACGCAACTTTCCTATATCATCAACATTTCTGACCATGTTGGTACGCAACTACCTATATCATCAACATTTCTGACCATGTTGGTACGCAACTTTCCTATATCATCAACATTTCTGACCATGTTGGTACGCAACTTTCCTATATCATCAACATTTCTGACCATGTTGGTACGCAACTTTCCTATATCATCAACATTTCTGACCATGTTGGTACGCAACTTTCCTATATCATCAACATTTCTGACCATGTTGGTACGCAACTACCTATATCATCAACATTTCTGACCATGTTGGTACGCAACTTTCCTATATCATCAACATTTCTGACCATGTTGGTACGCAACTTTCCTATATCATCAACATTTCTGACCATGTTGGTACGCAACTTTCCTATATCATCAACATTTCTGACCATGTTGGTACGCAACTTTCCTATATCATCAACATTTCTGACCATGTTGGTACGCAACTTTCCTATATCATCAACATTTCTGACCATGTTGGTACGCAACTTACCTATATCATCAACATTTACAATTGTAGGACCATTTCTTTCATCTTTCCATAAGATTAACCTTAGCACTTATCTTCATTTAACTTATCAGAACATTATCGTTTCCGTATTGAAGCTGTCTTGTTTAACTGTGCGAAACATGATAAATACAATCCGCCTTATTACAAAACAAGATTTATATTTTGACATGGCTTAAACCACGGAGCCAGTTTTTGTAATAAGAACGTAACAGGGATTGAAATACCGTTCTTTATACAAAACTGAAAACATAGTTCGGTACTAAGTTGTCATTTTGTGTTTAGGAACTTTACCATAGTCGGAATAAAGTTCGAAAATCAATAATGGCTCCATGTTTTAAACCTGGGTCTGAAGATAAACCTTGTTTTGTAATAAAGGGGATGGTGACCAATTTTATTATCTTAACTGCCTCTCCCGAACCGAGTTCCCCATGGTTAAGGAGAAGCACATGTCATAAAAAATGCATTTGCAGCGCATACCTCGCACTGTGTGGACGCACCTTTAGAGATAGTGAAAATACTGCTCATTTTCGGTAGCAGATATTAAAGAGCAGGTCTGATTCAATAATATTTACCTTCAGGGATCGATAGGCCTTTCCATTCGCGAATGGCATAAAAGATGAGTAAGGAAGTAGGGCCAGTCCACGCAGTCATGTCAGGGGCTGGGCCTTTCGGGCTCAGTCACAAGACAAAGATTGCTTGCAACTGCTACTGGAGTCTGGATTTGTGCCCGGTTGACGGCAATAGGCTCGCCCCTTATTACATGGGACTTAAACATAACTGACGAAATGTGGCTGCATTTCTCCTTCGGGGAATACGGGCGTGATGTTATGCTATGTAGTCAACTTTACTTGTTCATTGCACCGACATGAATGAGGATGATGAATTATGTGCTGAAATAGTAATTTCATGTTTATATCGCTTATAGGTACGGCTATTAAATACCACCCAATCTAAAGTGCCGGCCAACAATGGAGCTCGAACATTCGCAGATAAATCTACGTAGTATTGATTTATACACGAGATAGACTGATGTAAATGTAAGCCCTTGTGCACACTAAAACATTTTTAATTTTGGTGTAAAATAAAATCACTTTTAAAGTGGTCAAATACGCTCCACCAAATATGTTTGCATATTGTTGTGTTCACTAAAGTTCACTTTTGGTGAAATAGTGTCCATTCTCAGCACGTTTTCATATCAGCACAGAAAAGTACACTGTTCAACAAGAACCGCCAAAGAACGGCACAAAATCACGACGGATGGTAAAGTAAAGGTTTTTGCTGTACCTTTATACTATGTAGTTAGAAGAGCAAAGAAGAATGTCGAAGCGACTCATGCCTTAATTCTACAGGAGGCTATGTCACCACGGGACAGTTCTCTCAACTATATGTACAGGTGCAACTGTCTCAATAAGTGACCGCCTCCTTCACAATCCAATACTGCTTGTTTTTACTGCTGTGTTTAATATAAATACATTTGGGCCCGCTTGTACTATAAACCTCTAAATGCATTTATAGCAAAACGTATTTAAAACATCAACAAACGTCTCTGTTATTTTTAAACAATTGACAGAAATTGAACGATGTTACAAATTCGTTTAGCGCTAAATGCGACTTGTTAAATGGGGTCAAAATCAAAATTCAAGATAGCGCCACCGAAAATTTGCAAATTTTGGTCGTCATGGTTTTCGCAGGCGCCGATAACTATTATATCTTTTTAAGCAAACGAGCCCAAGTATGAATGATATGATAAAGTCCCCCTAAGTTCACTACTTCGTCTCCAGGTTCGTGATAATAGCCATGGAGGCGATGGATCAGCTCCTCGTCGCGTGTCACTCGCAGACCCTCAACCTATTTGTGGAGAGCTTCCTCAAGATGGTGCAGAAGCTGCTAGAGTCCACCGACCCTCAGCTGCAGATCCTGGCAACGCAGAGTGTGAGTAACAAAAATTAACCTTATTTACCTAATTAATTATTTACCAATTAACCTAATTAATTCAAGTATCTTTAAACTTTGAGTATGTAAGTAAAACTATGTTAATAAAGACATACATAAACACAACATCACGCCTGTAATGCCCGAAGGGTTCGGCAGAGGTGCACCTATATGGGACTTAAACATTACTGGTGTAACGTGGGTGTACTATATGAACACCTTTGTGTAACCCGTGTTATGTATGTTATGTTATAAATGCTTTCAGTTTTAGAATGATGTCTTGTTCTATGTCTATACTGACCATCAACACTGGCCCGCAGTTCGTCCGCTTCGCCAACATAGAAGAAGACACGCCGTCCTACCACCGCCGCTACGACTTCTTCGTGTCCAAGTTCTCTGCGATGTGCCACAGCAACCACATCGACAACCTGACTAGGGACAACATCCGCCTGGCAGGCATACAGGGCTTACAGGTATGTGAACAAGGAAAATAATTAATTACCTGACCCATTAATTAAAAAAAAAAAACTTTTTCCAAAACAAAAAACATTACAAAGTGAAAATTTGGAATTCGGTGGCAAAAAACTAAAACAAAACGAAAGACTTCCGAAATTAAAGTTATTTTTCACGTCAGTTTTTTTTTTTTTGTTTATTTATTTATTTAACAGTTTAGTACACACATATAAACAGACAAGAAGAGAGGACCAGAAAAATACGTACAAAGGTGATGCTTATTTCTAAAGAATAAGTAATAAGTTTTTATTTTTACTTTTTTAGTAATTGTGGTACGCCTACCCATACAAATTCCAATATCACCTGCCATGTAAATAACAGTGACAGGAAGTTATTATAACATCGTCCACATAGACTAAGTGGGAAAAATACGTAGGTATTATTGAAGCTAACTCAAAAATACCCAAGCAAAATGAATAAAATGTATAAGGGACCACCGCCGCCGCGCAAGCTTCCAACCTTTCTACCAAATAAAAATAGTACATTTTGATACAAGTGGAGAATGTTTGTTATTGCATTCGAGGCGGAATTAACACCCGAGCCGTAGGCGAGGTTGTTTTTGAGCCGAGAACTGCAATAACAAATGTCCACCTGTATCCAACCACGTTTTTCAATACACTTTTGAAGAAATAAAATAAAATAACGAAAAATATTTTTGTCATGAATTATTAGGAAACTATGATTTAATATTATTTTTTTTTCCGCGCTTTGCTTTCGCCTGGTTGAAGGAGAAGCAAAGGTATAAAGCCGATAAACAGCCTAATATGAAAAAAAGAAAATTCGAATATTTTTGAGTTTAGAACACAAATAAATGTTAATTTGTTCACGTTTTTTTTATTGTAATAATCATGGTATTCTATTATTTAAATATTCCAAAAATATTAACGCCGCGCCGTAAAGACGCTAATCTTTGCGGAGATTTAAAAAAAAATCACCTCCGAATAGAGAGGACCGCCTCTGGCGCGAGACGGTGTGAATAGAGGCATTGAACCAATTTGGACTAAGTATAGGTATAAGTTATCTGTGGCAATTTTTATTCCCGCACACGTGTTGGAAAATAAAAAATCGCACGCGTGTGAAATACATTGCATTGTGAACCTAATCGTAGTGCGATATGAACCAGTTTTCGAGGAAGTGTATTGAAAAAAAAAATCCAAAATCGGTTCACAATTGACGAAAATATCGATGAACATACATTAAAAATATCGCAGCATTATGTTGAGATGAGATAGGTGCCCTTTTTGGTGTCGCACAAGTCTTGATTGTTTTTTGTATTTTGACAAATAATAAACATCAAATACGCCAATTTTATTAATTGTCAGTGATAAAGAGAAATACAAAAATAAAGAAAGGATCTTTATTTTTGTATTTATTGTCCCAAAAATACATGCAGACGAACATAGAAACATGCGGTACTTGCGCGCAAAATGGCCATCGCGCAGCACTAAATTTAAGCTAGCTAAGTACCTCTTTAAGTAACAGAGACCATCTAACGTCGATTTCGAAATCAAGTCTGTTTTCAAAGTCATAAGACCAGGTAAAATTACGATTGCGTGTCATTTTTATTGGTAAAATGACACATTCTGAAAAAATGCTATGCCTATACCTAAATATTGATAAAAAATATGCTTCCTTACGTCCGGTCATATATGTTTGATTTCGGAGAAAACGTGTCGTTATTTTCTTTCTCTCTCTTTATAATTCTATCTTTCGATATTTTTGCAAAGAAATGCTTTATTCCATAGAATTTGCCGGCCCTTTATTTAGAAGATATTATGGGATACGAAAATGTTGTAGCGTCCGTGTATGTGTTGTTTCAGGGCGTGATTAGGAAGACCGTGTCAGATGACTTGGTGGAGAACATCTGGGAGGCGCAGCATATGGACAAGATCGTACCGTCTCTACTCTATAATATGCAGGTACATTATCAACTGGCAGATGAAGCGACGAACGACATTAGGATTTTTTCATAAAGCATTGACACATTGTACAAAGTTGTAATTTCCACAATAAAAAAAAATATGTTTCGCAAGTTTCAAGTCTAGTCAGATTGGAGTGACGTCACTCGGTCGTCGCCACTACTACTCTACCATTATGAACAACATTCCTACAAATTATAACTAAAACGAGGCTGACACTAACCCCAGTACATCTGTGTCCGCAGACTGCCGAGAAATACGACACAGTGCTGTGCATGGAGGGAGGTGCGGGAGAAGAGGAGCCGGCGCGCCTGGCCGAGGCGTGTCTGCGCGAGCTGGTGGGCCGCGCCTCCTTCGGACACATCCGCAGCGTGCTGCGCCCGGTGCTCACGTGAGTCTACCACCTGCGCGAGCTGGTGGGCCGCGCCTCCTGCGGACAAATCCGCAGCGTGCTGCGCCCGGTGCTCACGTGAGTCTACCACCTGCGCGAGCTGGTGGGCCGCGCCTCCTGCGGACACATCCGCAGCGTGCTGCGCCCGGTGCTCACGTGAGTCTACCACCTGCGCGAGCTGGTGGGCCGCGCCTCCTGCGGACAAATCCGCAGCGTGCTGCGCCCGGTGCTCACGTGAGTCTACCACCTGCGCGAGCTGGTGGGCCGCGCCTCCTGCGGACACATCCGCAGCGTGCTGCGCCCGGTGCTCACGTGAGTCTACCACCTGCGCGAGCTGGTGGGCCGCGCCTCCTGCGGACAAATCCGCAGCGTGCTGCGCCCGGTGCTCACGTGAGTCTACCACCTGCGCGAGCTGGTGGGCCGCGCCTCCTGCGGACACATCCGCAGCGTGCTGCGCCCGGTGCTCACGTGAGTCTACCACCTGCGCGAGCTGGTGGGCCGCGCCTCCTGCGGACAAATCCGCAGCGTGCTGCGCCCGGTGCTCACGTGAGTCTACCACCTGCGCGAGCTGGTGGGCCGCGCCTCCTGCGGACAAATCCGCAGCGTGCTGCGCCCGGTGCTCACGTGAGTCTACCACCTGCGCGAGCTGGTGGGCCGCGCCTCCTGCGGACACATCCGCAGCGTGCTGCGCCCGGTGCTCACGTGAGTCTACCACCTGCGCGAGCTGGTGGGCCGCGCCTCCTGCGGACAAATCCGCAGCGTGCTGCGCCCGGTGCTCACGTGAGTCTACCACCTGCGCGAGCTGGTGGGCCGCGCCTCCTGCGGACACATCCGCAGCGTGCTGCGCCCGGTGCTCACGTGAGTCTACCACCTGCGCGAGCTGGTGGGCCGCGCCTCCTGCGGACAAATCCGCAGCGTGCTGCGCCCGGTGCTCACGTGAGTCTACCACCTGCGCGAGCTGGTGGGCCGCGCCTCCTGCGGACAAATCCGCAGCGTGCTGCGCCCGGTGCTCACGTGAGTCTACCACCTGCGCGAGCTGGTGGGCCGCGCCTCCTGCGGACACATCCGCAGCGTGCTGCGCCCGGTGCTCACGTGAGTCTACTCCCTGCGCGAGCTGGTGGGCCGCGCCTCCTTCGGACACATCCGCAGCGTGCTGCGCCCGGTGCTCACGTGAGTCTACTCCCTGCGCGAGCTGGTGGGCCGCGCCTCCTTCGGACACATCCGCAGCGTCTTGCGCCCGGTGCTCACGTGAGTCTACCACCTGCGCGAGCTGGTGGGCCGCGCCTCCTTCGGACACATCCGCAGCGTGCTGCGCCCGGTGCTCACGTGAGTCTACTCCCTGCGCGAGCTGGTGGGCCGCGCCTCCTTCGGACACATCCGCAGCGTCTTGCGCCCGGTGCTCACGTGAGTCTACCACCTGCGCGAGCTGGTGGGCCGCGCCTCCTTCGGACACATCCGCAGCGTCTTGCGCCCGGTGCTCACGTGAGTCTACCACCTGCGCGAGCTGGTGGGCCGCGCCTCCTGCGGACACATCCGCAGCGTGCTGCGCCCGGTGCTCACGTGAGTCTACCACCTGCGCGAGCTGGTGGGCCGCGCCTCCTTCGGACACATCCGCAGCGTGCTGCGCCCGGTGCTCACGTGAGTCTACTCCCTGCGCGAGCTGGTGGGCCGCGCCTCCTTCGGACACATCCGCAGCGTCTTGCGCCCGGTGCTCACGTGAGTCTACCACCTGCGCGAGCTGGTGGGCCGCGCCTCCTTCGGACACATCCGCAGCGTGCTGCGCCCGGTGCTCACGTGAGTCTACTCCCTGCGCGAGCTGGTGGGCCGCGCCTCCTTCGGACACATCCGCAGCGTCTTGCGCCCGGTGCTCACGTGAGTCTACCACCTGCGCGAGCTGGTGGGCCGCGCCTCCTTCGGACACATCCGCAGCGTGCTGCGCCCGGTGCTCACGTGAGTCTACCACCTGCGCGAGCTGGTGGGCCGCGCCTCCTGCGGACACATCCGCAGCGTGCTGCGCCCGGTGCTCACGTGAGTCTACCACCTGCGCGAGCTGGTGGGCCGCGCCTCCTTCGGACACATCCGCAGCGTGCTGCGCCCGGTGCTCACGTGAGTCTACTCCCTGCGCGAGCTGGTGGGCCGCGCCTCCTTCGGACACATCCGCAGCGTCTTGCGCCCGGTGCTCACGTGAGTCTACCACCTGCGCGAGCTGGTGGGCCGCGCCTCCTTCGGACACATCCGCAGCGTGCTGCGCCCGGTGCTCACGTGAGTCTACTCCCTGCGCGAGCTGGTGGGCCGCGCCTCCTTCGGACACATCCGCAGCGTCTTGCGCCCGGTGCTCACGTGAGTCTACCACCTGCGCGAGCTGGTGGGTCGCGCCTCCTTCGGACACATCCGCAGCGTGCTGCGCCCGGTGCTCACGTGAGTCTACTCCCTGCGCGAGCTGGTGGGCCGCGCCTCCTTCGGACACATCCGCAGCGTCTTGCGCCCGGTGCTCACGTGAGTCTACCACCTGCGCGAGCTGGTGGGTCGCGCCTCCTTCGGACACATCCGCAGCGTGCTGCGCCCGGTGCTCACGTGAGTCTACCACCTGCGCGAGCTTGTGGGCCGCGCCTCCTGCGGACACATCCGCAGCGTCTTGCGCCCGGTGCTCACGTGAGTCTACCACCTGCGCGAGCTGGTGGGCCGCGCCTCCTTCGGACACATCCGCAGCGTGCTGCGCCCGGTGCTCACGTGAGTCTACTCCCTGCGCGAGCTGGTGGGCCGCGCCTCCTTCGGACACATCCGCAGCGTCTTGCGCCCGGTGCTCACGTGAGTCTACCACCTGCGCGAGCTGGTGGGTCGCGCCTCCTTCGGACACATCCGCAGCGTGCTGCGCCCGGTGCTCACGTGAGTCTACCACCTGCGCGAGCTGGTGGGTCGCGCCTCCTTCGGACACATCCGCAGCGTGCTGCGCCCGGTGCTCACGTGAGTCTACTCCCTGCGCGAGCTGGTGGGCCGCGCCTCCTTCGGACACATCCGCAGCGTCTTGCGCCCGGTGCTCACGTGAGTCTACCACCTGCGCGAGCTGGTGGGTCGCGCCTCCTTCGGACACATCCGCAGCGTGCTGCGCCCGGTGCTCACGTGAGTCTACCACCTGCGCGAGCTTGTGGGCCGCGCCTCCTGCGGACACATCCGCAGCGTCTTGCGCCCGGTGCTCACGTGAGTCTACCACCTGCGCGAGCTGGTGGGCCGCGCCTCCTTCGGACACATCCGCAGCGTGCTGCGCCCGGTGCTCACGTGAGTCTACTCCCTGCGCGAGCTGGTGGGCCGCGCCTCCTTCGGACACATCCGCAGCGTCTTGCGCCCGGTGCTCACGTGAGTCTACCACCTGCGCGAGCTGGTGGGTCGCGCCTCCTTCGGACACATCCGCAGCGTGCTGCGCCCGGTGCTCACGTGAGTCTACTCCCTGCGCGAGCTGGTGGGCCGCGCCTCCTTCGGACACATCCGCAGCGTCTTGCGCCCGGTGCTCACGTGAGTCTACCACCTGCGCGAGCTGGTGGGTCGCGCCTCCTTCGGACACATCCGCAGCGTGCTGCGCCCGGTGCTCACGTGAGTCTACCACCTGCGCGAGCTTGTGGGCCGCGCCTCCTGCGGACACATCCGCAGCGTCTTGCGCCCGGTGCTCACGTGAGTCTACCACCTGCGCGAGCTGGTGGGCCGCGCCTCCTTCGGACACATCCGCAGCGTGCTGCGCCCGGTGCTCACGTGAGTCTACTCCCTGCGCGAGCTGGTGGGCCGCGCCTCCTTCGGACACATCCGCAGCGTCTTGCGCCCGGTGCTCACGTGAGTCTACCACCTGCGCGAGCTGGTGGGCCGCGCCTCCTGCGGACACATCCGCAGCGTGCTGCGCCCGGTGCTCACGTGAGTCTACCACCTGCGCGAGCTGGTGGGCCGCGCCTCCTGCGGACACATCCGCAGCGTCTTGCGCCCGGTGCTGACGTGAGTCTACCACCTGCGCGAGCTGGTGGGCCGCGCCTCCTGCGGACACATCCGCAGCGTCTTGCGCCCGGTGCTCACGTGAGTCTACCACCTGCGCGAGCTGGTGGGCCGCGCCTCCTGCGGACACATCCGCAGCGTGCTGCGCCCGGTGCTCACGTGAGTCTACCACCTGCGCGAGCTGGTGGGCCGCGCCTCCTGCGGACACATCCGCAGCGTCTTGCGCCCGGTGCTCACGTGAGTCTACCACCTGCGCGAGCTGGTGGGCCGCGCCTCCTGCGGACACATCCGCAGCGTCTTGCGCCCAGTGCTCACGTGAGTCTACCACCTGCGCGAGCTGGTGGGCCGCGCCTCCTGCGGACACATCCGCAGCGTCTTGCGCCCAGTGCTCACGTGAGTCTACCACCTGCGCGAGCTGGTGGGCCGCGCCTCCTGCGGACACATCCGCAGCGTCTTGCGCCCGGTGCTCACGTGAGTTTACCACCTGCGCGAGCTGGTGGGCCGCGCCTCCTGCGGACACATCCGCAGCGTCTTGCGCCCGGTGCTCACGTGAGTTTACCACCTGCGCGAGCTGGTGGGCCGCGCCTCCTGCGGACACATCCGCAGCGTGCTGCGCCCAGTGCTCACGTGAGTCTACCACCTGCGCGAGCTGGTGGGCCGCGCCTCCTGCGGACACATCCGCAGCGTCTTGCGCCCGGTGCTCACGTGAGTCTACCACCTGCGCGAGCTGGTGGGCCGCGCCTCCTGCGGACACATCCGCAGCGTGCTGCGCCCGGTGCTCACGTGAGTCTACCACCTGCGCGAGCTGGTGGGCCGCGCCTCCTGCGGACACATCCGCAGCGTCTTGCGCCCGGTGCTCACGTGAGTCTACCACCTGCGCGAGCTGGTGGGCCGCGCCTCCTGCGGACACATCCGCAGCGTCTTGCGCCCGGTGCTCACGTGAGTCTACCACCTGCGCGAGCTGGTGGGCCGCGCCTCCTGCGGACACATCCGCAGCGTCTTGCGCCCGGTGCTCACGTGAGTCTACCACCTGCGCGAGCTGGTGGGCCGCGCCTCCTGCGGACACATCCGCAGCGTCTTGCGCCCGGTGCTCACGTGAGTCTACCACCTGCGCGAGCTGGTGGGCCGCGCCTCCTGCGGACACATCCGCAGCGTGCTGCGCCCGGTGCTCACGTGAGTCTACCACCTGCGCGAGCTGGTGGGCCGCGCCTCCTGCGGACACATCCGCAGCGTGCTGCGCCCGGTGCTCACGTGAGTCTACCACCTGCGCGAGCTGGTGGGCCGCGCCTCCTGCGGACACATCCGCAGCGTCTTGCGCCCGGTGCTCACGTGAGTCTACCACCTGCGCGAGCTGGTGGGCCGCGCCTCCTGCGGACACATCCGCAGCGTCTTGCGCCCGGTGCTCACGTGAGTCTACCACCTGCGCGAGCTGGTGGGCCGCGCCTCCTGCGGACACATCCGCAGCGTCTTGCGCCCGGTGCTCACGTGAGTCTACCACCTGCGCGAGCTGGTGGGCCGCGCCTCCTGCGGACACATCCGCAGCGTGCTGCGCCCGGTGCTCACGTGAGTCTACCACCTGCGCGAGCTGGTGGGCCGCGCCTCCTGCGGACACATCCGCAGCGTCTTGCGCCCGGTGCTCACGTGAGTCTACCACCTGCGCGAGCTGGTGGGCCGCGCCTCCTGCGGACACATCCGCAGCGTCTTGCGCCCGGTGCTCACGTGAGTCTACCACCTGCGCGAGCTGGTGGGCCGCGCCTCCTGCGGACACATCCGCAGCGTCTTGCGCCCGGTGCTCACGTGAGTCTACCACCTGCGCGAGCTGGTGGGCCGCGCCTCCTGCGGACACATCCGCAGCGTCTTGCGCCCGGTGCTCACGTGAGTCTACCACCTGCGCGAGCTGGTGGGCCGCGCCTCCTGCGGACACATCCGCAGCGTGCTGCGCCCGGTGCTCACGTGAGTCTACCACCTGCGCGAGCTGGTGGGCCGCGCCTCCTGCGGACACATCCGCAGCGTCTTGCGCCCGGTGCTCACGTGAGTCTACCACCTGCGCGAGCTGGTGGGCCGCGCCTCCTGCGGACACATCCGCAGCGTCTTGCGCCCGGTGCTCACGTGAGTCTACCACCTGCGCGAGCTGGTGGGCCGCGCCTCCTGCGGACACATCCGCAGCGTGCTGCGCCCGGTGCTCACGTGAGTCTACCACCTGCGCGAGCTGGTGGGCCGCGCCTCCTGCGGACACATCCGCAGCGTGCTGCGCCCGGTGCTCACGTGAGTCTACCACCTGCGCGAGCTGGTGGGCCGCGCCTCCTGCGGACACATCCGCAGCGTCTTGCGCCCGGTGCTCACGTGAGTCTACCACCTGCGCGAGCTGGTGGGCCGCGCCTCCTGAGTACACATCCGCAGCGTGCTGCGCCCGGTGCTCACGTGAGTCTACCACCTGCGCGAGCTGGTGGGCCGCGCCTCCTGCGGACACATCCGCAGCGTCTTGCGCCCGGTGCTCACGTGAGTCTACCACCTGCGCGAGCTGGTGGGCCGCGCCTCCTGCGGACACATCCGCAGCGTCTTGCGCCCGGTGCTCACGTGAGTCTACCACCTGCGCGAGCTGGTGGGCCGCGCCTCCTGCGGACACATCCGCAGCGTCTTGCGCCCGGTGCTCACGTGAGTCTACCACCTGCGCGAGCTGGTGGGCCGCGCCTCCTTCGGACACATCCGCAGCGTGCTGCGCCCGGTGCTCACGTGAGTCTACTCCCTGCGCGAGCTGGTGGGCCGCGCCTCCTTCGGACACATCCGCAGCGTCTTGCGCCCGGTGCTCACGTGAGTCTACCACCTGCGCGAGCTGGTGGGCCGCGCCTCCTTCGGACACATCCGCAGCGTGCTGCGCCCGGTGCTCACGTGAGTCTACCACCTGCGCGAGCTTGTGGGCCGCGCCTCCTGCGGACACATCCGCAGCGTCTTGCGCCCGGTGCTCACGTGAGTCTACCACCTGCGCGAGCTGGTGGGCCGCGCCTCCTGCGTACACATCCGCAGCGTGCTGCGCCCGGTGCTCACGTGAGTCTACCACCTGCGCGAGCTGGTGGGCCGCGCCTCCTTCGGACACAGCCGCAGCGTGCTGCGCCCGGTGCTCACGTGAGTCTACCACCTGCGCGAGCTTGTGGGCCGCGCCTCTTGCGGACACATCCGCAGCGTCTTGCGCCCGGTGCTCACGTGAGTCTACCACCTGCGCGAGCTGGTGGGCCGCGCCTCTTGCGGACACATCCGCAGCGTCTTGCGCCCGGTGCTCACGTGAGTCTACCACCTGCGCGAGCTGGTGGGCCGCGCCTCCTTCGGACACATCCGCAGCGTGCTGCGCCCGGTGCTCACGTGAGTCTACCACCTGCGCGAGCTGGTGGGCCGCGCCTCCTGCGGACACATCCGCAGCGTCTTGCGCCCGGTGCTCACGTGAGTCTACCACCTGCGCGAGCTGGTGGGCCGCGCCTCCTGCGGACACATCCGCAGCGTCTTGCGCCCGGTGCTCACGTGAGTCTACCACCTGCGCGAGCTGGTGGGCCGCGCCTCCTGCGGACACATCCGCAGCGTGCTGCGCCCGGTGCTCACGTGAGTCTACCACCTGCGCGAGCTGGTGGGCCGCGCCTCCTGCGGACACATCCGCAGCGTGCTGCGCCCGGTGCTCACGTGAGTCTACCACCTGCGCGAGCTGGTGGGCCGCGCCTCCTGCGGACACATCCGCAGCGTCTTGCGCCCAGTGCTCATGTGAGTCTACCACCTGCGCCAGCTGGTGGGCCGCGCCTCCTGCGGACACATCCGCAGCGTCTTGCGCCCGGTGCTCACGTGAGTCTACCACCTGCGCGAGCTGGTGGGCCGCGCCTCCTGCGGACACATCCGCAGCGTCTTGCGCCCGGTGCTCACGTGAGTCTACCACCTGCGCGAGCTGGTGGGCCGCGCCTCCTGCGGACACATCCGCAGCGTCTTGCGCCCGGTGCTCACGTGAGTCTACCACCTGCGCGAGCTGGTGGGCCGCGCCTCCTGCGGACACATCCGCAGCGTGCTGCGCCCGGTGCTCACGTGAGTCTACCACCTGCGCGAGCTGGTGGGCCGCGCCTCCTGCGGACACATCCGCAGCGTCTTGCGCCCGGTGCTCACGTGAGTCTACCACCTGCGCGAGCTGGTGGGCCGCGCCTCCTGCGGACACATCCGCAGCGTGCTGCGCCCGGTGCTCACGTGAGTCTACCACCTGCGCGAGCTGGTGGGCCGCGCCTCCTGCGGACACATCCGCAGCGTGCTGCGCCCGGTGCTCACGTGAGTCTACCACCTGCGCGAGCTGGTGGGCCGCGCCTCCTGCGGACACATCCGCAGCGTCTTGCGCCCGGTGCTCACGTGAGTCTACCACCTGCGCGAGCTGGTGGGCCGCGCCTCCTTCGGACACATCCGCAGCGTGCTGCGCCCGGTGCTCACGTGAGTCTACTCCCTGCGCGAGCTGGTGGGCCGCGCCTCCTTCGGACACATCCGCAGCGTCTTGCGCCCGGTGCTCACGTGAGTCTACCACCTGCGCGAGCTGGTGGGCCGCGCCTCCTTCGGACACATCCGCAGCGTGCTGCGCCCGGTGCTCACGTGAGTCTACCACCTGCGCGAGCTTGTGGGCCGCGCCTCCTGCGGACACATCCGCAGCGTCTTGCGCCCGGTGCTCACGTGAGTCTACCACCTGCGCGAGCTGGTGGGCCGCGCCTCCTGCGTACACATCCGCAGCGTGCTGCGCCCGGTGCTCACGTGAGTCTACCACCTGCGCGAGCTGGTGGGCCGCGCCTCCTTCGGACACAGCCGCAGCGTGCTGCGCCCGGTGCTCACGTGAGTCTACCACCTGCGCGAGCTTGTGGGCCGCGCCTCTTGCGGACACATCCGCAGCGTCTTGCGCCCGGTGCTCACGTGAGTCTACCACCTGCGCGAGCTGGTGGGCCGCGCCTCTTGCGGACACATCCGCAGCGTCTTGCGCCCGGTGCTCACGTGAGTCTACCACCTGCGCGAGCTGGTGGGCCGCGCCTCCTTCGGACACATCCGCAGCGTGCTGCGCCCGGTGCTCACGTGAGTCTACCACCTGCGCGAGCTGGTGGGCCGCGCCTCCTGCGGACACATCCGCAGCGTCTTGCGCCCGGTGCTCACGTGAGTCTACCACCTGCGCGAGCTGGTGGGCCGCGCCTCCTGCGGACACATCCGCAGCGTCTTGCGCCCGGTGCTCACGTGAGTCTACCACCTGCGCGAGCTGGTGGGCCGCGCCTCCTGCGGACACATCCGCAGCGTGCTGCGCCCGGTGCTCACGTGAGTCTACCACCTGCGCGAGCTGGTGGGCCGCGCCTCCTGCGGACACATCCGCAGCGTGCTGCGCCCGGTGCTCACGTGAGTCTACCACCTGCGCGAGCTGGTGGGCCGCGCCTCCTGCGGACACATCCGCAGCGTCTTGCGCCCGGTGCTCATGTGAGTCTACCACCTGCGCCAGCTGGTGGGCCGCGCCTCCTGCGGACACATCCGCAGCGTCTTGCGCCCGGTGCTCACGTGAGTCTACCACCTGCGCGAGCTGGTGGGCCGCGCCTCCTGCGGACACATCCGCAGCGTCTTGCGCCCGGTGCTCACGTGAGTCTACCACCTGCGCGAGCTGGTGGGCCGCGCCTCCTGCGGACACATCCGCAGCGTCTTGCGCCCGGTGCTCACGTGAGTCTACCACCTGCGCGAGCTGGTGGGCCGCGCCTCCTGCGGACACATCCGCAGCGTGCTGCGCCCGGTGCTCACGTGAGTCTACCACCTGCGCGAGCTGGTGGGCCGCGCCTCCTGCGGACACATCCGCAGCGTCTTGCGCCCGGTGCTCACGTGAGTCTACCACCTGCGCGAGCTGGTGGGCCGCGCCTCCTGCGGACACATCCGCAGCGTGCTGCGCCCGGTGCTCACGTGAGTCTACCACCTGCGCGAGCTGGTGGGCCGCGCCTCCTGCGGACACATCCGCAGCGTGCTGCGCCCGGTGCTCACGTGAGTCTACCACCTGCGCGAGCTGGTGGGCCGCGCCTCCTGCGGACACATCCGCAGCGTCTTGCGCCCGGTGCTCACGTGAGTCTACCACCTGCGCGAGCTGGTGGGCCGCGCCTCCTGCGGACACATCCGCAGCGTGCTGCGCCCGGTGCTCACGTGAGTCTACCACCTGCGCGAGCTGGTGGGCCGCGCCTCCTGCGGACACATCCGCAGCGTGCTGCGCCCGGTGCTCACGTGAGTCTACCACCTGCGCCAGCTGGTGGGCCGCGCCTCCTGCGGACACATCCGCAGCGTCTTGCGCCCGGTGCTCACGTGAGTCTACCACCTGCGCGAGCTGGTGGGCCGCGCCTCCTGCGGACACATCCGCAGCGTCTTGCGCCCGGTGCTCACGTGAGTCTACCACCTGCGCGAGCTGGTGGGCCGCGCCTCCTGCGGACACATCCGCAGCGTCTTGCGCCCGGTGCTCACGTGAGTCTACCACCTGCGCGAGCTGGTGGGCCGCGCCTCCTGCGGACACATCCGCAGCGTGCTGCGCCCGGTGCTCACGTGAGTCTACCACCTGCGCGAGCTGGTGGGCCGCGCCTCCTGCGGACACATCCGCAGTGTCTTGCGCCCGGTGCTCACGTGAGTCTACCACCTGCGCGAGCTGGTGGGCCGCGCCTCCTGCGGACACATCCGCAGCGTCTTGCGCCCGGTGCTCACGTGAGTCTACCACCTGCGCGAGCTGGTGGGCCGCGCCTCCTGCGGACACATCCGCAGCGTCTTGCGCCCGGTGCTCACGTGAGTCTACCACCTGCGCGAGCTGGTGGGCCGCGCCTCCTGCGGACACATCCGCAGCGTGCTGCGCCCGGTGCTCACGTGAGTCTACCACCTGCGCGAGCTGGTGGGCCGCGCCTCCTGCGGACACATCCGCAGCGTGCTGCGCCCGGTGCTCACGTGAGTCTACCACCTGCGCGAGCTGGTGGGCCGCGCCTCCTGCGGACACATCCGCAGTGTCTTGCGCCCGGTGCTCACGTGAGTCTACCACCTGCGCGAGCTGGTGGGCCGCGCCTCCTGCGGACACATCCGCAGCGTCTTGCGCCCGGTGCTCACGTGAGTCTACCACCTGCGCGAGCTGGTGGGCCGCGCCTCCTGCGGACACATCCGCAGCGTCTTGCGCCCGGTGCTCACGTGAGTCTACCACCTGCGCGAGCTGGTGGGCCGCGCCTCCTGCGGACACATCCGCAGCGTCTTGCGCCCGGTGCTCACGTGAGTCTACCACCTGCGCGAGCTGGTGGGCCGCGCCTCCTGCGGACACATCCGCAGCGTCTTGCGCCCGGTGCTCACGTGAGTCTACCACCTGCGCGAGCTGGTGGGCCGCGCCTCCTGCGGACACATCCGCAGCGTGCTGCGCCCGGTGCTGCTACAAAGGCAAAGCTTCTTAGTTTTGTACTGCCGCGTTTAGTAGTCTTGAACCTGTCATTGTACGTTTGTATCAAGTTTTCTCTCTTTCGGATTACCTACTTTGGTCTCAGATTGTCATTATTTTGTCTCTCAACATATTTAAAAGTTTTTGAAATTGCATATAGTTGTTTATCTATAATTTAGTAAATATGGTACCTAATACAAAATAGGCAAGTACTTCTGTGGTTGTAACAGCACCATTTTAGATCTCACCATCGTACGTTATTATTTCCGAATGTAGACGATGATTCTGCATACTTTTCTTTGGAAAGCTAGCGGAGATTAATACGACGAAGATCCACCGCTGGACCTGGTCCGGTCGCTATACTGTCCGGACGATATTGGGGCTGAGATCTGAGTTAAATGGAAATTGATAACTCAAAACACAACCCAAGAGCGATTCTATCGAAGATTTTTTATACAAAAAGTGGTATTTTTGTATACTTTGGATTGAAAGATTTTCTTGCGTGTACTGACTTACTCAATGGTATTTTTTGTAAACTTGTGTACATAACGTGATTAAACCACAGATTCAGTTATCAGTAACTTTATCATGACTCTGAGTACACGTGGGATAAATTATAAATATGAATTATTTTTCCATTATAACAGTCACTTCGACCGACACGAGCTGTGGATTCCGAACGACTTCGCTGTACACACTTTCAAGATTATCATGTTTTCTATTCAGGTAAGACTTAACTTAGTTGGAGTTTACAAACATGTGAATTTAACTAATGACCCTTTCTAAAATAAAAAAAATTGTTTGCTATGGACACACTTCATTTTTGGAGCATCCATGTTGGATTATTCAATATATAATATACCATTATTTTGTTGGCAAGATTAGATCTTTACTAGCTGCGAAGCGGTTCCAGGAGCCTTAAGTTCTATTTGAGATAAAACGTCGGCGAACACCGCGAACACGATACATTGAGCAAAGTGGCCAATGATTCTGGTGAAAACTAATGAAAATTTATTTTTCATTGTTCGGAAAAAGTATATTCACGTGGTAGAGGATACTTTTCTTTAAAGAAAACGCGCTTGATTTATCTTTCTTTGCTAGATTAAAACTTTAAAATGACATTGGCTTATAATTGTATGTTTATTTCCAGGCGCAGTACTCGTACAGCGTGGTAGAGGCTCTGATGCAGCACCTGGACGCGGGCGGCAACCACGCGGGCGACGCGCGACACAACACGCGCGTGCGGGCCGCGCGAGCTGCCGTGCTCAGCAACATCGTGGCCATAGCCGCCGGGGACAGCGTGGGTACGTGCTTCTGATCGACATAGTACCCTCCGCACGCCACTTAGCAGCTTGGAGACTAGTTAATATTTGTACCACGACATAACTTGCTCTTATACAGAGGTGTAATAGCGTAGTGTGGTGGTGTGGCGGCATCTACATCATCGCCACATGCGAACTACGCAACACTGACGTCACGCAAAATCCTGCATCGCGCAAGCAGAGTTTACTGCGCGACTAGCATTTTATACGAGTACAACGTCCCGACATCAATCTTTGGCAGTAGCCCACCAGACACAACACCCGTTTGGTCGGAAGATCCTCCCTTTTCTATAAACGATGAGTGAACTTTACACACTGTTCCTCATACCTCTATAGTGGTTTGGATCATCCTGTGCGAGTCCCAATAATAGTAGATTGTTGCACCGAGCGCAAAGTGAGTAATTAATGCACGAGTGCATTAATTACTCACTTTAGCAAGGTGTGTAATCTACTTTTCTTTCAACTACCAATCTACCTACCGTAATAAAATAGGATGGTATTTAAAAGTACTTCAATTTATTCCCATTTCATTTACCTAATTTTGCCTGTGTTCCACCAAATATACTGAATGTGCACCAAAATATGTTAATTAAAATATGTCATAACGAGCATCTATTTAACAACTGTTGCAAATTTGTAAAAATAGTAATACACCTAATTTTAAAAACAAGCATTTATTTTTTTAGTTTTACTTTAGATAATGCACTGCAAAATGTATTTGAATCAAACACCAATTAATGTCCAATGTTACCGGCCAAACCCGATTTCAGGACAAACTAGTTTAGCCTAGGCTAAACTAGTTCTTCCTATCGGGCTTAGGATTAACTAGTATAGCCTAGGCTAAACTAGTTTGTCCTAAGCCCGATAGGATAAACCAGTTTAGCCTATCTAGTCTAATATGATAAACGTGAAGCAAGCATGCAGCAGGCATGTTTTCTGTCACGGCTCCGGTGCTGCAGGGCTCCAGCGGTCCCATGCGAGCTTATCGTCACAGATGTGTTTCACGCTCACCACCGAGGCTTCGCTTGCGCCTCAGCCGCGGCGGCTAGCGTTGATACCACCTGCTCCTCAGCTCGCGGGCCGCCTCGCCCCTAGCGCGGTAGCTAATTCGCGTAGGCGCGTAGGCCTACGCGAATTTAAATAACACTCTAGGGGTAGGGCAGACAAGACTACGTGGAGTCGGTTTTGCTGCGATTCGTTTCTGTCACGCCGCTCCCGCAGCACGCTCAATCAGATTTCAGATTAGGACGTACCATTTTATCCTAAAGCATGTAAATTCTAACTAGGATAAACCGATTCGACCTAGACTAAACTGGTTTATCCTATCGAGCTTAGGACAAACTAGTTTAGCCTAGGCTATACTAGTTAATCCTATCGCGTATAGGAAGAACTAGTTTAGCCTAGGCTAAACTAGTTTGTCCTGAAATCGGGTTTGGCCGGTAACAACCCAAAATTTTGTGTAACATTCAGGAATATTTGGTGCACGATCAGTATTTTTCGGGGAAGAATAAAATAGTTATTGTTACAATAGAATATTTGCAGCGCACTACAATAAAAAAGTGTTATATCTTGGTGTTCATTTGGAATTTGTTTGATGTAACATATTTTGTTGGCCGAGTAGTTTAATTATAGTAAAACAATTAAACGGGTTTAAGATCAATATTTTAGAAATGCATACATAGATGTACCTTAAGATTTTTGGTGAACACAAAAATATTATCAAATAAAATATACCTACTTAAAATAATGAGATTTCATACAATATTTCTGCACTGATTTGGTTCTAAGCATAAAATACGTGCTTTGTGATCGGTTTTGTAGTGAATGATAACATTACTACGTAGTTGAAAGAAAATACTTTTTCTTGCGAAATAATTAAAACCTACTTTCTTTCTTATAACTAGTTTCTTGGGAATCGAGAGTAAAATATGTATATTGTACAAACTACTTTCAAATATGTTATATTCAGCAAAAAAAAATTGCGTAAACGAAAAATAGAGTAAGGGCAGGTAGTTAAAAACTTTCTGAATATCCCAGCTGCTGCAACCTGGCTGCCCAGTGCGCGGGAGCACTAATTCATATCCATTACAACAAGTAGTACGCTGCGCAATATGACTGGAGATCAGTTTAGTCGTTCTCTTCATTGCAATTTATTAAAAGATTACTTGTCTAATCACAGGTCCATCAGTACTGGAGATCATCAACAATCTGCTGACCAACCTGAGAGCGTCAGTCGCTAGAGATTCTGAGGTAAGCACAATAACTTTCGTCCTATTTATTACTCCTCTTTGCCTATTACCCTTCAAACGCACATGTACGCGAGACACCATGACTTTTTAATTGTTTTTGTAATTACGGTGAACAACCCGTTCACTTCAACACAGGCACTGCTGCAGCACTCACTTTCGTAATAAGGGTGATAATACAGCGAAACGACTTTTAGTAATTACAACTGTGTCTTAAGATCCGTTGGGCAAGTCGCGGTCGGGGCGTCGCCCCTCGCCCGCGGAAGCTATGCAGTGGCTACCCAATGCGAGCCCCTCAATGTATTTGCCTAAGCGGCTGTAGAATATTGGGCGCATTTGTGCGCTCATGTGAGTGGCTGATATTAGTTTACTGTAGGCGCGCCACGACGCTTATAAGTAAGCGCCGCTTTGTTCACGACACCGCGGCGGGGCGCCCCGCCAGGTGCGAGGAGCCAACGCACGCGACCGGCGACGTAGGTGCCGACTCCATGCTCCTACAGAACTACGATTACGGTTCGGGCTAAGGAACTGCCGTGTGTGTGTGGGCGGCATAGTATTGTGTAACACCGCCCAGTGGCTGCGCGTATCGCGGCCCACGCCGCACCTACGCGCGTGGGTTAGGATGCATGTTTAGTAATGGTTGTCTGTGTTAGTTACGTGACATGCCTATATTAACTTAGAACACGCCACGCAACAGATGTATGTTATCTGTAGAGTACTTTTGTTTCGAATAAGTCGCGTGTAACCGGTGTTACGCGGCGGAAAATCCACCACAAATGAACAATCTGCACAATAATTAACAATTTTTCTCAAACATGCCGCTATTTTTTTTCGTATTGTTTGTCTAAGCATCTAATTTTGTACGCCTTATCCTCTCATGTCGGCTTTTTCGCGCGAAATGGGGATTTGCCACTATACGAACTTAATCAGTCGGTCTGAACCAGATCGGATGGCGAATCCGGCATAATTGACATCGGCTTGATGTAGGTCAATTGACAGATGAGAGGGTAACCTCTTCTGAACCAGCCTATTTGGCGCGAAAATGGGTGTGCGCTGCGAACGAACTGAATCAGTCGGACTGAATCAGACCGATTGGCGAATCCCGCATAATTGACATCGGCCTCATTGAGGCCGATCGGCGAAAGAAAGGATATATGACAAAACATGTAGTGACCTCATATTAATTATAAGACCTTCATACTGTACGCATGTTTTGCCAAATAAATATTATCTTATCTTATCCCACCAAGGACAAATTACCTTTAATTACATTTTTTTTTACTCATTGTTATTCCGCCCACCGTGGACTGCATTAAGAGAGTTAACAATCTTAAAAATAATTACATAAAATATGTTAATTAGTATAATTATGGCTATGGTGGTGAGTGGACATTACAGGTAAGATACAAATCTTAGAAATATACATTTTTATTACAGAGGTATTTGTGCGTAGAGATACAACTAGGAATATTATCGGCTCCAGGGTGTTTTGCAACCACACGACCAAGCAGCCAGCTAGAGGGTGGCAAATTATCCTTTTTGACTAAAGCTAAATCACCGGTACTTGTTTCCGGTGTTAGTAGATTCCATTTGTATTTAAAAACATAGATAAATACTCCTGCGACCAGCGTCGCCAAAAGTCCTGCATCATCCTTTGAGTTAATTGCCATCGACGTAAATTGGATACAGCGGAAGATTCAAAATTGTACTCCGGAACGGCAACCAAGGTCTCACCAACAAGGAAATGACTGACTCAAAGCATCTAAACTATCCAAACCGTCATCCATCCTTGACAGTGATCGCAAATTGAGGCAGGCCTCAATTTGCGGTTGACAACTCCTCGTACGTTAACGTGGTGTCGCCAATAACCCGTTGGAGGTGGAATTTACGAACTTGATTCCGGCTTCCCAAAGACCACCGAAATTGGGCGAGTACGGAGGAATAAAATGCCACTTTGTGCCCTTTTTTTTGGGTGGGAAATTATCAAATAACTTCTGGGGCGTGTCAGACTTTTACTGACTAAATCCCCCGGGTTCCTTCCGTTGCCTGTATGCCAGGGCCACGATATCCCTTTTAGACAAACTCGCAACCCTGGCAGGCGTTGGCCCTATCGGACCCCGTCAGTTGGTGCTGACATCTCTTTGAGGCGCGCGTGGAACACAACGCGCCGTCGACCCGGGCCTGGTCCTTATCGGACGGCGAGCTACCCATCGCTCACCGTCCGCAAGCCCGCGCCTACGGTGGCCGGAGATCAGAGATTATATGAATATTATTAATTAAGATGTAATCAAACACAATGTAAATTGTTTCTGATAAATAAATATAAATATATACATGATCGGCCTGCGACTCCCGACGCCCGGGGCGTCTCCTGCGGCGCCACTTTGTGCCCTGAGAAGCTAAACAGTCAGCCAATTCTGTTGGTAAGTAAGATTTCTCCGCAGAGAATAACTTCTTTAATTCCCTTGATGGCTCTACAAAGTTAGTACATTGTTTGACCAGATGTCAGAACAATAGCCTCTGCGCGATACAAATCTCCTATAAGCCGCCAAAAAGTCTTGAGTTGTTAGGTCACTAACGGCTTCAATATGTACGGCTTTTGTGGCCATACAGATAATAAAACAAATGTAGCCTTTATAGGCACGATGACCACGGCCTTTGGAGGTCCTTATGTTTATTGGACTCGCATAATCTTCCCCGGTACATTTGGAGGGTCTGGTAGGCGTGACTCTTGCCGCTGGTAGTTGCCCCATCAACTGTTTTGATGTAGCTGCCGAATGCCTCACACACGATTGTACCGCATTTATGTACGTGTGATTTTACTAATTCTTTAGCACCAAGAATCCAGTATTTTGACCTTAGAAACGCTAGCCTGAGTTGAGGCCCCCCGTGCAAAGTTTTATAATGCGAGTCTACCACGATCACATTAGTTAAATTTGATATTTATGATAACAATATGGGGCGTTTCCTACTTTCACCTAATTTAATCAGCATCAGAATCCTAATTTTAGCAGATTATTCAAAGTATTTAAAATCGGAATGTTGTTTTTCGGACCGAGTACCCATCGAGCATTTGATTCTTCGAACGTATGAAAATCGGAAAACAAACAAAACGCATTTACGACTTTCGGTAAAGTAAATTTCGTGATTTTTAATAATAGTCATTATAATTCATAGGTATTATCAAATTCGGACTTTTGAAATTCGGAACATTGAACTTCGGAATAAAATATTTCGGAGTATTTGGGTGTTCCCCGCGAAATGAGGTAAGTAAATTCCATTCGAGTCCCTTCAGGAACCTTCTCCATATGTCCCAGCAGTAAGTATTCATCTAACACATTTTGATACTTTTCTTTCATTTCTTCATTTTTACCCAATCTTGTGATACTACTAACTAATGACGAAAGTCTTTTTTCAGCTATATTTTTTTAATTCTGGATCTGTGATTTTAAACGGCAACCGTACGATATACCGCCCATCCCGTCTCTATTTGTTGTTTCGGCAAAGAAAAGTTCCCATTGTTTTTCTTCCTCAGTTACGATATTTTTGTTGATCAAGGTATCCGCCTCTAATTCCCAGAACTTTTTTAATAAGTCATTTTCCTCCATATATGAATGCATAACTACTACATTCTCATGAGGTTGATGTGATGTTTCCACCACACCCGAAATAATCCACCCAAACAAAGTAGCTTGCTCTACTAATGTTCCCTGAGGTCCCTTTTTCATTCCTTCTTGAATTACTTGGCCATAAACCTCGGCACCAAGCAAAATATCGATGTTGTTTGGTGAGTCACTTGTGTTATATTGTGGATCTGCTAATGGTAAGTCACATATTCAATCCATAGATACTATATTCTTGCAAGGAAGAAACGTGGTTATTGTTTTCAATACATAAGCGGCAACTGAAACTTGTACGCTCGGATCATGAATACACGTAAGTGTTATTTCTACCATAAACTTTGATAAAACATGAGTATTTCCTTCCAGCCATGAAATGCGTTCCCTTACTGGAGTGTTTTTAAGACCCAAGTACCGTGCAGTTGCGTCTGTCACAAAGGAAGCTTGAGACCCTTGAGCAAGTAACGCCCTGATAGTGTAACTCATACTATTCCTGGCTGTAGCGTTTACCAGAGCCGTGGCTAGCAACACCTAATTATGTGTTTTAATTTTATTTGACGAGTAAAATGTAGGCACTGTGTCAGAGTTTAGCGGTTTGGATGGTGTAGCCTTCTGTTCAATAGGTGCCCGTCATCGTTCCGAGGTACATTACTATTTTCTGCATCGCTATTTACCTGACCAGCGGGATGAACCAAATGATGTTTACGCTCGACATACGGCTGAACTCAAACACTGCTTGGCCTAATGGCTATGCCCTAACTAAGCAGTTAAAACATAAACCATGTTGTGCTACAAACTGCCGTCTGGCTTTTATATCAGTTTTTATGAATTTTTACAATTTATAATTTTATGAGTCTCCTTACAGAATTTACACTGCAAAGTAGACGTATGAAATAATTTAGGTTTCTCTATTGGTTTTGCTTTTCCGGTGTTGGATCCCGCATCCGAAAATTCTAACGCTCGATAACGACCGTTATAACATTTTGAAATTGTTCAAAGGTTGGTAGACCATCGGAAGAATTGTCGCTCGTAACGTTTAATTCCCACTGTTTTAGGGATTCCGGATCCAACTTTAAGGTAAATATATGAATCACAATGAGGTCCCAGTTAGCAGTATTGATACCAAAATTATTGAATGCATGTAAACAATCATTCATATTATCCATTAGTTCCTTGAGACCCATAGCTGATTCGGTATTTAGTTTCTTTTGACTGAGTAACCTTTTCAAGATGAAATGTGATAAATATCTTTTATTGTTACACCGCGAGTTTAGTTGTTCCCAGCAACGTTCATAATTCGTGTCTGATATGGGTATTTGTCTTAGTAGCTGTTCCGCTTCACTAGACAAATATCCTTTTAAATATAGCATCCGTTGGACACTATCTAATGATGTATTATTCTGAATAAGCGATTCGAATAAATCTCGAAAGGTAACCGAGTCTGTATATTTTCCGGAAAATACTGGAATAACAATTTTAGGTAGTTGGACTTGACACTGTTTCAAATTACTTGTTACTTCTTTAGGATTTTTCTTTAGACTTCTCTCTTTAACCTCAAATGATTACAGAACCGTTATTCAGTCTTATGCTGATGTAGACGTCTTCGATTATATCATAAATATATTTTTAACAAAATTATTATGAACTTTGTTTTAATTCATCTGGATCATATCCTTGGTATAATTTACTATGACTATCTGCTAACTGATCCCACAATTTCTCTAAACTTTCCAGTCTAACTTTAACATAAGGACTGGTTATCCTTTCTTTTGGTGACTTTCTAAAGTTTTATATATATTTATTTATAACAATCTTACCTACACTAGTTAGTGTAAGCTTTATTCATTTTGGAACAAGTATCCTCTAACTTATTAATCAAAGACTCCATTTTTTATAAAGTATCCCAAACTAAAATATTTACTGTTTATCAAACACATAAACTAGGTACATAAACTTGCAAATTTCAATTATCTAAGAAGTAGATAACAGCACGAAATGTTAAACACTGCAAGTGTTATTCAACAAGATTTGAAGAAAATATTACAAGTTAATAATTTTGCTAAGTGTCGTAAACAAAATAAGTATTAAAAATTACAATAAATGTTTGAGAATTTGGGCATAGGTGGCCGTCTCAACCAATTTTCCTTAAAATTAAGCTATGTCTAAAACACTCCAAATATGTTCTAAGTCAAAGTTTATATTCTGATAAAGTTCCAATCTTCAAAGCAATAAAGTTCACAATTAAAGTTAATTTCCAAGACGATCTATGACTGAGCTAATTTTGATTAGCACTTGCACTTAGTAATAAAAGTTCCTCACAGTTGTCACTCTTGATTGATACCACCTGATGAGTCGTCCACTGATTGATAAACAATGACGTTGCGTCCCCGCACGTCACACCTCCTGGTCACCCTTTTTTTTTTTTTTTTTTTTGGGTGGGTAATTATCAAATAACTTCTCCCGCTCTGGGCGGAGCGGGAGGTCGTGTCAGACTTTTACTGACTAAAACCCACCCGTATTCCTTCATTTGCCTGTGTGCCAGGGCCACGATATCCCTTTCGGACAAACTCGCAACCCTGGCAGGCATTGGCCCTAGCGGACCCCGTCAGTTGGTGCTGACAACTCTTTGAGGCGCGCGTGGAATACGACGTGCCGTCGACCCGGGCCTGGTAGTTATCGGATGGTGAGCTACCCATCGCTCACCGTCCGCATGCCCACGCCTACGGTGGCCGGAAATCGGCTTGCGACTCCCGACGCCCGGGGCGTCTCCTGCGGCGACTAGGGGCGCGAGGGCGCGAACCTTGCCTCTCCCTCACGCGTTCCGCCTCCTTCGCAAGCATTACTAATTCGCAGAAGGAGGTGACGGCCTCCCATGCACTCTCGCTCCGAACCATGGCCTGAACCAGGGCCGGACGCGAGAGATCGCCGCCGCCGATCGCCTCCGTGAGGACACGGCGGTGCTCCGCCCAAGCTGGGCAGACCTCCACCGTATGCTCCACCGTGTCCTCCGGGCGATCCACACAGTGGTGACACCCGGGCGTTTCCTCCCGCTTTATCCTGAACAGGAACCTCCCAAAACAACCATGTCCGGTGAGGACCTGTGTCAGGCGGAAGGTGAGGACGCCGTGGCGCCTCTCTAGCCACTCCTCAAAGAGGGGACTTATCGCCACAATTGTGGCGTGCCCAGCGCTGGGTTGCGACAATCACACTCTCCATGCCGCCATAAGATCCCGCCGGAGCTCAATCCGCTGTGCCGTGATTTCTCGCGGTAGCGGAGTTTCACCCCGGCGTTTCGCCTCCTCGCGCCACTCCCAGATCCCATGGCGGTAGTCCGGCAAGGAGGCTCGCTGCCTCACGGGAGACCGTGCGGTATCCTCGGACCAGCTGGTCACCCTGGTTGCTGATTCCTGACGATGACTCATCACAATGATTTTTTTTATGAGTTGGATTGCAATAAGTGTTTAACTAGCGACCTCGACAATTGACGTTCAAAAGTGCCTTATATGGGCCTATTTGAAATAAACAATTTGACTTTGACTTTGACTTTGAATTGATATTATATTATTCTTGCCTGAGCAAGCGGCAGCAAGTTCGTCGTGCTCCCTTAGATGTCACTGCTTCCGGTAGCGTCGGGGGTCGGGTTGCCTCCTTCCCTCTGCTATGGCGAGGGGGGTGATGGCTGATCTTTACGTTATGCTCGTGAACGGGTGCTGCTTGTTGTGACTGGTCGTCTTGTTGACCATGGTTTTGTTATTGTTATTAATAATTAACTGTTTATATATTTTACTTTGATGGTACTAGTTTATCATTTGTGACTTCGAGGTACAGCTATAGCTTTATGTAAGCGGGCACGCATATTATGCCTGGAGGCTTTTATTTAGGTACGTCCTGTTTACGTTATTTCTGCTTGAGTATAGTTTTAGATGTTTTTTTTTTTTGTATCTGGTTCTCAGCCTAGTCTGAATAAATTACTTTTGATTTTGACGTCACCCGACACCGTCTGCAGTAACTCGCTGTCCGCACTGATTGCTACTGCTGCTTGCGTGAGCTGCTACTTTACTACTTGGCTAGTTTGTGCAAGCAACCCACTTGCCCAGCCAAGACGTGGTAAACTCAAAAATACTTTCGGATAAATATATCCGTCCGGCTACGAAGGACCATATGAACAACCCGTTCACTTCAACACAGGCACTGCTGCAGCACTCACTTTCGTTATAAGAATGATAATACAGTGAAACGACTTTTAGTAATTACAACTGTGAACACCGCGATTTACAAATAGACCACATATGAACAACGCCATCTATCGGCACAATACTTAACTATTTTTCTCAATTAAACGGCCTATGAAAGGTTAAACATAAGCCTTTTATATGAATTTCATTATACGCTGCTTTAGAAATTAAGCTCACAAAATGGCTTTATGTTGATTGCCTATTTAAAATGCGGGATAATATCAGTCAGCCATGCATATTCAGAATCCATTTGTATTTTATCTTAGCTTGAAATCTTCAAAAAAGCAACCTAATTTAATCTCATAAAAGGAAATCATTCCCGTTTTATTTTGACCGCACATTTATTTTCTGTCACAGAAAGAGACCGATGAAAAGCTATACCAGGAAGCCCTCATCAACGCTCTGGGAGAGTTCGCGGACCATCTGCCTGACTTCCAGAAGATAGACATCATGATGTTCATCATCAACAAGGTGCCTTCCAGCCAGCGTTCCAACAAAGGAACCAAGGCCGACGCCATGCTGCAGAGCATACTACTCAAGTCTTTGCTGAAGGTAGGACGTGGTAGAAACTTGGTACCCACCAACCCATCACCGTAATGTAGATTAAAACAACAAAAAAACAAGATGGTAGCAAAAATATCCATTTACTTACGCGATTTTGATGTAACTTCTTACCTCTCGCTTTCTGTGGGAGTGATTTCGTGAAAAGGGACGGAAGTGTGTAACTGGAAGTGACTGTACAATTAACATGAACAGTTAAATAATACAGTTGCATGCGGTTTTGTTTTATTCAAATATTGATATGTGTCGGCATCTAGTGGTTGGAATGTGTATTACACTTGACTCGTCGTGTTTCTATATTTGAATAAATCAGACCTTCTATTGTCATTGCACGCGGTGTTTAATTTTAAATACAATAGTCACATCCTTCCTTCTTTAACCCAAAGGTGGGCACAACATACCGAACAGCAGAACTATCGAAGGCGTTCCCGGCGGCCTTCCTGGAGGCGCTGCTGCGCGTGTCGAGCGCGGGCGAGCCGCGCGCGCGCGAGCTGCTGCAGCGCATCCTGCACACGCTGCTGGACAGGCACGCCAACGCGCCGCGGCTACTGCGAGCTACGTGAGTGTTATGTTGTGTCGGCGGCCTCCCTGGAGGCGCTGCTGCGCGTGTCGAGCGCGGGCGAGCCGCGCGCGCGCGAGCTGCTGCAGCGCATCCTGCACACGCTGCTGGACAGGCACGCCAACGCGCCGCGGCTACTGCGAGCTACGTGAGTGTTATGTTGTGTCGGCGGCCTCCCTGGAGGCGCTGCTGCGCGTGTCGAGCGCGGGCGAGCCGCGCGCGCGCGAGCTGCTGCAGCGCATCCTGCACACGCTGCTGGACAGGCACGCCAACGCGCCGCGGCTACTGCGAGCTACGTGAGTGTTATGTTGTGTCGGCGGCCTCCCTGGAGGCGCTGCTGCGCGTGTCGAGCGCGGGCGAGCCGCGCGCGCGCGAGCTGCTGCAGCGCATCCTGCACACGCTGCTGGACAGGCACGCCAACGCGCCGCGGCTACTGCGAGCTACGTGAGTGTTATGTTGTGTCGGCGGCCTCCCTGGAGGCGCTGCTGCGCGTGTCGAGCGCGGGCGAGCCGCGCGCGCGCGAGCTGCTGCAGCGCATCCTGCACACGCTGCTGGACAGGCACGCCAACGCGCCGCGGCTACTGCGAGCTACGTGAGTGTTATGTTGTGTCGGCGGCCTCCCTGGAGGCGCTGCTGCGCGTGTCGAGCGCGGGCGAGCCGCGCGCGCGCGAGCTGCTGCAGCGCATCCTGCACACGCTGCTGGACAGGCACGCCAACGCGCCGCGGCTACTGCGAGCTACGTGAGTGTTATGTTGTGTCGGCGGCCTCCCTGGAGGCGCTGCTGCGCGTGTCGAGCGCGGGCGAGCCGCGCGCGCGCGAGCTGCTGCAGCGCATCCTGCACACGCTGCTGGACAGGCACGCCAACGCGCCGCGGCTACTGCGAGCTACGTGAGTGTTATGTTGTGTCGGCGGCCTCCCTGGAGGCGCTGCTGCGCGTGTCGAGCGCGGGCGAGCCGCGCGCGCGCGAGCTGCTGCAGCGCATCCTGCACACGCTGCTGGACAGGCACGCCAACGCGCCGCGGCTACTGCGAGCTACGTGAGTGTTATGTTGTGTCGGCGGCCTCCCTGGAGGCGCTGCTGCGCGTGTATTTTAACGTGACAATGTTAGTTAGCAGGACTCGGGTCAGACGGCTTGACATTTACAGATTTGACCTGTTTCGACACGTTTTATTATTGCATTATCATGATAATCAATATTTTTTGTCTCAATTTCATGGAGCTGCAGCTAAAATTATAAAAAATTCTCAAATTACTTAATAGAAACGGAAACTGAATAAATAAAGACTATGTGTAGAAGTTAACGCCTGCTTGGTTTAGCACTAACTTCTGGGTTGGTTATACAGGGTGTTTGGTGCATCGTGTGCCAAATTAAAATGGTCGACTGAAGGGGTCATCCGCTAGCCTTTCAGACCCCTTAACACCCCTCATGCTCTGTGGATTTTTTTTATCGACTTTTTATTGTTTTTCAAAAAAAAGACCCAAATTTTACATTCAAATACAGATTTAAAAAAATATATAAGGCGTAGACTCTGAATTTTAATTTTATTTCGATGTGTATTGTTTAAGAATACTTTTAAATACAAAATTAGTGATATTAGTCACCTAGTTTTTTTTTTAATTCACTCGCAAAGGTAAAACTTAAATTAAAGCTGTACATGTTACAGCTATTTATAAGGCTACAAAAAAAAAACCAAAAGCGACCGGGATCTTCCAACTCCCTCATTAATTCTCCAGTCTATCCTCTTTCTAATGATGTGCCACATGCCATAAAAGTATTTAAACAACTTTGTGAATTCGCTAGAATTATGAATCAAGTCACATAAAACTACATTCCAAATTCTAATGAAAAAATATTGATTGCGGAACTGTTACTTGAGAAAGAGGTAAAATTTGTTTTCTCACTCTTTCACAGTAAAATCTATCGTCTATCTCTTTCTTGCATACCTTAAATCGGTTTGAACAAATCGCGCCGCCCGACCCGCCATTTTTTTAGTCGAGACATGACTGCCTCTGCTACCTAACGTGTGTGCTAGTTCACCATACTCCGCGATTCTTTTATTACTTTGTTATCGTTAAGTTTTGCTGGTTCTTGTTACATTTGTTTAATTTTTGTTGTTATTGTTAAACTTTGAGTTTTTTGTTATTGCAATGGCGACATTCTCTAACGAAGAATATGCGGACATCATGATGGCTTACGGAGCCGCTAATGGCGTCGCTCGTGCAGCGCAACGACTTTACCAGGAACGCTTTCCTGGTAGATGATTACCTGGCCGCAGAGTCTTCCAAGACACATACCGACGCATACGCGAGACTGGCAGTGTTACTTTTAATGAACCAAGGGGCCATATTGTGCGACATAATGTTGAAGTAGACGAGAGAATACTGGCACTTTTTGAGGAAGACCCTACAAGAAGCATTAGAAATGTGGCATCACATCTTGATATTTCAATATGGAAAGTGTGGAAAGTACTTCGTCAAAACAAAAAGCATCCATTCCACTACACTCCGGTGCAAGGTACGTAATTTTAAACTAACTTTAAACCCGTGCAAGCTTTGTTTGACCTTGCCTTTGTTTAGCAGGTAATGGGTATGGTATGGCGTCACTTCCAGGTAGTGAATCTATTAGCACGAACAGCGGGTCCTTTCTTGTGCAATTACTTATTGCCCAAGAGAAATTTAAAAGAGTTTTTTGTTTGTTGCAGGTCTTGAGGGTGGCGACTTTGAGAGACGAGTGGCTTTTTGTCGGTTTCTTTTACACACGGATGTGGATGATCCTGATTTTTTAAAAAGAATACTGTGGACGGATGAATGCAAATTTATCAAGGATGGGATCCTCAATTTACACAATTTGCACCACTGGACAACGAAAATGCAAAACCCACGTGTTAAAAGACAGAAATCTTCTCAAAGAAGGTTTAGTGTAAACGTTTGGGCAGGAGTGATTGGGAATCAGGTAATTGGACCGCATTACCTGCCCGATAATCTCAATGGCGAAGACTACCTGGAATTCCTACAAAATGACCTGCCCGAATTGGTGACCGATGTGCCCGTATTTAATGAACGTGTGCCCATTGTATTTCCCGCGCATTGGCGATTGACTGTGAGGGAATATCTCGACAATGTGTTCCCCAATGCATGGATTGGACGCGATGGCCCTATTCCATGGCCGCCACGTTCCCCAGATCTAACTCCGTTAGACTTTTATGTCTGGGGACGTGCCAAAGAGTTGGTATATGCCACGGAGGTTCCAACTAGGGAGGTATTAGTCCAACGCATAGAAGCGGCATTCAATACTATTAAGGAGGAAATACGACTTCGTACAACAACTGTTGAAATACGAAACAGGTGTCGGGCCTGCATTCGCAACAGAGGCCAACAATTTGAGCAAGATTTGTAACAATGATTAAATAAATGCAATTTTGTTTTTTTATTTCAAGTAAATATAATATGAGACACGAATTTACCTAACCATAAGAATGAGATAGCAGATTTATAGGTTTGACAGGTATCATTTAAGAGATTTTTTTTTAAATCATAATTTTGAATATTAGACTTAGGTGACTCGATTCACAATTCTAGCGAATTCACAAAGTTGTTAAAATACTTTTATGGCATGTGGCACATCATTAGAAAGAGGATAGACTGGAGAATTAATGAGGGAGTTGGAAGATCCCGGTCGCTTTTGATTTTTTTTTTGTAGCCTTATAAACAGCTGTAACATGTACAGCTTTAATTTAAGTTTTACCTTTGCGAGTGAATTAAAAAAGAACTAGGTGACTAATATCACTAATTTTGTATTTAAAAGTATTCTTAAACAATATACATCGAAATAAAAATAAAATTCAGAGTCTACGCCTTATATTTTTTTTAAAATCTGTATTTGAATGTAAAATTTGGGTTTTTTTTTGAAAAACAATAAAAAGTCGATAAAAAAAATCCACAGAGCATGAGGGGTGTTAAGGGGTCTGAAAGGCTAGCGGATGACCCCTTCAGTCGACCATTTTAATTTGGCACACGATGCACCAAACACCCTGTATATGATTTAATGTTACGAACTAAGATTGTGGTTTTAAGGATTATATTGAACACTAAGTTATTACAATATAATTAAATGGTAAGTGAGCTAATAATGCTAATAATGGTAATCTAGGCTAATATAACACAAATGGTTTGACGTGGTTTGGTTTGAGTTACGCGATTGGGAGTCGAATACGTACTAACTGGTACTAGTCGCGATACATGCATTTATGGAAATGCATTTAGGCAAAAGTGCTGAGCTGTTCGGTCGCAAATATTGTACCGAACACTATGTGCGTTTTGTTTGTATTGAAACACTTTTCACTTTTTTACAAAAACGGGCGCCTGAAAAAATCAGATTTAACTATAATAAATAAGCTTTCTAAAGTAACCGTCATGAGAAGCTATAAATACATAAAATTGCAAATTATACAACTATCAACTTTAAACTCAAGATATCTAAGTTGATTTATGAATGAAGAAATTATCGCTAAACGTCATAAAATAATTTTAGTTGCAATGGGAACTGAACCATACGCAATTTCAGTTAAAGTTTTAAATCCCAAAGTATGAAATTTATCTCGTCTCATGGCGTTGACTTTAATAAGATACATCACATTAGCGTATAAAAATGTTCGGAATATTATACCTCTTTTGACCTCTCCTTTGGTTCTAATTGCAGCGTGGAGTACGTCGAGCTCGGTCTGATAGTAGAGAAGTGTTCGCGGCAGGATCTCATCTTCATCAGCAAGCATGGCTACGCTCTGTTCAGCTCACTGTACGAGGGTACGTACAATGCCGCACGATCATTTTGTATTGTTGACATGGTACTTCAAAAAGTATTGATGAGTGTGCACGATTGGAGTGTCACATTATGTTGGGAGAAATTCACACGAGCATCAATAGCCTATATAACTAAATGTAGGCTATGCTCGTGGTTATTTATCATTTACTTATTGAAGCTGTATGCACAAGTAAAAAAAATACTGAGTAAATGCGGACTACACACCGAATGCCTTATTGTCTAATGTCTTTAAAAATCTGTTGGAACATAAATAATCTTCTATTTAGTATTATATTGTAATTGTAAACCCTAAAATACCTTTGATGTCGTTTAATCTTGTATATGAAGGCAGAGGGTCCAACATCTTACATGAAAGTAAGAGATATAGCAGAAGTCAGCTTTTATTTCCACAACTTATTAATTCACTGTAATAATAGTTTAATTCAGACTACAGTCTCTAAGCGCTACAACATGTGCACCGGGCCGAGCCTGCGACAAGAATGATCCCCTCCTTGCTGCGCGCTCGCCTATGTAGAGCGGCTCGAGTAGTGGGGAGAGTGGGGAGAGTGGGGAGGCCTAAGTGACACATTGTAGTGCGTAACTCGGCCCGTTGCACGCGCTGTTTACAACGGTGACGCCGACATATACATCATCAGCTGCCGCCTGCTCCCATATATTGGGGTCGGCTTCCAGTCTAACTGGGTGCATCTGAATACCAGTATTTTATATGGAGCGACTGCCTATCTGATCTCCACAACTTGGCTGGGCAACACGATACTCCTTGGTGAGACTGGTTGTCAGACCTTCGGGCTTCTGACGACCCGTAACAACTGTCAATGATCTATGATTGCCAGCCGGAACCAACGGCTAAACGTGCTTTCCGAGGCACGGAGGAGTTTTGGTATGTAAAGATGGTCACCCATCCACGAACTAACCGCTGCAATCGTAGCTTAACTTTTCATCGCCCCGTGTAGCTGTTATAACTATCTATAATATTATCCTTTTAATTCGCTCTGTTGTTAATTTATTAAAGTATTGACTGCACTGTACAGTAAGCAAGTGATCGTGGACATATTCTATAGTATTTTCCTTGTCATCAGGTCTCCAACTCGAGTCCAATACAATGGAGAACGTGGAAGCGATCTACACGACGTTAGCACTCGTCTGTATCGAGCTGGGCTCTGAGGAGACTGTGTGTGACATCATGCAGCTTATACTGGCGTAAGTAGTTAATAACACTTTCAATTTTTTTAGATTTTTCTTTATCGGTTCAAACGTTAATGGTCGAAGGGCCAATGATCGCGACGGTAGATCGTAGTGGAGCAAAATGACGGCTGAGTGGACTGTATAACATGTATAATTGTTAAAAGGGATGGAGTTTGTTGTTAAATTGTGTCGGTTAAAATGCAAACAACAGAACACGGACGGCGCGGGGCGTGCGTGCCACGGTCAGTGATCAATTTAATATTTTGTTTGGGAAAATTAAAGTATTATTAAATTAATAACATAGGAGAGGAAAAAACAAAAATTAAACACGAACGAAATACGTGAGGATTTGTAATTGGCTTTCTAGTGACTATGGTTTCCTTATTTTTGTCTGTTTTTATTAGCTGTAAGTCCTCCATGTTCTAAATAAATAAATAAATAGGAGAAACAAAACCGAAAAAAACCGGTTTTGTTATCCTAAAAAACCCGGGTTTCAAATCATTCTGTTTTTACGGTTATTCGGGTTTGCATGCCCTAGTCGCTGCTTGCTACTGCAGTTGCACTGTTGCTGATACAGTCTATATGTAGTAGTGTGTCATTTTTCGATGTTTCTCATCTGCCAGGCGTCCCGTGACGGCACAATTTTTTTTTTCTTGTTACATACAATAATAATTATGAGAGTAACAAATAACTTGCGTCGTCTACACACTGTTCAGACGGTGCAACAATAACAGCATTTAGTCTGTGGGATGGTGGCATCGTATATTAGTTTTGACAGCTTATCAATTCCAAGAGCTAGGTGAATAGTACATTATTGCAAAGGTCGTGGAATAGGCAATAGCAGGTCGAGTATGCGTTTGAAGGCCGAGCCGTAGGCGAGGACTTCACTAATACGAGACAGGCAATTGCCATTTCCGTCGAGGCATATACGAGTATAGTGCTTTTCTCAAAAGAATGCAGGGAAAGTAAATTATTTATAAATTCCAGATTCAATGACGAACAACGACATTTTTTCACGCGCCAATGTGTTCATTTGTTTTTTTATCAATAAACAGCTTTCTATTTGCAAGCAAGTTCGAAATTTAAACAAAACCTTTGATAAGTTACCTCCTTGGTAGCCATGTTTTGGAGTAAAAGGGTATTTAATAACCCCAGCACGCCGTCTCATACAACATTGCTGGAGCGTTGTAATGTTCTAAATTCAAAAAATGCTCCTGCAATGGATTTGATTTTCTTTGACCGTAAATTCGATACTTCGCGTGTTCTTTTTTAGAAAATAATGACAATATTTCCATGCATGTTTGAGAACATAGATATTGTTTTACATGTTAAACCCATATTAATCTGCTTTCTTTTTCTTGTGAGTCAGGTCAAACCACGCTGTGGTCGGTACATTTAACGAATCGAATTGCTCTGGGCAGCATCCAGCAGTGCAGCCTGGCGCACCCGCAGCTGCCGCTGGCGGCGCGCTGCCGGCTGCTCGCGCTGGGCGCGGCGCTGGCGGCGCTGCTGCCGCGCGTGCTGCCGCTGCCGCGCGTCGCGGAATATGTTCACAAGGTCATTACTGCCGGGAATCTAGTTCTCACCTATATGAATGTACTGGGAATATAAGATCCGTGTTCTCAAAGAAATATCGGTGCGTACATTTTATAGGAAGTCGTTGATACTCGTCTGACGCCGGAGCTTTAGTAAATATGCGCAGAAAGACATGGCCCAGGCCCTGACACGGTGCACATATTGCTATATGTAGTTACTAGCCACGCCCGTGACTTAGTCCGCGTTAAATTTCTTGTTTCAACATTAAAGTATATCGTATAGCATCGCATCGCCCGCCCGAGATATTATTTCGTTTTCACTTAGCGTTCTTTCTTCCCTTTTCTCGACTCCTAAGGGTCGTAGCTGATGTTAAATAGCCTATAAGCTTCCTCAAGAATAGGACTATCCAATGCTAAAATCAATTTTCAAATTCGACGGATAGTTTCAAAGACTAGCGCGTTCAAACAAAACAAAACTGTTCAGCTTTATTATTATTTATTAGTATAGATGTGTCGGAACTGTTCAACGTACGATTCCGACGCATTAAGACTTAATAGTTAATGCAGCATTTCTAAATTTAAGTTAAACGTTATTACTCAAACTCATACGGCCTTATTACAAAACAAGGTTTATCTTTAGACCGAGGTTTAAACTATGGAGCCATTATTGAATTTCGAACTATATTCCGTCTATCGTAAAGTTCCTAATACAAATCTGACAACTTACTACCGAACTAAGTTTTCAGTTTTGTATAAAGAACGGTATTTCAATCACAGTTACGTTCTTATTACAAAAACTGGCTCCATGGTTTAAGCCTAAGCCATGTCAAAATATAAATCTTGTTTTGTAATAAGACGGAAAGCATTTATTTCAAATAAACCAATTACAGGCACTTTTGAATTGTCAAGGGGTCGGTCAGTCATAAAGATGAAGCTAGTTGCCCATTCCAAAGCTTAGTAGATACCTATGGAGAAGAACGGGCAAGAAACTCCACGGACACTCTTTTAAATTAACATATGATTACAAAATATTGGTTACATCATTCGTGTTGAAATTAAACATGTGAGAACGATGCAAAACGTCAAAGGCGTCCGTAACAAAAAGATTTAAAAAAAAAAACAATTCAAAAATGAAATTAAAATAAGCCAAGGCCGCTAAGAGATGACCAGTCCCTACTGATGGCGCCCGTTCACGAACATGGCTCAGAGTACTATCTAACAGAGAGCACGCTCGTCGTACCGCGCGTCACAACCGAAAGCGAACATCGCGCGAGTATACATCGTTTGTATGAATTATGTCGTACAAACGCGTTTTGATTGATCGCGCGAGTTTGTCATATTCATATCGTCGAGCGCGACGATCGCGTACTCGCGCGACGACCGCTGTTGGTTAGGACGCGCCCGTAGGCACTGTCACTGCCGTTTTGTGTTAAAGTAAATTAATAAATCCACTTGAGAGTACTAAGTAACAGCAATTGTTGAAAGCATTTACTGACTGCTAATATTTGTATGTTGCAGATCATCGCGGCTCGTCGCGAGGAGGCCCCGCACCTGCTGCCTCCGCTGCTCGAAGACTACGGCGAGTTGCCCCCGTCCAAGATGCCCAACAAGCTGCCTTACCTCATGATGGACCAGGTCAACATTACCATTTATTATATCACATATAGTAGTTAAAGGACCGATTCCACTGGTAGAAATCTAAAAGTGAGCAAAATTTACTGCATTTTGAGGCGCTATTCTGCTCATAACGCCGAAGATCATCATCAGATCTTCACCAAATTTCTATGAGCCAACTTACCTTTCAAATTGGGACGTCAATTAAACAAAGAGCTGGATATCTGACTGGTTTATTCACATTAGCGCATACCCACATTACTAATAACAAAAGTAGACACAATACCTTACACTTTTCCCGCTTGAGATTAAATGAGAACTAATCAGAATTAATAACTACATAACAGAATATACTATAATAAAGTACTTATATTAAAAACCAAACAATAAATACAACTATAACTAAGACTGGTGTGTAATGTATGATATAATAACAAATGCTCTAATTTCACTTGAAATAACGTTCATATAATATAATTTTCATATGCTATAAAATGCCTAATTTCATATGACCTAATGTTTTATATGATATAATTTTCATTTAATATAAAACATTTAGTATAACGTTCATTTTATATAATTTTCAATATGTATAATATTCTTTTTATATAACATTCATTTGACCTAATGTTCTTTTGACCTAATTTTCATGTTTAATGGTCACAGTCCAAACCTAACTAGAACTCTAATTAGTCTAATATAATAAAACATGCAAGCAAGCATGCAACATTCAAGCAAGCATGTAGCAAGCAAGCATGCAGCAAGCAAGCATGCAGCAAGCCTGCAACATGCAGCAGGCATGTTTTCTGTCACGGCTCCGGTGCTGCAGGGCTCCAGCGGTCCCATGCGAGCTTATCGTCACAGATGTGTTTCACGCTCACCACCGAGGCTTCGCTTGCGCCTCAGCCGCGGCGGCTAGCGTTGATACCACCTGCTCCTCAGCTCGCGGGCCGCCTCGCCCCTAGCGCGGTAGCTAATTCGCGTAGGCGCGTAGGCCTACGCGAATTTAAATAACACTCTAGGGGTAGGGCAGACTACGTGGAGTCGGTTTTGCTGCGATTCGTTTCTGTCACGCCGCTCCCGCAGCACGCTCAATCAAATTAATCGCAATATTATATATTTTAAACGATAGGCCTAATGATTTTCGATTACATAAAGGTTATATCAAACAACGTTATGCTGTTGTAGCGGTATGCTTATGCGATGCATTTTTGCTAGCACCATACTAGCAGGCGTTTACAATCGTATCAGATTTTCTAAATTATATTAAAAGTTATTAGAGATTATGAATATTATAGTAAATGAATAATATACTACATGAATATTATGTCAAATGTGCATTATAGGAAATGTTTATTATATCATAAGAAATTAGATAAAATGAAATTATATCAACAATTCATTATCTCAACTGATCGTTATATTAAACAAAAGTATATTAACTGAAATTAGGTCGAGTGAACGTTAGATTTTTTGTTATTATATCAACCGTTACACACCCAACTAAGACACAATTGTCTTTATTAACGGCGTGCACGTGCGCACGTATTGCTCGGGCCGGTGCGGCCGGGCTCGTCGGCCCCGAGCTACCCGGCCCTGGGTTACCTGGCCCCGGGCTACCCAGCCTCGGGCTACCCGCCCCGGGTTGCCTGGCCCCGGGCTACCCAGCCTCGGGCTACCCGGCCCCGGGTTACCTGGCCCCGGGCTACCCAGCCTCGGGCTACCCGCCCCGGGTTGCCTGGCCCCGGGCTACCCAGCCTCGGGCTACCCGGCCCCGGGTTACCTGGCCCCGGGCTACCCAGCATACATTGATATACTAAGTTGACATAACTCATCGATTCGGTGGGACGGCGGCGCTCGTGTGCTAACGGTAAACGTGACAACGCGTCCGCTGGTCCATTTTGCTTTGCGGTTATATATTTTCATTGTAAAATAATCATATGTGGCTAATCGGGCAGCCCAGCGTTGTAAGCGACGGGCAGCAACGGGTACCGATGTGTGTAGTAATAGCGGTACACAATTGTGAAGCATCCCTCAACATCGTCCGCTGATACGCACGGGTTACATCAATTTTGGTAAATTTCTTTCCCCACTTAAAGTAGCAAACGACTCTTTGATGCGTGGGAGTGGGTAAAATTCACGTTTATGTTTTAGATTGATGGTAACTTTATAATCGCCACATATTCGAATATTGCCGTTCGACTTGATAGCCGGCACGATGGGTGTGCCGTAATCCGAGTGCTCGAGCCGGTAAAAGTCAAATTCTAAAAAAGTCAAATTATTTATTTCAAATAGGCACATAAAAGGCAAGTTAAATCAGTCCTGCGTCGCACGCGCCGTCGATTAGTCGCGTTGTGTGTTGTTCGTCTGCTCGGGTTTTAGAAGTCGTTGTGTATACAATGGCTACTAATGTTGTAAAGTGTGCTAGCTGCAATGTCGTCATAAATGAGACATTGGCATTTATCTGCAATAAACTGGATGTGATGGACGAGCAAAGTATTGCCCGCATTTGTGTCAGTGCATTTTCAGAAAGTGAGATTTTGAACGCCAAAAACTTGTTGTTTGATTCTATTCCGACAACAAGGCGCAAGAAGATAAGGAAAAGACAGGGGAAAACATTACGTGAAATAGATGATATTGTCTGCCTGTTAAAAGAAACAGATCCCGAAGAAATACCTATCTTTGTCGCTCGGGATTTACAAAAACTACCCCCGGTTTTGTTTGACCATGTAGATGTGACAAGACTTCTCAAGGATCTGCTGTTGATGCGAAGCGAGATAGATCGTATTTCTGAGGAGTGCGCGACAGTGAACCAGGTTAAGGAGCTGGCAGTAGAAGTGGAAGCACTTAAGAACGCGTCTATAGTTAACAATGTCTGTAGAAACATTAACGTGAGACGGGGTGCATGTACATTGTCGAGCTTTGAGCAAGAGAGTGGACCTATGGGTTTATCTCCCGTATGTGGCGCGTCTTATAAGTCGGCAGAAAAACAGCCTGCGACAACACCCTTAAAAAAGCCATCTAACATTTCGTCGGATGTGGGTAGCACGATAAAAACACGCGCGTAGTTGCTAAGGGAGCGACGCCAGCTGATCGCGCTCTGTCTAATGCGATGGTGAGTCATACAACGTTACCGGCCTCTGCCGTAAACTATGCACAAAATTCTGACCGATCAACCAGTCAACAGGCACTCATTGAAAACAAAAAGAGTTTCTCTGTTATTGTACAGGATGGAGTGTCGAATCCACAGTCCAAAACTCAATTGTCTAATGAGGAATGGACCCTAGTTCAGAAAAAGAGACACAGATTGAGAAACCGCTTTGTAGGAAATACAGGGAAAGCAATTGTTGAGTCGGACAATAATTTCAAGGCAGCGAGTACTCAGGTCGATCCGATCTATGTTTACAACGTGTCTAAAGAAACGTCTGTAAGTGATATAAAATCTTATCTGCTCAAAAAAACAAACTTAGACTTAAAATTACAGAAAATGAATATGAAAACAAACAAGGACTATAATGGATACATTGTTTTTGTGCCTAAGTACAAGTTTGATGTGTTTATGACGGATGACTTTTGGCCCGCCGGGGTATTATATCGCCGTTTGGTTGATTTTAGTCACAACGCGGACAGACCTACCTACCGGGAGATGAATGGAGTATTATCATCAGTAAATGGATAGTACAATTAACCTTGTAACGTTCAACTGTAAAAGTGTCGCTAGGTCGGTGGAATGTGTGAAGGGTCTCTGTCAGACGGCGGATATTGTGGCACTACAGGAGACTTGGCTTTTGCCTCACGACGTACAGTTTCTGGGCAGCATTGATGACGCATTTTCCTTTACTGGAAAGTCTGCTGTTGACACATCCGCTGGAGTGCTTAGAGGAAGGCCGTATGGCGGAGTCGCGTTGCTGTGGAGGAAGGCGGTGTTTCCAACGGTATCTGTGATCGCGTGTACTAGTGTGCGTCTCGCTGCGATAAAGGTAGTGCTTCAAGACCGGTCTATGCTAGTGTTATCAGTGTACATGCCTACTGATTCGGTCGAAAATCTGACCGAGTTTACAGAGTGCCTCAGTGAGTTAAGCCAGCGATGTAAGTGACGCGCACGGGTGCCAGCGATGTAAGTGACGCGCACGGGTGCCAGCGATGTAAGTGACGCGCACGGGTGCCAGCGATGTAAGTGACGCGCACGGGTGCCAGCGATGTAAGTGACGCGCACGGGTGCCAGCGATGTAAGTGACGCGCACGGGTGCCAGCGATGTAAGTGACGCGCACGGGTGCCAGCGATGTAAGTGACGTGCACGGGTGCCAGCGATGTAAGTGACGCGCACGGGTGCCAGCGATGTAAGTGACGCGCACGGGTGCCAGCGATGTAAGTGACGTGCACGGGTGCCAGCGATGTAAGTGACGCGCACGGGTGCCAGCGATGTAAGTGACGCGCACGGGTGCCAGCGATGTAAGTGACGCGCACGGGTGCCAGCGATGTAAGTGACGCGCACGGGTGCCAGCGATGTAAGTGACGCGCACGGGTGCCAGCGATGTAAGTGACGTGCACGGGTGCCAGCGATGTAAGTGACGCGCACGGGTGCCAGCGATGTAAGTGACGTGCACGGGTGCCAGCGATGTAAGTGACGCGCACGGGTGCCAGCGATGGCTCGATCACTGTATAGTGACGGGTGCGGCGCGGCGCGCAGTCGTGGATGTGTGCGTACTGTACGATACATACTGGTCTGATCACTATCCGTTAATGATTGAATGTAATGTGAATATTATTAAACCTAAAGTTACAACCAGTCCAAATACTTTTAATTCTATAAAGTGGTACTTAGGGACAATAATCAAATACAAGAGTACACTAGTTACTGCAATTTGAGATTTAAGCAGATTGACTTTCCATCTGGGTTTTGTAATTGCGCAGATGGAATGTGCAGTGATCAGAACCATAAAATGATTATAAATAGGATGTATAATAAGATTGTAAATATTTTGACTGAGGCCGCTAATAGAAGCTGCATTGCACCTAAGTGCAACAATTATAAGTATGTAACGGGGTGGAACAGGCATGTTGGTGACTCTCACCGGAGGGCCAGGCTTTGTTTTCAGACATGGGTATCGTATGGACGTCCTAGATCTGGCCATTATTATAATAATATGTGTGAGTCTAGGAAACTATTTAAAGAAAAATTAAAATACTGCCAAAATAATGAATGTCAGATAAAGATGGACATCATTGCGGAACATCATGCCAATAAAAGCTTTGGTGATTTTTGGAAAAATACCCATAAATTGAATCCAAGGTCGGGCGCTCCGGCGAGTGTTGGTGGTGCGCATGAGCCGCGGGACATAGCCTGCGCCTTTCAGCGGCATTCTAGTGTGGTATCACCGCTCGCGTCCGCGTCGCAGGTGCTCGCGGCCGAGGAGTGCCCTGGGCATGTTAACATTCGATTCTCCGCCAAGGATGTGGCCCAAATTACAAAGAAGATGGTGAGAGGCAAGTCCCCAGGTCACGCTAGCCTTAGTATCGAGCATTTGCAGTACGCGGGCGTACACCTGCCTAGAGTGCTTGCACTATTATTTAACTTGTCTGTTAGTCATGGTTATTTACCCGATGATTTAATGCACACAGTCGTAGTGCCAATTGTTAAAGACAAGACGGGTGACTCATCGGATCTGTCTAATTACAGACCAATATCGCTTGCGACTGTCATAGCGAAGGTGCTGGATAGTTTGCTTGACCGACAGTTGGAGAAGCACCTCCACTTGCATGACGAGCAGTTTGGGTTCAGACCTGGTTTGTCGACTGAGAGTGCTATCCTCTGTCTCAAGCAAACTGTTCAATACTATACGGACAGACACACACCAGTATATGCATGCTTTTTAGACCTTTCAAAAGCTTTTGATCTGGTGTGTTATGACAAGCTGTGGCAGAAGCTACAATGTGAAACAGATGTCCCACATGAGATTGTATCTTTGCTCCGGTACTGGTATAGTAGGCAGCAGAATACCGTTAAATGGGCGGGTGCGCGGTCAGACGTGTATGGGTTGGAATGCGGAGTGAGACAAGGGGGTTTATCCTCGCCTCGCCTCTTTAACCTGTACATGAACCGGCTGATCGGTGAGCTCAGCAGCACTAATATTGGATGTTCCATAGACGGAGTGTGTATAAATAACATTAGTTACGCGGACGATATGGTGTTGCTGAGCCCATCGATCGGTGCATTACGCAAACTTTTGCGCATTTGTGAGTCATACACGGAGGCCCATGGGGTCAGTTACAATGCTAAAAAGAGTGAATTTATAATCTTTAAAGCTGGTACCAAATGTTACTCCTCTGTACCTCCTGTCACTCTTTGCGGCATTTCTTTAAAAAGGGTGCAGCATTTCAAGTACTTGGGCCACTGGGTCTCTGACGACATGTGTGACAATCTAGACATTGAGAGGGAGCGCAGGGCGCTGTCTGTCCGGTGTAATATGTTGGCTCGCAGGTTTGCGCGATGTACTAGACCTGTGAAGGTGACTTTATTTAAGGCATATTGTCAGTCGTTTTACACGTGCAGCCTGTGGACCAACTTTACGCAGCGGGCGTACAGCGCTCTGCGCGTGCAGTACAATAATGCCTTCAGGATACTGTTAGGGCTTCCACGGTTTTGTAGTGCTTCGACTATGTTTGCTGAGGCGCGGACCGATGATTTTTTCGCGATCATAAGGAAGCGGAACGCTTCACTGTTAAGTCGCCTACGAAGCAGCTCGAACAGTCTCCTGAGGGTGTTGTCCGAGCGGTGGGACCTGTCCCTGATACAGAGGTGGATGCAGCTTCACGTTGCGCCTCTCCTCGTTATAATTGACATGCGTTTATGACCGTATTGTGTATGTTTAATTTTGTTATTGATTGTTTTAGTGTATAATATTTTAATTAATTATATTTAATTTAATTGTGACATTGGTTTTAAAATCTAACGTGTAATGTGTATGTGTTGTACCTAATTTTATTTATTGTTGATTATTTGAATGATATGTGTTTTATTGAATTGTTTTTTTATAATAATGTATGGACTATGTCTGAAATAAATGAATTAATAATAATAACTACTGCTTGGGACCTGTTATCAATGTAAGAAGAGAACCACCTTAAAAGATCCCCACGGATGCCCATGTAGCTTAGCTTCTTTATCAGGGTATCGTGGTCGATCCGATCAAATGCCTTGCTATAATCTGTGTAAACCACATCGACCTGCTTACCATTATCCATAGCATCCGCAATTAAATCATTAAATAAAATCAAGTTAGAAGTGGTAGACCGTCCTTTCAAAAATCCGTGCTGAAAGTAGTTGAACGAGCTAGCAAAGGCGGAATATAACTGGTTATAGACAATCGTCTCAAATATTTTAGCTATAACGCACAGCTTGGATATAGGCCTATAATTGGTAATCTCCGTTTTAGACCCCTTCTTATGTACGGGTGTAATAAAAGCTGATTTCCATACTTTGGGGACAACACCTTGAGTCAAAGACTTGGAAAACAAAATTGATATAGGTAGGGCAATAGAAGGCGCGCATTTAATTAGAAATTTAGATGACATGTTATCAGGGCCAGCACCTTTAGTTGGATCCAAGTTACGAAGCAAACCGGTCACAGCATCAACATTCACTTCTATGTGACAAATATCAGATGAAGTTCTGTAAGTATCAAAAGAGAAGACAGGAGGTGGGCTGGGAGTATTAGACGAAGTGGGGTTGAGGAAGGTCGACATGAAATAAGATGAAAAACCCTCACAAATTGAATCTCCAGTGAGTAATGATTCATCGTTATACTTTAATGTATTAGGTATAGAATTAGAGTTGTAGCGATTCTTAACAAAGGTCCAGAAGTGTTTAGGGTTATCTTTAATGGATTTTTCAGTTTGACCAAGATAACATTTATAACAAGAAGCTTCCATAGTCTTGACTCTGTCACGCAAATATTTAAAAGTTAACTCGTCAGATTTATTGCCTTTTATCTTGAATTTTTTTAGATATTTATATTATTCTTTAATTTGTTTGACGAGTGATGAGCTGAACCAGACTGGGTATTTATTATTACATACTAGCTTTTGTGGTATATACTTGTTTTGAAACTGTTTTGAAGTGTCTATAAAGTACTCAACCGACTTATCCAGTGATCGGATTGAAAACTCATGTTCCCAATTACTCGTAGTGCTAGTAATCTCGTTATTTATAGAATCAAAATCGCCTTTTCTATAGATATATCGCAACCGCGGCGCATGGTCAAGGGGGGGTATTTCAAAGATGTCAATATTGATTAACAACGCAGGATGATAGGGATCAATAGGCACTAGAGGGTCAACACACTCACTAACACAGGCTAACTTATTCGAGAGGACTAAGTCCAACAGTTTTCCGTACCCATTAGCTACCCCATTATACTGTCCAAAGTCCAGCCCAGTCCAATTTATCATATATTTTTTCTAATTATTAACACTACTCGTTTAGGCGTGATCTTCAGTATAAAATCATTAAAAGGTGGTTATCGTCCCCTTAATAACAAATTAACACGCAATTGGAATTCGAATTTCTCGTCGCTAATTGGGACGTCAATTAAACAAAGAGCTGGATAGCTGACTGGTTTATTTACATCAGCGCTAAGTATTCGCTATATAGATATTACTAATAATAAAAGTAGACACAATACCTTATACAAATAAAAAAAAGAACCATCGATAACGAATCTCTTTTGGTGGAGATATCCAGTAGCCCCCTTTTTGCCCCTTTTATGGAGGAAGTACCCCTCCAATCGAAAATCTCCGACGACAAAAAAAACTTATAAACTCTTAAACTCTTAAAACCTGTAATCCAAGATTCGTCCAGATTGATTGCAAAATACGACCGGTGTGTGTGTGTTGTAATAAAATAAAAAAATTACAATTTATTAAATTATAAAGTAAAGTAAAATTATGATTTAGATTAATTACAATTTTTTTTATTCTAACTGTAATGTAGACCTGCCTGAACTAGGTTTATGAAAAACCTGTGTTTCAGGCCATCGATTTACATCAAACATTTAAAATTAAGACAACAATAGGTTTATTACTAAGCTAAATTAAAAAGAAGACATAATATTTTCAATGACTTCTTTGGGTATATAATTTTTAAAACTAGATTATGTAAGATAATATTATGTTTAAATAAATTAACAAATAATATTCAAGATTAAAGTAGATAAAGTAAATACTATTATTAATTAGGTAAAGGAATAGACTTATGCCTATTAGAGTAGGTCGACAGAGCTATTATTTTTAAATTTCTAGTAGTTTTTCCGTGTCTGCGTAATTGAGTTTTGACAAATATTCCTGTACTAGAAAGATGTATAGTTTAAGTTATAATAGGTGTAAGTTAACACCTATTATAACTTAAACTATGAATCTTAAGCACTCTGTTAAACTTGTTACACAAGTAGGGCCCTAAAAATAAATAAAATCGATTAGTAAAAGCATGTTTAGTCTGAGAGTTAGCACATACCAAATGTCTTCTTCTCCTATCTGAAGGTCAGTACCTTCAGATAGGAGAAGAAAACGTTAAAGTAGAGTTCAGTGTGTTGGAATAAAACTACGTTAAAAACAAATAGTTGACGTACTGTTAGCACCTCTTGGTCCGTTAGGGCCAATGCCTGCCAGGATTGCGAGTTTGTCCGAAAGGGATATCCTAGCACACAGGCAAATGAAGGAACACGGGTGGGTTTTAGTCAGTAAAAGTCTGACACGCCCTCCCGCTGCGCCCAGAGCGGGAGAAGTTATTTGATAATTTCCCACCCAAAAAAAAAAAACCAAGGAACGTTACATACCATATAAAGCAGGTGTAGGAAATCTAAATGGACGAAAAGTAGCTACATACCTTTAAAACTGCTCTTTGGACGCGTTCTTGGTGCAGTCAAATTGAGTAGCAACAAACTGACAGAGGAAAGCGAAGCAGAAACAGTTTGCTCGCTCGGGCAATTAAATGGGTGTACTGTAGGTACAGCTCTGCCTAACCCTTCGGGGGTAAACTGACATGGCGTGATGTTATGTTATGATATTAAATACGCCGCGCCCTATTCAAGGTGGGACCGATCCACGGAGGTGACATGTCAAAATATTGACGGAGGTGTTACACCTCAGTTACTTAAATAAAATTATAAACCTTCCGGAATTTATTCTCTAAATGATGGAGAAAACCGCATCACAATACAGTGTCCAGTTTTTCCGAAACATTACACAAAAAACCTTAAACATAAACATTTATTTTCGTACACAAGCTGTCTCCTGCGTATTCAAATATTTGTAGATTAATAAAACATTTTGTGTAGATGTCGTAATGAGTTCCGACGAGAAAGACGAGCTATCAGTTTAGCAATTATAGACTCAATAACGGAGACACAGATTTCGATTCAGACTTATAAATACGACTTCGAAGTTTTGAAATTTACCAAGTGCTATGGATTGATGACCGTCTTCGATCGGGCAATTTCTTTCGTGTTTCTAAAACCGATTCACAAGACAATATAACCTCAAAACCCGTGTTTAGTGACCGTGCCGCCGCGCCGCGGCCCCCCCCGCGCGGGGTCGTGCATGCAGCTCGGGGAACAAAAACATCGTGTTTGCACACACAACGTGTCTGGCCACGCCTTTTTGTTTCGATTTTTGTGTAAGTTTCGAAACAACACGCCGAAGACACGGTTCACTCTTTCACGGTTGTCACACTTCTTTTCAATAGTTTATAGTTACCCGTCTGCGTGACGCAAAGGAGGGTTAATTAAGTTAATTTATATTCCATACTAACTTCAATATCCTGATGCAGCCTTTCGAGGCTGTGTTCTAGTTGTGTACCCTCTACGAGCAGGATTTTTTAAAGGTCATGTTTCTATGTTCAGTGTGTCATCCGCGCTCTTTGAAAGGCTTATTCTAATGATCTAATCTGTTATCCAATATAATTGCGAGTGGTTTAGTTCTCTATTACTCCAAGAATAAACATAAATCGTGTCAACATAACTGACCAGATATTTTATAAACAAAAGGTTAGTCGCATATTAATTGTTGTTATAAATGTGTAGTATATGTGAGGAGCTCGTGGCTAAGTGGACACAGCCGGCCGGGTCGAACCTGCCAAGTGTTTGCTCGTCAAATTGATATGCAAATGAAATAGATACTTCAAGCGCAAGCCATATTTTATTAAGACGGAGATATATGTATGCCAGTGACCTTGAGTGGTTAGCTTGCGTGTTCTGTACTGAGCTCACGCAACGCGTCGTACGTTCAGCCAGTAATAGGACTCGCCCATCAAAAGCGCTGCCCCCAATTTGACACATTATTAATTTATTATACACAAACTAAAAGGTATTTTAATAACACGCGTATACTGTAAGATCAATAATTAGATTATCTTTAAATTGGTGAAGGTTTCAGAAAAATACGCTTGGTAGATTTTGCGCCATTCTGTTTTTTATTCGTGTTAGACATAACTTTACAAATTAATTTCACTATGTAATATAAACATAATCTAAAATATTCACATATTAAGTTATTGAGAAAATACTCTAATTTAACATATATTTTTTTCAAATCATTAACACTACTCATTTAGGCGTGATCTTCAGTATAAAATCATTAAAAGTCGGTTATTGTCGCCTTAAGTGGTACAAATGGTTGCACCTTCCATGACACTTGTCATCCTTCAACCAATTGGCAGGATAGATTGATAAAGGCGACGATAAGGCCCTCCATTGTGTTACCCTGTGTCAATCCAGGTTAAGCTACGCTTGCTACGCGTCCAGCTGTTCTCGAGTTTTGAGCTTAGCAACATATTTAGTCATTCTTTTTTCGGGTTCCGTATCTCAAAAAGAAAAAACTGAACCTTTTTATAGGATCACTTGTCTGTCTTTCCGTCTGTCACAGCCTATTTGCTCCGAATCTGCTGGAACGAATAAGTTGAAATTTGGTACACATTTATGAATTTCTGTAACATAAATTAATTAATTTTAAATATAAGGGATACTTTTGGGGTGAAATAAAATTTTGCAAACTGTACTGTGTGTACGACATACTGAACCCAACATTTTGAAAAAAGAACAGAAAATAGTTCTTTACATAAAGATCACACGGAAACCTATAAAAACTCTATGGTCTTAAAATAACATTGTATCACTCAATATTGTGCGTACAAATTGTGCGTACAAACATACATTTGCAGTTGGAATGTATGGGGGACCATGTTTTTCAATTACAATTAACATTGATATTAATTAATAGCTTGTTCTTGAGATAAAGTCATCCCAACTACCCTCCCCTTCGTTGTGTGTGGTCCGACACGTACTTGGCCGGTTTTTTATTTAAATAGATATATTGTGTACATTTTAGATGGCCCTGTGCGAGCTGCTCAAGTCGCACGGCGTGGACGTGTCGCGTCTGTCAGCCACGTCGCCGTACGCGGCCGGCAGCGTGGCCCTGCCGCACCGACACAGCTGGGTGGAGGCCGGTACGTACTGCACTCACTGCTCCAGTCGCGCCTGTCAGCCACGTCGCCGTACGCGGCCGGCAGCGTGGCCCTGCCGCACCGACACAGCTGGGTGGAGGCCGGTACGTACTGCACTCACTGCTCCAGTCGCGCCTGTCGGCCACGTCGCCGTACGCGGCCGGCAGCGTGGCCCTGCCGCACCGACACAGCTGGGTGGAGGCCGGTACGTACTGCACTCACTGCTCCAGTCGCGCCTGTCGGCCACGTCGCCGTACGCGGCCGGCAGCGTGGCCCTGCCGCACCGACACAGCTGGGTGGAGGCCGGTACGTACTGCACTCACTGCTCCAGTCGCGCCTGTCGGCCACGTCGCCGTACGCGGCCGGCAGCGTGGCCCTGCCGCACCGACACAGCTGGGTGGAGGCCGGTACGTACTGCACTCACTGCTCCAGTCGCGCCTGTCGGCCACGTCGCCGTACGCGGCCGGCAGCGTGGCCCTGCCGCACCGACACAGCTGGGTGGAGGCCGGTACGTACTGCACTCACTGCTCCAGTCGCGCCTGTCGGCCACGTCGCCGTACGCGGCCGGCAGCGTGGCCCTGCCGCACCGACACAGCTGGGTGGAGGCCGGTACGTACTGCACTCACTGCTCCAGTCGCGCCTGTCGGCCACGTCGCCGTACGCGGCCGGCAGCGTGGCCCTGCCGCACCGACACAGCTGGGTGGAGGCCGGTACGTACTGCACTCACTGCTCCAGTCGCACGGCACGTGTCGCGCCTGTCGGCCACACAGCTGTTAAATCAATAAGCCCTTTGTTTCGATGGGGGTATCAAACTCACTCCTTTTATTGAACCTTTATATAAATCAACACTCCGTCCATGCTCGATTGTCAATAATGAAGACAAATCCTCTCTGATGTGACAGGAGCCGCCCAAGGGCGCGACAGTCTCGCAGAGATCGCGGCGCCCGGCACCGAGCTGGACAGCGCCAACAGCTCGCCCGGCGTGCAGCGGGTATGTATCTCCGTGATTACTACTACTCTATCTTGTGCGATCCTAGTACTTTATATGCTAATTTAATAGAATAGGCGTTAGAATATCCATATGAAGACTATTGAATAAATGTGACAGTAACTCGTGTCTGTCTGTTACCTTTTGTAACAGCTGAACGGATGTCGATGAAATTTGGCTCAGAGGTAGACATGACCTGGGTTAGGAGTAGGACATACGACCCGACGTCCCGTGGGATAACTTCCGACATTCACGGAGGTAAAGCCGCGGGCAACAGCAATCTTTGAACACACTGGTCTCATATGTTATATTTTTATGGTATCCTTGTATTTTATATGTAATCTGAAATAGAATAAGTGTCTGAATATTATATACTTATCCTACTTTCCCCCCATACGAAATCCTGTCCAGTACATTACATGCTTTCGAACCCCGCGATTACACCAACGTATAAAACATGTATTCTGCATGTTTTGTGTGTCGTTTACACCTAAAACAAGTTGTACAGACTGTTACTTGTACACAACACAAGTTGTACAGACTGTTACTTGTACACAACACAAGTTGTACAGACTGTTACTTGTACACAACACAAGTTGTACAGACTGTTACTTGTACACAACACAAGTTGTACAGACTGTTACTTGTACACAACACAAGTTGTACAGACTGTTACTTGTACACAACACAAGTTGTACAGACTGTTACTTGTACACAACACAAGTTGTACAGACTGTTACTTGTACACAACACTTGTCAAAATGTTAAAAAAGTTATAGTGCTTACAAGGAGGTTTTGGCGCCTAAACATCGACAGAGGGCGGTGTTGGTAAACATTTGTGTAATTATCACAGAAATTATATTGAACAAAAATGAGCGAGCCTTACTGTAGTGCCTGTGATGTGTAACACCTGACATCTCACTCGGTATTAAGCAACTGAGCAGCGGCAGAAATTAACATCAACATTTAAAAAAGCTTAATACTTAAATATTTATTCAAATAATTATTTATTACTAGTGGTCGCCTACTGGTCGAAATTCGACCCTCTCTACTTACAATCTATATCATCAACAACATCACAGCCTAAAGACGTCCACTGCTGGACATAGGCCTCCGCTAAAAAAAAAAGGGGGGGGGTTTCGATAATCGCCAGGCTTAGCAGACGGGTTGGCGATCGCAGTATAGTTTTAAAAATGCATAGAGAACGCTGCTGCCCATTCTCTAGTAAATCCCTTAGTCGCCTTTTACGACACCCACGGGAAGAAATGGGATGGTGCTATTCTTTACGTCCGGCACCAAACGGAACTGACGGACTACTTACAATCTATATAGTAATTACTAATTCCATGAGTAGGTACACTAATTCCATGCTCAAGCTGCCACTTCCTGTTACACACTTCCCATCCCTTTTCACGAAATCACTCCCACAGAAAGCGATAATAAAGATGTTACAGATCAAAAACAAAATGGCGCCGTTCGTTCCTATTGTATCCGCGCGCCAATAGATCCTTGCGGCGTTGTAACACTACATTCAGGAACAACGTCAGTACATGTGTGATACGCGACATGTTCTTCACAAGTCTTTTAAAAAACAATTATCACAACTTGTATACAGATCACATGTAAACGCGGGGTGACGATGAATTAAACATGAAAACAATTGTCCAGCTCCTTTTACTACAGTGGTTAACCGCTACCCACCTGCCGCCGAGGTACACGGGGCATTGTGTAGTTCAATAGTGGTACAATAATAAAAGTAATTCACGTGGACCAGCAAACGCAGTACGACGATCTGGACGAGGAGTATCGCATGTTCATTGAGAAGTACAATCACAACCACCGACCCGCCATGCAGAACTTTGGCGCTTATGTAAATATCTATCATTTTGTGTAAACATTTCGTAGTGTTACAAGCAGTGTTATCCGTATTTTCTTAAATGGTCGCATTCTATTGTCTCAATCCGTCAAAAATGCCTCGAATTTCTCTACATTTTTGTCAAGTCATTGCATCATTCATTTCAGGCATTGATCGTCCCTGAGATGATATAACGAAAACATTTTTTTTTTTAAACTTATAAAACGGAGTCACATTTTATATGTAATTATTTGCTGTATAAGTTTACCAGAGTGGTCTAATCTAGTGTATTTTATTTATAATCTGTGGACCACTTTTATAGAATACAGATCTAATAGTTGGTAATGAAAATCGTTGAACGCATCCATATTTTTAAAACACCTAAGCGCCAAGACACAATTTAATTTAATACTTTACCAAGGCGCCTATTGTAATGAATGAAACCTAATTACGATGAAAACAATTTTCAAATCAAGAATCCCTGTTATATCCTCACCCTGCTATGTAGTTCCTCTATAATTCCACTTGATCCTCCTCCCTCCCCCCTACAGCGCACTGACAATGAGTTCTGGGACTGGGGACATGAAGACACGCGCAACAGTGAACACGACATGAGACGATCGCATGTGAAACGACCGGTAACTGCCGTGTGATAGTAATGTTAGTTGTGAAACATAATTGGTCTCATCATCATCATGGTCGCTTGTAAACGTTCAATGTTAAAAATAGATCTTTTCATTATCGGATTTTAAACGTAGACTACTGAACCTAGACTTCTTTATCATTAATATTTATTAATAAACTTTACCATCAAGCTATGACTATGCAAACATAGCATATGCATAGCTATCACGTAGTCGTTATAAAAAATCTGCAAGTAGTGAATAAAGCTGGAGCAAGGTGTGCACACAATTTAGACGTGATAAAATCACAAAAGTGTTAACAAGAACGTTGAAGGCCTATTAAACACCGTGGCATTTTAGTCGTCTTACAACGGCAGCCCATTTCATGTATCCAATGACTACTAATCATTCATCGTTCATTCCCCATTCCATTTAATTTTTCATTGTTTCATTCATTTGTAGACCATTTTCCACCATTTAAGTACCCTGGTACTTATTGACAGGCCTACATTGTCTTCTCATTCCTATTTACACTGTAATTTGAAAACATTGTAGAAGCCAATTATTTATTAAAAGAGTAACCGTGGTGTTTGTTGCCGGCCCTTCTCCATAGGAAACGATCAATTGGATCCGTGCACCTAGCTTCTGACGTTTCCTGTGTCCATGTAGGTTTATGTCAAATAAAATATTTTTATTTCATAAATAATATATTAATCCAATGGGTTTTTATTGTTTTCTTTCTGAAGGATCACGACACGATACGCAATTCTAGTGTGAATCTGACTCTTGAGCAGTTGTAGATAATACTATTTTCGGCAATACCCCATTTTTTTTTTTTTTTTTTTTCTGCTTCATGGCAATCTGTTCCAGAAACAATAAGACATTTCCTTGTCTGATTCGTATCTGTTCCAAGTGCAATCTACGAGAGCCATAAACTGTTGAAAAAATTATTTCCAGCAGACTCTCTCTTTGTCTCATTGTGGGAATCTTTTGGTGAGATTAGATGTCTCTTTAGCCGGGTATGTTGGAGTCCACCCTTTCCGCTCAGAGTCTGGGCAAGATCGTTTACGTGGGATTTTAGCTTCTCCTGGTACTTCAGGCTGCTTTGGACTATTTCCACGGACCAGATATAAGGTTGTTTCAAAAACCACGAAATTTTGCATGCTATGTTTTATATTAGCTAGACATGTTTGTGCCATTGTCATTTATTTTAACACCATTTTATGTATACCGTGTCTTATGTAAATAAAGGATTTGATTGATTTGATTTGATTTCTTTGCGGACAGTTTTTATGCCGAGGTCTAGGTATTTATTGCTAATACACTGGGGGATGCCAAACATTGTTCTTAGTGTTTTGCTCTGGAATCTTTCTAGTATGTCGATGTTGCTATTGCTGGCGGTTCCCCACAGCTGTATGCCGTAGGTCCAGATGGGTTTTAATATTGATTTAAATATCAAAAATTTTCTGTTGTCATTCAGTTGTGAGTGGCGTCCAATTAGCCAGTTGAGGTTGCGAAGTTTTCCGCCTAGTTGTTTTCGTTTGGTCCAGATGTGCTTTTGCCATGTCATTCTTCTGTCCAAGTGCATTCCCAAGTACTTTACGCTATCTTCTTGAGGTATTGTTTTGTCATTTAATTTAAGGAGGGGCAAGTTTCTCTCCTGAGGGTAAATGTTACATGAGCCGATTTACTTTCATTTGCCTTTATTCTCCACCTTTTCATCCACAATTCTATTTCGTGGAGCTGGTTTTGTAACAAAAGTTATGCAGTTTCTGGGTTAGTGTGAGTAGACAGTAAGGCCGTATCATCAGCATACGTCGCAGTTGACGTGTGGTCGTTAGTTGGTATGTCAGCTGTAAAGATTAAGTATAATATTGGGCCCAGTATGCTACCCTGCGGGACACCTGATTTGATCTCGTGAAGGTCAGAGCATTCCTCGTTATACTTCACCCGATAGCTCCATTTATCCAGGTATGATTTGAGAATGTGAAGAAAACAGTGTGGGAGCGTCTTTTTTAGCTTAAAGATAAGGCCATCGTGCCATACCCTATCGAATGCCTGACTGAATAAACCAATGAAGGCGATCAAAGACCTGTTTGCAATAATGGCCACGATTGGTAAAGCAATTGATTTTCATGTACAGAAGGATCAGATTAACTACATAGCAAGGGTGCCGACACGCAATGACAAACTAAATAAAAACATTATTTGCTCTGTACACAACAGCTACCTTAAGAACGATTTTATAGCGGCGTCGAGGAAATATAAAAAACTGAATGCGGAAGATCTGGGCTTTCAGGGCAAGAACAGGGTGTACATCAACGACCACCGAACACTGGAAAATAAACTCTTACTTAATGGAACCAAAGCCAAAGAGTGTGGCTTTGAACATGTGTGGGTTAGAGGATGCAAAATACTTGTAAGGAAAAACACCACGTCTCCAAAACACTGCATCAAAACCGAGCAAGATTTAAAAAAGTATGTTTGTTAATTAAAACGTCTCATCTTACTTGCGAGTTGTTTGTTCTTTTTGAAAAAGTTTGTGTAATTAATATTGTGGACACATTAGTGTTAATAGTGAACTCGTTTGACTTAAGTTTGAGAAACATAGGTACGTATTTTTTGCACGCATTCCAATCTCGCCTGCCTATTGTTCTCTTATCGCTTGGTGTCGCCTATTCATTCGACTCATTAGGCTTTGTTTGTTGTAATTTTATACTCTATGTTTGTGCTGTTAGAGTAGAGTGCTGTGAGATCTGCTTACACATGAAATTTCTTACTCATACCTACAATTTTAAAACTAAATGTTTCTATTCTTTGAATACGATTTCTTCCACTTATTTTATCGAATCTTACTTGTTCTATATAGTTTTCGCTTTATTTTGCCACCACTTGCTATTTAAGCCGACCTTTATTACTCATACCTTTTACTTGGCACTAAGTCTGAGTGTACCTTATACCTTTTCAATAATTTTTCTGGTATTACTTTTGAATTGTAATGGCACCTATTAGTATTTTCTATCAAAATGTTCGAGGGCTGCGGACGAAAACATCTGTTTTCTACAGAAATGTTTGTATGAATTCTTTTGATGTCATTTGTTTGACGGAAACATGGCTTATTGATGGTATAACCGATAGTGAATTGTTTGATAATAGATATTTTGTATGGAGGCGTGATCGAAATTACTCGCAAACTAATCAAACGATGGGTGGGGGGGTTTTAATAGCCATACGTCGAGAACTAGTTGCCGATGTCCGCAACGAATGGTGCTCATCTGCCGAGGATCTGTGGGTTACTTTAACTTTACACCAAAAAAACCTAAAGTAACCTATAAAATACATGTATGTGTTGTGTATATATGTAGCCAGCAATCTGGGAACTCTTTAATGATACAACTCAATAATTTTGCTAGTAATTTAGCTGATATTATTCTTAAACATCCCGCGGATAAGTTTTTAGTGCTCGGTGATTTTAACCAACCAAGTATTGACTGGCACGCTGTGGCTTACGGTGATTACCTGTGTCCTGGTAACTTGCATGGTCCCATTCAAACCAGCTTTTGTGATACTCTCACCGCTTGCAATTTGCTACAGTACAACTCACATCGTAATGTGAATAATAAGATTCTTGACCTCGTCTTATCTAACAGTGAAGTAGCTGTCACTTGCAGCCTGGATCCCCTAGTGAACGAGGACTCACATCATAAGGCACTCTGCATTTCTGCCGACTTCGTTCAACTTCACCAGCTGCATTCTCGGCCTCGAGTCAAGTTCTTATATGCTCAGGCGAATTATGACGCCATAATTGAAGAAATTATGGCAATTGATTGGCCATTAGAGCTCCATTGTAGGCCTCTTGAAGAAGCTGTTAAATTCTTTTATGACACTATTTACTTGCTTCATAATACACATATTCCATCTAAAACTATCGCTCCAAGGGGTAAGTATCCGCCTTGGTACAAGAGCCCTCTTATTAAAATAATTAAAGAAAAGTCAAAATCTCACTCAAAATTTAAAACCTATGGAAATCTTTCGGACTATCAATCTTTTGTTACCTTACGTCAACGGGCTAAAGACCTGGAGAAGGAAATGTTTGATGACTATATAGCAAACATTGAATTAGCCATTTCTAAAAATCCTCGGGCTTTTTGGCAATATGTTAAATCTAAACAGCAAACCAACTGTTACCCATCTGTATTAAAGTTCGGTGAAGTGTCGTCTGGTCACGGGGAAGTAATCTGCAATATGTTTGGCGAATATTTCTTTTCGAACTTCCAAGAGCGACGCGACGCAAATTAATTTTTAGCCTATGCGAGAGTGGATCAGTCTACTGGTCTCGTATCAGACATCTGCTCTATCGATGTGCAGGAGGAGGAGGTTTTTCGCTTGCTAAAGCAAGTGGATATTAAGAAATCCGCTGGTCCAGATAATATTTCACCAATTATTATAACCAAATGTGCCAGATGTCTATCCATTCCATTGACATTATTATTCAAACGGTAATTTGACTCGGGAGTGGTGCCTACAATCTGGAAGTCAGCGTATATAACGCCGATTCATAAAAAAGGCCCGAAGGACACCGTTGAAAACTATAGACCGATCTCCAAACTCTGCGTGTTCGCTAAAATTATGGAGAAAATCGTACACGTACAACTTTCTTCTTCACTTAAATTAAGTTTCTCCGAACACCAACATGGATTTTTAAAAGGTCGGTCCACCACTTCTAATCTCGTGGTCTTTAGCGACTATCTCTCAGAGCATATGTCCAGGAGGTCTCAGGTCGACGTTATATACACTGACTACAGCAAATGTTTTGATCGAATAGATCATGCGCTTTTATTGCGCAAATTACTAGAGATTGGTGTGAGGGGTAGCTTGTACAGATGGTTTGTATCATATGTTGAAAATAGATGCCAGACTGTAGTCCTCAACGGTTATACTTCGAGAACGATGTACTTTCCGTCGGGGGTTCCCCAAGGATCCTTATTAGGACCTCTTTTATTCAATATTTTTGTAAATGACATCGCCTCTTGTTTCCTAAATTCTAAAATTTTATTATATGCGGATGACATGAAAATTCTTAGTCAAGTGTCAACCATTGAGGATGCACACCTATTACAGGAGGATCTGGACCGGTTCCATGCTTACTGCGATGGAAATAGGTTGAATTTAAATATTTCAAAATGTAATGTGTGTACATTTACTCGTAAGCCAAACCCTATTAGGTATGATTACAAATTATCGAATACTTCAATTGCCAGAGTCAACGTCATCAAGGATCTTGGAGTAATATTTGACTCAAAACTTTTGTTTGATGCGCACATTGACAATATAGTCAACAAGGCTTCTAAAGCGTTAGGTTTTATTTTTAGGGTCTCCTCTGAGTTTAAGAATGTCAAAACTATGAAAATTCTATACTGTGCTTTTGTCCGTAGCCATCTCGAATATGCTTCTCAAATTTGGAATCCAAATTACAATGTTCATATTAATCGCCTTGAAAGTAAACAAAGGGGATTTTTAAGGTACACTCAATATCGTTCAAATACTTATCTTCCTAACTATACTAGTCGGTGCAAGAAATTTCATATTCTTCTTTTACACGAGCGAAGAAAAATTGCAGATCTTGCTTTCCTATTTAGTATAATGAACGGGTCTACTGATGTCCCTGAGCTGGTGGCCAGGATTGGACTTCGTGTACCGTCTGTGTTTCTTCGGATACCTCATCTCCTTCATGTACCTATTGTGAAAACTGTATATATGCAAAATACATACATTTTAAGAGCATGTAGAATGTTTAATAAGGTGTGCCGGGATGTTGAGCTTGATTTATTCACAAATAGTGTCCAGAAATTAAAAAAATGTTAAGGAACTTTTTCTTTGAAGAGTAACATTGTTGCGTAATGTATTTTATTTTTGTTTAAACTCTTAACGCTTTTACCGTTTTGTCTATTTCATACATAAGTTTTTATAAGTGGAAACTTGTAGTTGGCTTTCTTCTACGTATAACTTCTGACTACTCAAATGTATTAGCTGTAAGTTTTCTTAAAATTAATAAAATAAAAATAAGTATTAAATTGGTATAAAACGTTAATCTCCAGTCGGGCGGCAGCAGCTCGGGCGTGAGCCTCGAGGCGCTGCGGCGCTGTGCGGGCGGGCCCAGCGCGGCCGAGCGGCGCGACGCCGAGCGACGCCGCGCCACGCTCAACAACGCCTTCCGCAGCGCGCCCTTCGACCAACTGCTGCACATCACGCAGCCCAAGGTATGCACATACTGAAAAATGTGAGAACAAAAAATTTAAATGTGTGTTCTTTCATTAACACTACAATATTACCACTGGAAAATACACTTGGTACTATAGTTGAGACCTCACAAAATCGCGGTCCTAACTTCGTTCAGGCTCAGAATGTCCCTTTCCCAAAATGTCCCTCGGTTTCAAATAATCTCTTTCCCGAAATGTTTCCCCATAATGTCCATTTCCCAGAAGGTCCCTTTCCCGAAACGTCCATTTCCCAAAATGCCCCTTCCCCAAATGTCCCTTTCTCAAAATGCCCCTTTCCCGAAATGATTCTTTTTCAAAATGTCCCTTTCCTACGACAGCTACGCGTTTAAACTAGGAATATTTAAATAACATAACCCTAGTTGTCAATCAACTTTTAATCACATATAATATAAACCTAATTAAACAACATTAGTTTTTGTTTATACTAAACCTGAAAAGGGGTCATTGTATTCATCATTTTGAAAAAAAAATTCTATGGGACCAACCCTGAAATCGCGAAAAAAAAATCAGCTGTTCCCTACATTTGTGTTTACATAAATCGACAAAATTTATGGAACAGCTGATTTTTATTTCGCGATTTCAAGGTTGGTCCCATAGAATTTTTTTTTCAAAATGATGAGTACAATGACCCCTTTTCGGGTTTAGTATAAACAGAAACTAATGTTGTATAAACTGGGAATACACAATTACATGGAAAGAGACATTTTGAAAAGAGGTCATTTCGGGAAAGGGACATTTTGAGAAAGGGACATTTGGGGAAGGGGCATTTTGGGAAATGGACATTTCGGGAAAGGGACATTATGGGGAGGGGACATTTCGGGAAAGGGACTATTTGAAACCGAGGGACATTTTGGGACAGGGACATTCTGAGCCTGAACGCCTAACCGTTTTTTGTATAGCGTTCAAAAGATCTATTCTCACTCATTTTAAAAACATTACATTTTTTTAATATAATTTTGACTTCATCTGCTTGGCAAAGCCCATTTTTCATACAAACATTGAACTAACTACGCTCTAACAGCGAGTTGGTGAGTTCAGACCATTAAAATTCCTCATAATGTTCCCATAACTATAAAGCCACGATGAAATTTAGTTACCTGTGGTATACCATAAGTTGAATCAATAATAAAAGTTGCTCATTTGTTGTATCAATTTTATTGTATGCCACAGGGAAAACACTTGCACCATGTAAATGGAGCTTAAAGTAGTGAGTAGCCAAAACTAATTTAGAAATCAAAATATTGAATACTTGGATTTCTAAAAAACTGGTTAATAATGCGATCCTAACAACATCTTTTCTCCCACTTCCAGTACGAGATCCAAGACAAGCTCGAAGAGATCTTCAACTCGATCAGCTCGGAGCCTCTCCTGCCGGTGTCCGGGTCGTGCTCGCCGGCCGGACACAAGTCCTACCAGCAGGCAGTCCCGCCCTACACCAAGTACTTCCCCGAGCTGTTCCTGTACTGAACAAGGTACACTATTATAATATTTTAAAGTTCCAATAGCCCCACAATTAAGCTTAGGAACGTACTTCACACGCCGATCTGTGTTGGGTGGCTGAGAGTAGCCGAGAATCAACTTAAATGGTGTGCTTTGGAGATGCCTATGCAGCGGTGGACTTCTGTAGCTGGACGATGATGGGCGCACTTCCATACCGCACCCTACCATGTTATGTTTAGCTTATAGTCCAGTTAACCCAGTCATATAAAATGAGGATGTTTTCTTTTTGTTCTACTGATTATGATGAGTTAGATGACAAAAATTGCTCAGATTAATTTTAAGAAAGTTATAGTAGTTTTGAGAAAGTAATAAAAGTAATTTTGAGGAAGATAATTTTAAGAAAATGAAACCCGCAATTCTTAGCATATTTTTCCAAATATTATAGTTTAGTTTTGTATTTTGGACCCGATTTTATGGTAAATAATTTTAAATATTATTTTTTTTCAGTTCTCAACGGTGACGGACAAACAATCTTTATTAGTGGCATGTAGCTGTAGTTTCGCTCGATATACTAGCATATAGTTGTTACACGCAAGTGATATGCAGGCGACATAGTCCATGTGTCATAACATAATTATCCATTAAACATTTTAGGGCTGTTTCACAATGTTCAGAAAGGCTCTATCTACCAGATAAATAAACAAGAGAAACATGATTTTTACGAAATTATGTACCAGATAACGTAAAAGAAATCTATCTTTCTATTAATAATAGCCGTACCAATAAATGTTTAGGAGTTTCAGAGATAAGTCGATATAGACAGATGCAATTATTAAATTAGAATGAAATTTTTAAAATAAACCAATAGATTCAGTATTTAAAAATTATGTTCAAACTTTTCCCTGTAGGCCTACTTAAATATTAATTACTATTCAATAAAAATGTGTTCAAAATATCAGCTATGTCGCCTGTTAATAAACAATTTGTAATTTAAATAATAATTGTTCGACTAAATCTGACTTTGGCTCCAAACTATGATAATAATATAATGTATTACGAGTTACATTCCCGTCGCTTTTACTGACTATTAATAATATATATTAATTATTATTATAATAGTATGTGAATCTCTTATTATGGTGAACTGTTGTTATTAATCGTGACTGTTATTAAAAATGTATCTATTGACCGCTTGGTGTTATATCAATTACCGTGTCCTCAGCGCACAGTTAATAAATTGACAAATAAATACCTACGACGAATAGGGTCGTGCGATGAAATAAAAAACAAAAAACTAACTTAGGTTCTCAGTCGTATAAACACGACTTGAGGCGGCACGGGCGGGCACGACAACATTTGTCGTATTCCTCCGACTGAGGCGGTCAATGGTTAAGAGAAAAATATATCCATACGTGGGTTGTGCCTGGCCAGGCAGTCCCATACGTGTGTTGTGGCTGGCCAGGCAGTCCCATACGTGTGTTGTGCCTGGCCAGGCAGTCCCATACGTGTGTTGTGGCTGGCCAGGCAGTCCCATACGTGTGTTGTGCCTGGCCAGGCAGTCCCATACGTGTGTTGTGGCTGGCCAGGCAGTCCCATACGTGTGTTGTGATGGCCAGGCAGTCCCATACGTGTGTTGTGATGGCCAGGCAGTCCCATACGTGTGTTGTGATGGCCAGGCAGTCCCATACGTGTGTTGTGATGGCCAGGCAGTCCCATACGTGTGTTGTGATGGCCAGGCAGTCCCATACGTGTGTTGTGATGGCCAGGCAGTCCCATACGTGTGTTGTGATGGCCAGGCAGTCCCATACGTGTGTTGTGATGGCCAGGCAGTCCCATACGTGTGTTGTGATGGCCAGGCAGTCCCATACGTGTGTTGTGATGGCCAGGCAGTCCCATACGCGTGTCAAGGGCGACACTGATTTAGTTTCAAATACACTCGCACCATGTGATATTTGTTATATTTTTACAATTTATATACATTTGTCGATAGCGACACTAAAACTGTGACTTGACGCGTGACACGTTCGGTAGCACTGAATTTTGCAGTCTTCATTTCAATACTAATAGAGTTCAAACAGAACTACCAATCACATGACTGCAAAGTTCAGTACTACCCGTAGCGTCACGTGTCAAGTTATAGTGGACGCTCTGTATACTATGTTCGTGTTATGGGTTCAGCGTACAGGCTCGTCTACATGAACAGAGGTAATTCACCATATCCCTCGGAAGATATGAAGCGATAAACTATCTCAATGAACCTTAGTGATATTATAAAAGTGCGATAATTGCCTGACGACCATTACATATTCTCGCCGCACAGGGCGAGAAAGTCATCGTGTGAATGAGCCTTATGGATGTGATGTCATGATTAATAACAACTAAAGATATATTATATGATATTTAGTAGCGCAATAAGGATCGGTGAAGGTGGTGAAGCTATATTCTGTTTTTATGTTACACTGGCGGACCAGCATAATTATGTTACGATATTGTTCTGAATGTAAAAAAGCAGTAGTTCCACTGATTAGGTGCTCGCACCTAATCAGTGGAACTACTGCTTTTTTACTCTAGAATCCTCTAGGAACCTTTGGCAAATATGTGGAAAAAGGTTATTTGAGATTTCCTTTAACAATCGAATAATATGAGAAGGACTAGCGACGCGTGCTACATTTCTAATGTTATTCGTCCTACAAAGTTGATGTTACGGTAGGTTCGGAATTTTGTATTCCGTATGGTTAGGAGACTTTGGATATCATTGAAGGTAGAGTACACAAATAAATGAAGAGCCTCACTAACTGCTTCTTTACTCGTAAAGAAAGATAGAATTACAATAAATCAAAATAGTAATATGTGTACTATTGTTCTCAAAACCGAACCTTACGAATAGAATCGTATACGAAGGTTAAGTAAAAGGAAGGACGGGTCGGAAGGGTAAGTTATGTTTGCTTTATAAACCTCCTACTTCTTTGAAGTTGGTTAAAAAGAGGAATGTTCAATGAAAATATTCGATGTTCATAAATTTGACATGATTATATCGATTAGGTAAATTTACCCTGCTCTCATTATTAAAATGGCTTGTATTATGATTGTATTCGATATTTTGGATTAGTAAATAATGATAATTAATATATTGTGTTGTTAGTTATTATTGTATTTATCTGTGAATGTTATTAGATATCTAACAGAACTGATTTAGTCATCCATTGTTTAAACTTCTACATATCTATACAATTTTTTTTTTACTTTTGACAATTATAGCCTCTTTGTATTACGTATGTTAGACCGCAAAGGGCATGGACAATAAAATTATTAATAAATTATTTTTGTAACGTTTATCTAAAATGCCCTACAAATTCTCCGTACAACAATATGCAAAAGCAATGCATGTAAAAGCTATTTATTTTGTAGTAAAAATTAAATAAAAACATGAATATTGCTGCAGGTGGCGGTGGGCGTGGTCCGTGAGTATATAAAAACGTTGCATTGTTCAATAAGCTGTACTTAATGTTATCTTAATATGTATGTCTGTTCAGTACTCGGTTGTGTACGCTAAATAAATGGTTCTACATACCAGATGTTTTATTGTACTTTTAGATAAAATTGGGTGTAGCTAGATTCTTAATTGTCAGGGTCAATTCACACCAAGACGCGACGCGATGCGATGCTGCGAGCACTTTTTAAGATAGCGACACAATATCACCCCTTTCGGAGAATATAAGTGCAATCAATACGTATAACTTACATACTACTATAACTATCGTAGAATCAAAATGCGAAAGTGAGTTTGTTTGTTAAGCTTTCACTATAAAACGGCCGAACGGATTTGGATGAAATTTGACACATGGGTAGATCATGACCTGGGTAACCTGGGTTAATGACATGGGATACTTTTCATCCCGATATTATCACGGGATAGACTTATGCGGGTGAAACCGCGGGCGCAGCTAGTACATTATACATTTTAGTCTATCTGGTCACCATATTTTTTACCGCTTTCAAAAAAAGGCGGTTATCATTTCGAATTGTGTGTATCTTTTTCAGATTCCTACCCGTGAATCAAAGTGAAACGGGGGGGCAAGGAACAAGAAATAATGAGAAACAAATATATTTAACAACATTTATATTTTAAAATAACATTTATCTATCTACATTACAATTTAAGTTAGTTTCCTATCTACCTTTGGACGAGTTATTGAGGTCGTTACAAATCAAATTCAAGTTACAATATATTTGTGACAATTGTGTGTTATAGTTAGGTACAATTGTGAAGCCAACGGGGTCTACATCGATGAAGTAAACGCATTGATGCTTAAATTATTTATTCGTGAACTCTGCGAACATTCGAGCTACCGCAATGGCTTATGTATAATGATATGTTAGTATTTTCTCCGCCTTCGGTACATAAAAAGAATAAATGAAACTAATACAGACGGCTGCCCATACTTGCAAAGACACGATTTTTTTCCGTGTATCGATAATTCCCGATCAGTAACACGTTTTCGTCAACACTGTTGACGATCGTTCACAGTCAATTTGAAAGAGCATCAATCTTCTATAAAGTTTTATCGATATGTAATTTATCGATGCAGACATTCATTGGCTAGTAATATAAATGGCACGTATAAATTTTAAGTAAACAAGTTTATTCCGGTTATATTTAGAGCAATATTTTGATAGCGCAATAATTAAATTCACAATATTATAAAATGTACACTGTAGGATAAAAAGCTCAGTTTAATTGGTTCACAATTACATCAAATGCAACTGTCATACATTGTGTGTTGTAGCAACGGTTGCAATGCTTAATATGAGAGGCCACATATTAAACGTTGCTGCAACGTGTTGCTTTCAGTGGGGCCGGGACTTTAAAAGTCTGGATTTCAATAAATTGAATACAAAATCTTTCTTTATACATTTTTTTGAGCACCTATTTAATTTAGTAACTTTATTTACATTATTTACAGATCTGTTTACATTTTACAGTCTTGTAAAGATGTGACTTCTGGTGGGTATTAGTTTGAGCCATAGCTTTACAATAATACATATATATTTCCACCCCGACAATTAAGTTTTTAAAGTTTTTAATACTTATACAATAAACAAATTATATAGTTCTCTAAAAATAAACAACATGAATAGTTTTTTTTTTATATATTTTCACAGCTGGCAACATTTGTGCGAATTCTTGTCTTGCCATGTAAAAACAACAATAAAAGTTCTGAAAATAAATACATTTTCATAATGTTATGACTACTTTTGTGCTTGAAATTAATTTTAAAAAAAGCTTGTAAAAATCAATTCCTTTTTGAAGACATACTGGCACTACAAAATATGGAATAAAAATTAAAAATAAACTTAAAAATAGTGAATATTGTATCAATTCCAATCGTATTCCATTATTAGCCGTTATGAATTGACTTATTTAATTTTATCATGATCATTGATCTTGTAAATCGATTCAACAATCTAAAAAAAATACGATGACAATTTATTTTCAAATTAGGAACATATTCCATAGGAACATTATGTAAAGGTTCCTATAATTTAACAATTTTTGTGGTCCTAGTAACACAGTCTATGTAGCCACATGTTTTGGTGGAAAAGTCATACCATGAAATTTCAGAAGTACTTTGCCTGTCGCAATATTTTTTTCCCTTGGCAGAAAAACTTTATAACGATTTTGATATTTGAGCGGTTAACGTCTCGCTAAGCTAGACGAAGGTGAGCAGCTTGTGCTATAAATAAGTTTGTGACATTTTATTTAGTCCGGATGCATGTTCAAACGGCACCGCAAGTCATCAGTACCATTTTAGCTACAAAATCCGCGGACTTACTACCAAAGGCCATGCTATGGACGTGCGGACAGCTGAACCCCTATCAAGAACTTTTAGCACAATAGCACCATCGTATCGACATATTTTGTGCATGTGGCTAGCGATAAAGTTATGTAACGTGGATCTTTGTCAGTGCTAGCTAGCTGTATGTACCGACTGTGGGGCTGGCTGTGGGGCTTGCCTACCAGGGTAGCATGAAGTATTGAGATGTGAGCTAGTACTACGGAAATCGTATGACTGTGGTACCGATCGCGTCGTCGCTGCACGCATGGGCGAGTGCGCTCTCGAACTCTTGTGGGAGGTATACCTGCAATGGAAACGCCAATGTTTTATTAAAAGAGGCCTTATCTTGATTCAGCAGAAAGAAGTCCACTGCTGGACAAAGGCCTCCCCCAAGCAACGCCACAATACCATTGCGAGGCCTATTACAGCGCTACATAGTTCTTTCATATAATTATAAATAACTAGCTTTTGCCCACGGCTACGCCTGCGTGGTTCTCGGAAAATGTCCCACGGGAACGTACTACCGGGATTAAAAGGAAACGAAGCGATCGCACACGTCATGGCCGAGGAAGAGGTCATTGACTCCTAGCGCTGCGCTCGCCGCCGCCAACCATTATTATTTTGTTACGCGGAATTTTGAATCTGATATCTTGTACCTATTAATTTATATGATATGATATTAGATAAAGGCATATTATTATATTGATTTAAATTAAATGTCCAAGTTAAATAACATATTTTATTGGATAAGGATTAATATAATACCGGTTAAAATTGGATAATAATATTTGTTTTATGAAATTCTGAAAGATAAAAATTGTTACTGTGGGTTATCCTTAGAAGATAAACATAATATGCTGTCGCGGACTTTTTTGTTGAACTTTTTAAGATACATTGTATGTATCTCGTACGGTTTACGCGGCGCACGCTAGTAAAGCTCCCAGTCGGAATTATTTTTCCCGATTTCTTCAACAATAATAAATAAAATAAAAAAATATTTCAAGTAATAAGACTCATAAGTTTACATAAAAAATAAAATAAAAATAGCTACATAAAAAGGATACAGACAGGATAACAAGCACAGACAAAAACGCTCACAAGGTAACAATATGTCTGCTACAGCATTGCCGTATATGTATAAAGGCAATCCGGTCTGTTGGCGATCATCACCAGGACGGTATTGGCGCTGCCCCGCACTCTGCGCACCAGAGACGCGCACCGCGCGCGCATCGTCGCGTGAAAGCAGTTGGTGCGCGCCTCCGCGAACATGCCCAAGGCGCTGCAGTGGCGGGGCAGACCCAACACTGCCCTGAAAGCGTTATTGAACTGGACGCGGATGGCGCTGTATGCCGCACGAGTATACTTTGCCCATAGACTGAAAGTGTAGTGGGATATATAATAAGCTCTAAAGAGCGTTATTTTTACCTCCCTCGAACAACGCGTAAACCTACGTGCTCTCATATTACCCCTGACTGACAACGCCCTTCGCTCCCGCTCAATGTCCGCATCGTCTTTTAGGTCAGCTAATGTGACGCAAGTATTTAAACTGTTTTATACACACAGGGGGTACACTGTTCATACTTCTTAGACTACTAGCTCCAAACACCATGAACTTGCTCTTCCCTGCATTATATTTCAACCCATGGCTCGAGGCATACTCTTCACAGGTCCCCATAAATTTCCTAAGACCGCAGACCGATGCGCTCAGCAGCAGCATGTCGTCAGCGTAGCTCAAATTATTGACGCATACTCCATCCACATGGCAACCAACATGTTGGCTGCTGAGCCCAACGATCAGGGCGTTCACATAATCGTCATACATTACATTTACAGCCAATTTACACAAAACTTTAAATAATTAATTGTACACCTAAACGTTCCTCATGAATCACCCCTTCCATTGGAGAAAACCGTTTGAAAATCCATTAGTAGTAGTAGTTAGTAGTTTTTGAGTTTATCGCGTTCAGACAGACAGACGCGGCGGCGGCGGGGACTTTAAGGATTACCCGCCGCATATACACAACTCACAAAGTTCGCTCTTTCTCGTTATAATATTAGTAAAGATTAGGGGCAAACGATTAATAATTATGCGGTACTTCTTACCTTATCAAGTATAGGGGCCATCGCTCCGCGGTCTACTAATTTGGTGAGCGTGTCCAGTCCGTCCCTCAGCCTGAACCTATCCTCTAGCCAGTCGGTATGAGAACCACAGCCGAGCAGCCACTGTGAATACAAAATTAAGCATTTTTGTATTCGTAAGTTAAGAAGATATGTTGTGTTGTACAACGGCCCGGTGTCCGCAACTTCACGTCCGAGCGCGTAATTTGCGTACGGAAGTAGAAGCGTTATAAAGAAGTTATCAGTACCCCAAATGTAGGTTTGCAAGAGAGTAAACGTAACTATTTCGTTTGCGTTAAAATTTTACCCTATCGGTCATAATGTTAAGAATATATGGGTGAGAATAAAAATTTTAACGCAACCGCGCTAGTTACGTTTACTCACCTGCAAACGTACACTCGGGGTACTGAACTAAACAATCGTCAGTTGACTCGTTGACTGGTTAAGGCGCTGACAAGAGGCAAATGATAAAAGTAGGCTTGTCATAAAACAAAAAAATTGCGAAATCTATACAGGGTGTAAGGGACAGACCTCCGCAAATTAACAGGGTTCATTCAGCTCCTTATTTTGAATCATATTCCACTGAAAATTTTCTCAGGAAAATTGTATTTTTTTTTATCGTAATTTCAGTTACTATTCCTTTATTTCAATGTAAAATCACATTCTCTGTACGCCATCCATTAATGTAAATAACACAGCTAAAATAAAAAAATCAGCAATGGATGTTGAAATTCTCTAACGAACGACGCCTGAAATCAGCGAGCGCGGCCATCCACCCCGCCGCGACAAATCCGGTTCATTGGATTCCCATAACGTTCCTGAAAAAATTTCATGTACCGGTCATCTTAGTACGATATACTGAATTCACCACATCAGTCTGCGAAGGGCTGTCCCTTACACCCTGTATAGTTTGTGGTAGCGGAAAAAATATATGTTATTCTTGAACATATTTCTCAGAACTTGGTTGTTACCAAAAGACGTTTAGATAAAAAAAATCTTGATACAAATTAACGGTAAACTAACCCTTACTTTGAGTTTAATCCAAAATTTCTGTATTAAATATCAACGTACGGTTGGTATTTAATTAATAAAAAGAACATCTAATTTGTATGCAGAACTTGGTTGTTTTTTATTTTCGATTAAGTACTCAATTCAATTTTGCATAAATAAATAATTGCTTCATATTTTGCAATAAATTACAAGCGTTGTGTCATCGCGCTTCTCTTTCTTTTGTATGCAGTCTGACAGTGATAGCGGCTTACCTGTTGTCAGCGTCTTAAGTTAACGGACTGGGCTTGTTTGAATTATCTTTATCAAAACTTAAAAGCGTGAACTTACCCTAAAGACCCTGTAAGTGTAGAATGTAGTGGAGAATACGATGGCGAAGGGCGTCGGTAGTCGGTCGGTGATCATCGGGCTTGGTCGGAGGTCCAGGAAAGCTCTGCGAGGCGCTGTGGCCCTGGTGGGAAGAGGCGTTATAATACGACCAAAACGATTGCTTAACGGGTAATGCGGAATAGAATGCCGCGTTGTCCAGTATCGTGACAATTCCCTATATTTTCGACGTCACGACAGAAAGTTTTTTAATTGACTCGGTCAGCAGGTACCTATATTATAAAGTTTAGCTGGCAGGCGTCATAAAACACGTAAATAGTAGATTGTTATACAAGGGGCTAAAATGACCCATTATATACGAGGGAGTATATAGATACCGAGTTTTTAGCACCGTGTTTAACACTATACTTTTCACTACGATTGCGAGAAAATAAAATAATCCAATACGCCTTGAGGGCAACAGATTGAAAATTATTCCATTTCTTTTCTCTTCCATCTGCAAATACATCTCTCCATTCTCACTAGATAATGACATTTTCACTGTTGTAAAATAAATTACGGTCACCAATTCAATATGCTATTTTTTTTTTTCTTTTGTAGCCTACGGCGAGGCCGTAAAGCAAATCGCAATACACGCATTCTACCGAAGACGGAAGACATCGCCGCTTTTAGTTCCATTTTCAAAAATAAAATGTTCTTTTTTTAAGGAACAATAATAAGTCGAGTCGAAATTCAAATTTTCTTACGTTTTTAGGGTTCTGTACCTCAACAGGAAAAAACGGAACCCTTATGTCTGTCTGTTTATCTGTCTGTCTGTCGATGTATGGGAGAACATGTGTTTCAACTACAATGTTAAGTTTGTTTTTAGGATAAATTCATTCTAACTACGGAACCCTTCATTGTGCGTGGTCCGACACGCACTTGGCCGGTTTTTTGCTATTTGCAATTCAGCGTCAGGTTGTATCTTAATCACAATAATTGATTCGCGACTATAACAGATAATATGTAAGTATTTACATAATTATAATCATTAACACAGCTACAGCTTAAGAATATTGACTTCTTCGTTTTTGTAGGCTCGTTGGTAACAGACAAAAATTAAAAAAAAAAAACTTTTTCTCCTACAGGAAGATAATTATGATATTTTAGTCCCCGCTCTGGTACGCCAAAATGACGGACTTTTTGAGCGAGAGGAGTGAAAACATATTTTTAGCTAAAGTTATTGAGCAGTAGGGTAATACTTGAGTAAAGCAGGTTTGTTAGCGAGCGCGGGCAGCGGCACGTCGGGCGCGGCGCAGGCCAGCACGGCGTCCCACGGGCCCGAGCGCCGCGCGCGCTCCTGCAGGCTCGCCCACGCGCCCGCCCCGCGGCTGCCCTCGATGTCCACGAAGTCCTGCGCGCCTGGTAACATAAGACACAATGTGCAGGGGTTTCGCTTACAATAAAGATACCAAAAACTAAAGAACTCACAACATTTTAAGCTAAAAATATTATTACAAACTATGAAGCTGGCACCACGAATTTAAAAAATCGATTTCTCTGAGTCAATCGTTCGTTTGAAATTGACAGAGACAAAATGATTTTCAAAAGCTGTAATGTTTTATGGAGCAAGCGGCCTAGATAAAGTGAGTCGCGACAGTCCTTTCCGGTTTCATATGTAAAATGATTTATTTCTAATCAAGCAATAGGCAAACGTACGAGATGAAAAAGTAGCATTACCCAAGTCCCTTAAGGTGATCGCGGCGTGCCTGGGCGCAACCACAGTGACGTGCACGCCCCACGTGCTCAGTAGCTGCACTAACGCGCAACCCTCACCACTGGCCGCACCGCATACTGCCACTCTGCAATAGTTATGAATTATGTTATCCTGGTAACCGTAGGTCAAGTTTGTAGGACACTGAATGAGAAATGAAACGAGAAAATACACTGAAACACAATGCAACACAGATCACAATGACCGTGGCAAAATAGAGAACGATGTACGGATTGACAAGGATTTTATTAACATCTTCCATAAAAATATACTTTTGTAGCGCTACCATCACGTTTTCTTCGTTTTATAGCCGCGGTATACGCACTGTAAGCGCTTACCGTTTTCCTTTGCAGTTCTCAGGTGTGTAGGACAGGTTCCGGAGCGCTATAAGGGCTTCCCCCCCCGCCCACGGCAATGACGCCGCCGTGTCAGCTGCCAGATTGCGGGGACGCTTGCTCACCCGGGTACTAGGAGAACAAAGATAGATGGGACGTTATCACCACCATTCTTGAAATTGAATGCATTGCTCATCAAGCGGGGCCGTCTTTAGGGAAGTCATCATCAAAGTCATCATTGTTCCGTAGCAAAAAAGTGATGGCGCTTTACGTCTCATCCTGTATCTCAGAACAATGAAAAGCATAGAAGGAGGATTATAAAAAAAGCGGCCAAGTGCGCCGCGTATTTTACACGCTTGCTAACCTAGCAAGCGTGTAAAATAGCACAATTCGTAGTCATTGGCAAGGTACTTAGTATGTCTTCAAAGCTTCAATAAAGTTGTAGTGTTTCTGAAGAGTCCCGAAAATTGCTTCCTAAAGATTCGTGAAGTGGACTGGTGACTTGTGTATTATTCAGGTAAAATATTCCTTTAAACGAAGTCAAAACGAACTCCTCGGACAGATGTCAAACCTACTCCAACAGATATCCAAACTCTTTCACGTCAAAAACACTGGAACATAGAAGTCAAAATGAAGCAAATATATTGAGTTCAGTTGCTATTTTAGTCCTCATTCTATGCTTTTCATTGTTCTGAGTCCTGTATAGCTCCATCTCTTTCTCGCGCTGGAACAAAGTTGACTTGCTTATGAAAGAAATGGAAGTCCTGAATGGACATGCCCTCCACTTAGACAGTACCAGGCTCGCATATCACCTCAGCAATTACTCACCTGCGAATAGTTAGCAGTTCGGTGGCCGCGCCGCCGCTCCATTCAGAGACGCATCCCCATACTTCATCACCCATTTCTAGATCAGTCACACCTTGACCGACATCTAGTACTACGCCTGGAACAAAATAATGCTTACGGTTTCATTAGCTGTTATATTTTTTTAAGAGATAGAAAGTATCCATATATGGTACTGATACCAAAAAAGCGAAATTATGTTGTTATGAAACCTACTCTTATTGTGTTGCTAAAAAAATATAAAAAACTTTTTACAAAATAAAAATAACCGACTTCCAAAAAAAAAACACTAAGTGAAAAATAACTTTAATTTCGGAAGTCGGTGTCTTTGGATCTGTATATTAGTTTTTTGCCACCGACTTCCGAAATTAAAGTTATTTTTCACTTAGTGTTTTTTTTTTTGGAAGTCGGTTATTTTTTTTGGTAAGTTGTTTTTTATTTATCACTTTTTAGTGGGTCAGTTTTTAATTTACAAGAGCCTAGTTAACTGCTCATCACCTTTTATAAAATATTGCTTTTCCCGATGCTGGAAGGTTCATGGTTGAGGACTTCTCCTGGTAAGTACCAATTGCAAAAATTCCGGTGTTTTCAAAAATAATTGAAAAAGTAATTTATAATTCCGTGTATGCTTATTTCGAAAAATTTAAACTATTTTGCAATGAACAAAAGGGGTTCAGAACAAATGTCAATATTAATATGGCACTATTTGACCTACTATCTAGTATCATGACATCTGTCTATAAAAGAAATCATGTTTGTGCGATTTATACAGACATGCCGAAAGCGTTCGATTTTGTGGATCATAAAATTTTACTGCAAAAATTACATGGTTATGGAATCCGAGGGAACATTCTTAAACTTTTAGAATCTTACCTAAGTGATAGATTACAATGTACGGAAATCTCTAGAATATGTCCTATAACCAAAGTAGAAACCACATATACCTCTGAAGCAAGGTACATAAAATATGGTGTGCCTCAGGGTGGCGTTCTAGGACCGCCGCTTTTCTTAATTTATATAAATGACCTCCCAAATTTCACTGAACAAAAAATGGTACTCTTTGCAGACGATAGCACAGCTATTATTGAATGTAATAATCCAAACAATTATCAAAATGACATTAATAATTCTCTATATAAAATAATAAATTGGCTTAATGATAATAATCTTGTAATTAATTTAAATAAAACTAAAGTTATGCACTTTCACCAACGGCTTGAGAAACCACTAGTTAATGTTGCGTATAATGATACTGAAATAGAAGAAGCAAGTACTGTAAAGTTCTTAGGTATAGCTATAGATGATAAACTGACTTGGAAACCTCATTTAGAGGAAATCTGTAAGCGATTAAGCAAATCAGCATATTTGTTACATCAACTTTCGAAAAAAGTAAATACTGATACACTTTTAGGGATTCTGCTGTCACTGTGATTATGGCAATCCCTATTTGTATGAGCACTGCGCTAACTGGTTATGAAGGCCTCTGGGTTTTATTTAAATAAACGCAGGTCCGCTGCTAAAAGAGTTTTATTCCAAATTACCCCAAGAACCTTCCGACCGGGCTAGTGCGCAGTTACTGGCCCGCCGTCCATACGTCACGCTCACATATACATTTCTGCGTACCTTGCATTCAGTCGTGCACGCTTACATGTGTCCCTACACACTGTTAACAGCCTATCATGGACTAGTCGCCTCAGTTCTGCGGTATGGTGTTATTTTTTGGGGACAGTCAACAAACAGAGAAATTGTTTTCAGGATACAGAAAAGATGTTTACGTTCTATGTGTGGTTTAAAAACAACAGATAGGTGCATTCCGTATTTTAAAAAGTTAAAAATATTACCCCTACCAGCTCTATACATTCTGGAAACTGCATTATTTGTGAAAGCAAATCCACATTTATTTAAAAAACTATGTGCAGTAAAGAAAACGCCGATACGTGCTCAATATATTAACGAATTATGTCTTGTGAAATGTAAAACTTCTCTAATGAAGAAAAGTTTATTTGGTGTTGCTCCACAATTATATAATAAAATACCCGATGAAATAAAATGTATGCCACTGCAAAAGTTTAAAAAAACACTTAACGGGTTACTACTTGAAAGATGCTATTATACTCTAGATGAGTTTCTTAATGACGAATCTATATAATTATAATGCTGACATAAATTTTGATATTGTACATTAATACTAATCTTTTGAATTTAATTGACTGAAATGTTTGACATGAAATGAAATTGACTCAGAATAAATTGTAATAAAATTTAATTTGCATGAATGTGTTAATAAAATTAGGTAATAAAATACTGTATTGTAATACATTTATCATTGTAATTGAATAATACTCATTTTGATTGTTTTTACTCATCAAATATTTGTATGTCAATATTGGCAAAACATAATGCACTTCCTAATTTTTAAGATCTTTGTCTGTAATTACCTATGTTTAACAAATAAATTATTCTTATTCTTAAGAACCAGGAGAACTGCCACTCACCATATGCATAGTGACGAGCATAAATTGATTAGGAACCACATTAAAGTACCTAATCGAATCGCAACCCGTTAAAAACTTATTATTATATTGTTCCGGTGGCCATCTGTGGTCTCCATCATCAGTTCCACTTCACCAAATGGTGCTTTCCGAGAGCAAATGCACGAGTTACTATAAAAAATACCCAAATCGCTATAGGTTTGCCTATAAAATTTGAGGGATTCCCTCGATTTCCATGGGATCCTCTCATCAGATTCTGATTTGGTGGCAATGGGACCACCTCGAGAGAATACCCTTTCAAATAAAAAAAATATTTTCAAAATGGTTCATAGCTGACGGAGAAATCGGTGAACAAACATTAAAAAAAAACACAGCCGAACATTATATAACCTCCTCCTTTTTGGAAGTCGGTTAAAAATACAGGTGACCATAATTATGCAACCAGGAGCTTACCTGCGAACCCTCTCCCCACGGTGACGTGCCCGCGGTACAGCAGCGACCGCAACAGCTGTGCGCGGCCGCGGAGCGCGCCGCGGTCGACCGAGCAGATACCGAACGCTTGCACACGGACTAAAATCTCGCCCGTACCCGCACCTGAAGATCGTAATTGAAATGGAATAACATACACTACTAGTTACGTCACACACTGACTTGTTACTTGTTCAAATTGTATGAAAATCGTCTACTTTTACAATGTTAGTATATAGTATGTGAGCACCATGTATCTATCACATAAATAATCTATCTGCCCTTGCTTTGTTTTTAGGGTTCCGTAGTAAACAAGGAACCCTCATAGTTTCGCCATATTCGTATTAGAAAGCTGTAATTTGGCAACGAGGTCAAATAAAAATTAGTTCCACAGCTGGGTTTGTATACTTTGTTTATTTCCACAGGATTATGTCTTATGGCGTTCTGCTGTAGGGATCAGCAGCAGACGTGGATTCAATTTTCATTTTACAGAAGAGGGCAATCCACGCGGTCTATGGAATGGGTCCTCGTGAGTCCCTTAGAAACAAATTCAAAGAAATTGATGCACTAACTCTGCCTTCTATTTATATCTTAGAAAGTATTTTATATGTTTGCAAAAACTTAGGCCTTTTTAAAATAAGAAGCTATTTCCATAATATAAATACACGTAGTAAACATGAAATTGTGATACCCAAATTCAGATTAACTAAAACAAGCAAGTCATTTTTTATTAACAGTACCTATCCGCTTTTATAACAAGTTGCCAAGTCTGTTACAGAACTTAGCGATGGAAAATTCAAAACCCACATCAAACGTGTCCTTATCAAAAAAGCATATTATAAGATTAAATACTACGTTGAAGACAAGGAAGTTTTGCATTAATTCCTTCTGCACATGTGGCTTCCTACCTCTTACCCACGGCAAAAATATGTAAATGTCTTCACTTTCGGTGCCAAGTAAATAGAATGCATACTAATTAGCATGCCATATAATGTGTTATGTAAATCTATAACAACAAGTCAGTACAGTACAACACTGAAGTCATCTATAGCTCCGTATAGCGACGACTCGTGGAGCGGGGTGTGGGCACACGACGAATTATCTTTCGACTTATATGCTTGGCATCAAAAGTACTGCTCCCAAATTACGATGTTTTTTTTTTTTTTTTTTAAATACAGTCTTCCTTGACATAGTCTTTTTTTATTTGACATTATTTATTTAAACAAGGTTCTAACTTTTATTATTTTAATAATATTTTAAATCGTTTTTTTTATGTTTTGTTAAGGTGAGAACGTTGTAGGCTTAATAGACTGTAGATTTGTAGACCATTTTATATTTTTTTAGGGTTCCGTACCTCAAGAGGAAAAAACGGAACCCTTATAGGATCACTTCGTTGTCCGTCTGTCTGTCTGTCAGTCTGTCAAGACCATTTTTCTCAGGAACGCGTGTAGGTATCAAGTTGAAATTAATATCAAATGCGTAAGTCCATGGTCCCTTGGAGCTCTAAAAAAATCAAGCTTCTAAGTCAACGCAATAAAAAAATACCTACAGGGTACTTCCCGTTGACCTAGAATCATGAAAGAAGAACGGTCACTGTCCTTAGGAAATTTATTCAGACCCGACACAAGGGGAACGTATCTCAGTTATTTTGTTATATTATATATAACAGAAATAAATTAACACTATTCTGAATATCAGTGGCTAACACCTGTAAATTGCCATTTGATTTTGGTTAGATACGCAAAATATTTTAAAATTATTTTTTTAATGAATAGCAATTATATCTATTTAAAATTACGCCAATTTCGATAAAAACACAAAAGATAGACAGTCATCAAGCTTGTAGCTCCATTAGAGCTAAAATATTCCTGGTGAATCACAATATACGGGCGTCTTATTTAGTGCCTTTATTTTAAGTTGTATTATTATAATCTTCTAATCTTAATTTTCAATACCAGCTGCAGCTTAGGTAACCCAGTAACAGTAACAAATCATGCTATCTCACTCTTTCATTAGAAGCTCGTGCGCAGTCCTTGGCATTCTGTCCCCAACAGACCAAAGTGATAACCGACTGGAGGAAAGTTAGTGAAAGACTGAAATCCACCACATCGCCTCACTTGGACTCCATTCCTGACCTCATAGTCTCAGTCGCAGACAAGACGGGCGCGATCGACTCGTTTACAGAACACGTACAAACCGTATTGACGGATTGTTCACGGGAAGTTCCGGTGATGGAAGACCATCGCTGGAAAGTACCGGCTAACGTACGTGAACTGATAACCGAGAAGAACGCTGCCATTCGTGCCTACGACTCCTTTCCTTGCAACGCGAACAAAGTCCATATGCACCATTTACAACCTCATAGGTTGAACTGCGAGATGCCATTCAAAAAAAAATTTTTTCGCTGTCTGTCGCGATCTGTGCGTTTTTATTTTCAAGATTCAATAGAAAATATTGCGACGATTTTTAGCTTTCTTATTACCGGACAAATATTGGTTTTATTTTTGTTTCACAAACGGCACTGAAATAGAGTTAATATTGATAAGCTCAAACTCGGTGTATTTAGTACCTAACTACCAAAATATTCCACTATCTATCCAGCTTCTTAATGATACCTTAATCTCTAATCTGCAATGAATCACCGATTAAGATTTGAATGAACCCTAATTCAATTGTTATACTATAGAAGTTTAAAAATTACATAATCCAGCTCCATCACCTGGATAATTCCATAATTATTGTATAGTGATTGAGTTGCATACAATTATGAATTTTGAAGGTAAAATCAATATTTTTTTTGTTTATCGCCTGAACATAAACATAAGGCAATGTGTCAGCCATTGATTTCGAATATCAAAAATATATATTTTAGCTATATTTAAAATAACAAAAAAACTGAGATATGTCTCTTTCGTGTCGGGTCTGGGTCACAAATGACCGTTCTTCTTTGCCAAGAAGCAAGGTCTCACAGCACAAGTATCGGAAAAAGTCCTAAAATAGTAAATTTGTAGTTTATCACATAAAAAAATGTTTTTTTTTGCGATTACAAACTTATATTTGCAGTTGGAGAATTGACGGTGACGTACGATGTATGGGAGAACATGGTTTTCAACTACAATGTTAAGTTTGTTTTTTGGATAAATTAATCCTAACTACGGAACCCTCCATTGTGGGTGGTCCGACACGCACTTGGCCGGTTTTTTAAGTACCTGGTACTTTTGACGGGCCTACACTGTCCTCTCATACCTAATAACGCTGTGGTTTGAAAACATTGTAAAAGCCAATTATTTTTAAAAGAGTAACCGTGGAGTTTCTTGCCAGCTCTTCTCCATAGTAAACGACCAATAAAATTGAAACCGTGCACCTAGCTTCTGAAGTTGCATAAATGCCAATTATGTGAAATAAAATATTTTGATTTTGATTTTTTTGGTACCTCCCTTGCTCGTTAAGTGGGGATGATATATTTTTATTCTCGTCTATCCCATGGTGTGCATGGGGTGTCGTTAAATAGGCCATTCAAAAATATTGCTTGTGAAAAATGGTTTGTGAAAACCATTTTTCGATTCAGGGATCCGTTTGCGTAATATTAAGCTTTAAACTACTATTTTTGTTAGAGTTAAGCCCCGCCCCTGTCCCCTAAATGGTTGTTTTGGGTAAGTGAAAAAATTCATAGCAGTAGTATATATAACGAAATTGAAAGGAAAACTATCACAGCTAAGTAGGTTTTACAAGTTAACGAGTAATAGTCGACCAACTTACATTTGCAGTTGTAAAACTGACCGTGACGTATATCGATGTATGGGAGAACATGTTTTTCAACTACAATGTTAAATTTGTTATTGGGATAAATTCCTCCCAACTACGGACCCCTTCATTGTGCGTGGTCCGACATGCACTTGGCCGGTTTAATTTTTTTTACCTATCGTGAATCAGTCATTTTATTCTAGGGGGTCGGTGATAGGTAATTATATAAGTAATGAATGTATACAAAATGTTGTAAAACATTTTAAAAGAGTAACAGTGGAGTTTCTTGCCAATTCTTCTCCATACGTCAGTTCTATTTTTCTTTCACATTCAAAAGTGCCCATTTGACATAATTTTACTTTGACTACATATTTTTAAGAGAGATTCAATGAAATAGTTTGCTGTTAGTTCCATGAGGAAATAGAATACAAGACAGAGAGGAACAAAAAAAGGACATTGGGCAAAAATGTATGGTGCTTGATCCAGTCACCAGTAACGAGACCTACGTCACTGAATAGTCTATTAAACAAGGAGCAACTTTTACTGACGCCCATCAAATAATCTGTCTGTAAAAAGATATAAGTAGCTATATTTTTGAAGTAAAACTTCTTTACGCATGCTTGACTTGGGGAGTAAGCTGGTGAATGTGTGAGGAGAGCGATACGGAAGCGAGCGAACGGAAGTTGAGAGAGAGATATAAGTTAGTGAAGATAGAAAGAGAGAGAGTTACGTTTCGTATATTACGGTAGGGGCAAGAGAGAGGTGCGAGCACACATTTTCTTTCTCTCGTAGCCAGTTGCGTTTCTCAATACTCAATATATTTATTGCTTCCACATGTGAACTAAGGTGGTAGGTTTTACAAATATGATCATTGTGGACCCTGTCGGGCACAGCAAAAGTAGGAGAGAGGAAGAGGGCTTTTATTTGACTACTTAGTTGTTGTAATAAATATTGTATTATTTTATAAGAATCTAAGTAATTTAAAATCTGTCATTGAAATATTCATTTATATTATAATAGCATTTATTTATTAGAAATTGTTTTAATTTATTAGTGAATATATTCAATTTTTGTTCTTCTTTAATTATTTCTGGTAATTTATTGTATATCTTAATTGACATGACTAATGTACTTTTTGTGTGCATTTTTAACTTAGAGCTTGGTAAGTTTAACCTATTTTTATGGCGTAATGTATATTTAGACTGTATATTTTCTCTTGTTATGTAAAAGTGTTGGTAATTTCGAACGAATTTGCATAATTCTAGAATGTATAAGCAGGGGAGGGTAAGTATTTTATGTTCTTGGAAATGAGGTTTGCAACTGTCGGTGTCTTCTATATTTACTAGAATTCTTATGAGTCTCTTTTGTAATGTGAAAAGTGTCGGCGCATCTGTGCTGTTTCCCCACAATATCACGCCGTAACTGAGCCACGCGTAGGCGTAGGCATAATAGGTAACAAGTGCAGATTTAAGGTTAGTGGTTTTTTTTACTTCACGGAGGGCGTATGCAAATTTGGACAGTTTTGATTTTATCTTTCTAATGTGTGATTTCCAATTTATGTTTGTGTCTATAGACAGGCCAAGTAAAGTAAACTCATGAACGACTTCTATTGTTTTACCGTTGTAGGTGAAGTTTAAGTCTAGTGGGGTTTTTTGACGTGGGTGGAAAGGAATTAATTTAGATTTAGAGAAATTGATTTCAAGGTTATGGTCGTTCATCCAAGTTATTAATTTATTTAATGTGGCAGTTAGGTCGTCGCACAAGCCTACATTGTTCCGGCATGAAGTTAAAAGCGAGATATCGACAGCAAACAAGACGCATGGCCCTTCTATGGTTTTTGGAAGGTCGTTTATATAAATAAGAAATAGGAGGCATCCAATCACACTCCCTTGTTTCGTATGTCTAAGACACAGTGCAGGCCTATTGTTATAAGTAAGTATAATTAGTATTACTATTTGTAAGGTTTACAGCAGTCGTGTGGTCAAAGCAAACTCGTTTTTTATTTTTTTATTTATTGATTTGAATAAATGAGTTATCATTCGATTTGTCACTTACATTTAAGCCCTCTTGCACGTAAAACAACCAAATATGTTTAGTACTAAACGAATTTAAAACATAGGTACTTTCTTTCAATCGTTTGTAGATGATAACAGAGACTTAATGATGTTTTAACTATGTTTAGCGCTAAACGCATTTAGAGATTTGTGGTGCAAGTGGGCTAAGCCTTACCAGGTGCAACAGAATCCTCTACCAGGATAACAGACTGGTCCGCCTGCGAGTGCAGCGCACGAGCGTGCGGCCCGCTGGGCGAGCGTCGCGCTACCTTCAGACCTATCAGCATGCCGGCACTTCCTCCCGCTACTACTCCACACGCAAAGATTAACATACTGCGACGCCATACTGCAAGAGACAGAGATATTTTATGCAGTTTTCTTAGGACTGATTTTTCAAGTCAGAATAACTTTTATGAAAGGAATAAATATTGCGGTTTGACAGTGTTTGTACAAGACAGTTTGTTAACTATAATATAGAAAAACTTTTATGAATGAAAAAGAGTTGGTTCTGTTCGTGTGTGAGGTTAATCGAATCATGATTCTTAAGTAGATATCTGATTTTGTATAAAATTGTTGTCATAATCAAGCCGCACGTTTTGGAGCATTATGCTGTAGTTCGCAGGCCCAAATCCACTGTGGCTTTGCGCCCATCGGCTGAGGGCGAACCGAGAACCACGCTCTCTCGCGTCGTCTTCTCCTTAAGAGGCGACGGCATCCCTCAAAACCGACCATGGTTCGAATCGCGTCAGCCCGAAACAATGGACACAAAGCCGCGATTCGAAAATAAAATGTAATCCTGCCTCACATTGCGCTGTAGAAGCGATAGGTTTCGAGATCCTGTAGGCATACTGACAAAGTGGCGTTTTTGAGGAAACATACCTTGAGAGTCTGTAAAAAGCTTAGTTAGAGAAATTAGGGTTGCGGTGGGGGCGGCAATGCTGGTTTCGCACTCTGGCGCAGAAGAGGCTTGCGGGGGGCCTGAGCAGATTAAAGGCATCTCTCAAAAAGGAATGAGCATACTGTAATTATGCTTCTTTATTGTTGTATGGCGATTCTAGCAAATGTCGGAGAAATCACTTACGGTGATCGCCCGTGAATCATGATCTCCACGTTATTGCGATACTACAAATATATTTAGCTGCATACTACAAATAAATGATTTCTAACTATACCCACCCATAGATATTTAGATATAGTAATCATTCCATAAAGGCTTCCACAGACCGGCGCGACACAAAACCCCGCGTGTCGCGCAATGAGCGGTGCCTTCTTAATTTGCAAAAAAAAACATAAAAATAATAATAACGGACTACCTTGACGGATTCTCATTAGTAAATTATTACGGCATAATAAATTGATGGGATTAATTATGGTATCAATGCTAGGATTCTGTTCAGCACATTTAAGCATAGTAACAACAAACCTCTATCACGCCACAAGGCCACCAACTCCTCATACAGTAACACGGGTGACAGGGGAGGCACGCCCTCTTTGATGCGTCGCACGGCCTCCCTCGTCCAGGCAGCCGCACGCTCGCGACCTTCCGCGATCAGCTCGTTGTGCCAGATGTCGTGGAATGCGTTGCGAATCTACAGCAGACAAAGTTTTGAAGTAACCTTAAGGGTCTATACTACCTCAGCGCCACCTCACTCTTTATCTCGCTCGCACAAGTAGCCGGCGGTCACGCGAGCGAGCGAAACAAGGTGGCAGGGAGAAGACTCCAAGGCACCGATATTTTAGTTTATTTCTTTTTACGGTGTAATTAAAAAAAAAATAACATCAGACCTGCTTTATAATTCGTGCAAAGTTTCATTAACTAATTTGAAGTATTCTTTGAATACCAGCGGTTTATTGTTTGGTTTGGAGGTAACTTTGGTTTTATTTTCTATGAAGAAAATTTTATGGAATCGTGTTTTCGTCAAACATAGTACCTACTTAACATTAATCCTCAACTTTACCATACATTTATTTAAACATTAATGCTGCAGTATTTTCGACATAACGGAGGATCATGATAAGCCATTTGAGGTAGTATATGCTCTTAAGCTCAGTACTATGCACTGGGAGAATGTTATTGAGGTAGTATATGCTCTTAAGCTCAGTACTATGCACTGGGAGAATGTTATTGAGGTAGTATATGCTCTTAAGCTCAGTACTATGCACTGGGAGAATGTTATTGAGGTAGTATATGCTCTTAAGCTCAGTACTATGCACTGGGAGAATGTTATTGAGGTAGTATATGCTCTTAAGCTCAGTACTATGCACTGGGAGAATGTTATTGAGGTAGTATATGCTCTTAAGCTCAGTACTATGCACTGGGAGAATGTTATTGGCTGATGAAGGTATTCTTTTAAAAGCTGAGAACATTATTATATGAGGATCCTATCAATGTCATGTCACATATAAGTACCACCCGTATTATATGAGGATCCTATCAATGTCATGTCACATATAAGTACCACCCGTATTATATGAGGATCCTATCAATGTCATGTCACATATAAGTACCACCCGTATTATATGAGGATCCTATCAATGTCATGTCACATATAAGTACCACCCGTATTAAGCGAATAAATGTTTTCATTTGATTTGATTTTAGGGCTGGCCAAGCAATCTGCTGTTTTGTAGTTCAATAGGGAAGGCTTCATGAATATTCTTTATGTTTCTTTACAACAGCTGATTCTTTTATGAAATGTAGTTTATTTCTGTAAGTAGGTAGACCTTTTAAGACACTTTTACACTGCAATTTTTCGTCAATATTTTAAAACTATATGGCCGGCATTTCCTAGCTGATTGATCCCTGAGAACCAATGCCAAAACAAACTCAGAGGACATGGTCTCTTTTAAAGTCCAATCATTATATTTTTAAGATAATAAGTGAGTCCAATAGGACTCACTTATTATCTTAAAAATATAGTATCTTCTATTGTCCTGCATAATTTTAGAAGAAAGAGCCAGAACTCCTGCCTCCTGTCTGAACTGAAACTATTTAGTACTGAAATTAAGTATTAATTGCTGTTTTTATGTAAGCATATGATTTAACTTAATTGCACAATTTTGGCATACCAGAATAATTACAGATTCACCTAGAGTACACCATTTTAAAACATCCATAAAATATTTCGAAAACGACGTATGTTCCTATTTTTCAAAACATAATCACCTTGCCTTGCGTATGGACTTTTTGTCTGTTTTTTTTTTATATATGTACATTTAAAGTATTCCACAGTTACACAAGTTCTCCTAAACTTCCATTCTACAGAACCTACATTTTATATGAAAGTATTCTAAGAAGAAGCATAACAAAACAAAGTAAAATACCCTTTGAACAGCATCCACGGTAGTTTGGACGGCATCACTAACTCTTGACTTTCCATGGTCTGCAGCAGATTTAGCAGCTACCTGACCAAATACATGTGAAATAAATGCTTAATGTTATAAGAAAATGTAAGTTAGTAAATATTGTATTTAATTTATTATGTTTTGCCATATAAGCCTGCTTGCAGACACAGTCTAAACCAGTCTTATTTTCATGCAACAAATTGTGTCTACAAGTTGAATAAATTGGAATAAACGTTTGGGGTATAATTCAGTATTTATAATTTAAAAATAAACCACAAACTACACTAGCAAATATACAGGTAGTAAGACTAGTTAACCATTTAATTTTGCAATTGTTTAAACTGTAATGAGTTAGGAATTGCTTGAATTTGTTTTCAACAAACAGTAAATAAAGTTGTCAAAAGTAAAAAAGTAAAAATAAATACAATATAAAATTCACAGAATTTTGTATTGTATTTATGTATAGCATAAATTGATGTCATGAAACGAAAATTTATGTGGACTGGTGTTTCAAACAACTGAAATAAACGAATTATATAAGTCCATGGTCGGTAGCAGGTGAAGTAGGGCAATGACATTTCATTGTCATAACAAAAACAAACGGATGGGCAGGTGAAAACAAAACTTCTGTGAAAAACTTTAGATTTCTAAATTGTTTTGTTATAAAATGTGAACAACCTATGCACTTTCGCGCGAAACTACCAGGACATCATAAATTAGCAAGAGTTACTTACATGCAATGCTTCGAGTTTTTCACCAGCTCTGTGCTTTAGTTCATCCATGTCAGAGCGTCACAAGCCGAGGGAGGGTCAGCGTTAACCGCTCAAACTGTTAAATCACATCCAAAACCTTAACCTTTGGACACAATTCGGCCTAAATAGTTGCAGTCCCAAAATAGACTGAATGACACAACAAACACTTACGCGGACACATTTTGTGAGAAAACTTTATAATATAATTTACTTCTACTACAGTCTACCATAATAGTTATGTCGGAAAACCGCTTAAAGTTACGTAAAAACAAAATTATTACCTTAACCAAACATAACCTCTATTTATTGTTTGACAGTTGCATTTTGCGTAAATTGACAGATTGCCGTATGATTTGTGTGTTTATAACGTTACATTCTACGATGCAAACTCCCTGTTTATTATTATACTCTTTGGATGCAAAGTGCAAACATAAAACGAAACGTTAATGATTAAACTTCTTTAAATATCATTATTCTAACATATCATAACATAGCATCACGCCTTGTTTAACCGAAGGGTAGGGCAGAGGCGTACCTGTAGTACACCCACATTTCGCCAGTTATGTTTTTCATTATTCAAATACCTACGTTAAATCGATTGATATGGTTAACTGCAGCATAATAATATGTTGATTGCCTACGCAACCAGCGAGAAAATTACCCTCTATTTACTTTTGTAACGGCCATGTCTCCTGCCTGTACCTAACAGGTGACATGGCCGGTCAATTCAATCTATACTATCATCATCACTAATTCACTACATTATTAAAATTTAGTATAAAAAAACAACCGACTTCCACAAAACATACTCAATACCTACTAACTTAATATATTTATTGCTTCCACATGTGAACTAAGGGGGCCTAAAATGGTCGCTTTAGCAGAATCATAATACGATCTGCGTACAATTCATACATCCCGATTCATCTGTTTGACAGCTGCTATTTGACATTAGACTTCAATATAGCAATTCTTATTTTGTGGACCAATCTATGAAACTCCATAAAAACTGTCAAACAGATGAATTGTACGCAGATCATATGATTCTGCCAAAGCGTCCATTTTAGGCCCCCTGCTGTTCACATGTAGAAGCAATAAATATATTGTGTATTGAGTATACAGCCGCACATAATAACCTCCTCCTTTTTGGAAGTCGGTTAAAATATGCGTAGTTACTTATAACATACGCATAAGGGTGTACTTACATAAAATGTACAGACGCCAGCACATCAAGCTACTACAATCTGTCAAATTTCTTTAAAATATTTTTAACTCTATCGTTAAAGGATAAGGTTCAAGGTTAATTGGGAAAATTTGACAGTTTCGGGTAGCTGACCTGCTGGCGTCTGTAAGTACATAAAATGGGTTTATGTGAACGGTGAGGAGTGTTTTTGGGGGACTGTCTCATGTAATTTTTAACGTTCGAAAAGTGCTGATTCTCAGCCTAGTTTGAATAAATGACTTTTGATTATTTATTTTTTTGAGTAGAAGCAAATAGCACACTTACCTAACTAGTTTATAATTTTTTTAACAAAAAAAAAATCAATATTATTCGTAATTAAAAATATACGCGACTTGCGTATGATTTGAAATTCGAAATTTTTTATCAACTTATTTTTTTTTTTTCTCTTTGTTAAAATAAGAAAAATGTTACTTGTTTCTTGATGATGGATCAATTTTTTTCTAAGTTGTGAGAAAATGACAAAAAAAACTAGGTATGCCTGATGCTTCACTGTTCACCTAATTTGACCTAACATAGCCATATTTTTCGAGACGGTAAAAAAAATTCATTCGTTATAACTGGTGTTCTGTGAAAGAAAGTATGCAAGGTGGCTGTTCCATGTTAGTTTGAGATTAAGAAGTAGGATGTAAGAGTGAGCGAAGTAAGCTCGATAATGTACCACCCCGACTAGGGTCGATTAGATTTTCCGAAATACGAGTTCGGTACTTTGTCGACTAATGCCACAGATTATGCAATAGTCTAAAGAAGCTTTTGAATTGAGAGGAACATTATAGGACCTTGCTTCGAATAATAATAGGAGTTCTCTATTATTGTATTAGGCGTTGACGGTTTTTTTTTTAGTTCTGAATGTTTTTACTCCTTTATTTTATTTTGAAGCCAGGGAGGTGCAAGTGCACCCTCTTGCACCCCGCACCTGGCGCCTACCTATGCCAAGCAAGGCTCGCTCCATGGCCCTTTGTGCTACTTGTATGCTGTGGAGAGTCTCCTTTGAGAGTCCCATCGGCACCGTAGGTTTGTTGGCAGGACAAATTGGTTGAAAATGCGGGTTTGTAGGCACAGGGGGATGTTTTTGGGCCGAAAAATATGTTCAAGCTTATACCAAAAGCCGCCCACCCAGGCTGTATTCTCCTGGAAATCCCTTTGTTGGAATGCTCCTTATCAAAAAAATAGAACATGACCCAAATAAACGATGGTCCACCATCTCCAGACGCTCGTTTCCAACCAAAACAGCAGAAACTGAGTTTTTAAAATCAAAATCAAAAGTCATTTATTCAAACTAGGCTTAGAATCAGCACTTTTCGAACGTCAAAAATTACATGAGACAGTCCCACAAAAACGCCCACCCGTCACCACTTGCGTGCTTCAGCTGGGAAGAAGAAATGGAGTCATCTAGGACACCTAACATCACCTTCGTCTTGGACATGTTCACTCTCTAGCCAACTGGTATGGAAGCATCATAAAATTCTTTTAACATGCGTTGGAGGTCTTTCAGGGATTCGGCGAAAAAAAATAGGGCATCCGCAAACTGAAGGTGCGACAAGTAGAGACTATTGATGATTAGACCACGTTGGTCCTATTCCAGTGTTTTCATCACGTCTTCCAGAGTCCTTGGCGCACTCGCCTTTGAATCGGTATTGGGGCCGTAAGTTCATGCAATCTGACCTGCATCGTTGCCGCATCGTACAGCTCCTGGAATACATTTACGAGTATATAACGGAGCGTCCATCTACATCGAGTCATACTGTATGACTGCAAAAGCCTGTCATCATGTATGACTCATACATGATGATAGGCTTTCGCAGTCATTTGTGCTGTAAGTTAGGTAGGTTTCTTCCAAAGTCTTTCAGTCATAGCATCCCCGCATTCAGTATCCCACTCGGTCAGAAGTAGTCAGGTAAGAAATTGGACGTTTTGTCTACAAAATATACCTGTCCCAGTTGCTCTGCTCCCATAGACCAAAAATATTTTTGCAACAGACGAGTTAGGCATGTGGCTATTTTCTGATTCATAAAGGCTTACAAAGGGCCAGGCCACAACACTGCGATGCGACGACGCGTCGCAAAAACGACGCACTACTTACAATACGATTAGACGTAGATTGACGACGTAGATTTCTACGGTGCGTCGTCGCATCGCAGTGTTGTGGCCTGGCCCGTACTGGCGCGACACGCGACGCGACACAAAGGCCCGTCGCGACACAAAGGCGAGTCGCGCGACGAGCGGTGCCTTTGTGTCGCGTCGCGAGTCGTGCTGGTCTGTAGAAGCCTTTAACTATTTAAGTTCCGTAGGCTCTGACCTCTGTAGGTACACACGGCTACACATCAAGCTATACATTTCCAGTATACGCTGACCTCTCATAGTACGAAAATCCTACACAATGCGAGATCAGGATATACTGGAAATGTATACCTTGATGTGTAGCCGTGTGTACACATTATTTCGTTCCATCTAATATTATCTACGTGTGACCTATTCTAGAACCTCTTGTCGAAGCAGGTTAGAGAAAAGTTCATAAGTAAGCCATCATCAGCCATCGTGTACAGACACGTTGAAAAATTGACACGTTGAAATGACACGTTGAAAAATCTAAACTAAAACAAATCATGAACTGATTGAACCGTTCATCATTCTCCTGTCCTTCTCCCAATTTGTGTTATTCCTCCGCATCACAATAACACATCACCAATGCATGATTGAAGCGTTATAAAATAAAAACACATTTTAAGCGAAATCTTTACTAAGTTTAACAAGTTAGTTTAGTCCTGGATGTCATTATCGAGTGGGATTATATTTTCTGCGCTATCGGCGCTGTCCGGCACGTGTTCAGCTTCAGGTATCTCTGCAAGCACCTTGTCTATCCATAGCCGACTGTAGGCTACCTGAAAAAACATTGATTTAATTAGTTTACCTCTTACTTCCGCTCCTGGTACCAATATATACCTGACTCCTCTGGGTACTACCGTGAAATTGTCATTACCCATCCAATAGTTAACACCCAACTAGTTCTCCAAACTTTTCCGCATATTGTGGTGATTAAAATGATAAATAATTCGCATTTTCAGTTGTCCATTTCCAAGCTGATCAATATCGTGAACTACTTTGGGAACTGAGGGCTAGAACGGTAGCGCAAGACTGATTTGAAGCATTAGTTATCGCTTTTAGTACGACTGACTGAGCATTCGCTAAATAAAAACTAGATGTTAATAAAAATAAATATTATAATGATAAAATTACCTTAGCAAATACTCCTGGCTTGGACTTGTAGGCGCATTCTTCAGTGCCGGAAAATAGCGCTATGCCGTAAAGCGTTCCGGCGCGATTGAGTCCACTAAAAAGTACCGCTGGATCACCTGTGTCACCCTGGTACCAAAACATTGAAACTACTGTTATTTTCCTAGGTCAAGGTATCGCGGAATTTGGTAAGTAGGGTAAAGGCCATCAAAACGAATCTCGATCGAATCTCGATCAAAAGCTGATTCAGCGAATCTTACGAAAGAAAGCAAAGAAAAGGATTCTATTAATAAGAGAGTGAGACAGTAGGAAAGATACTCCCGAGAGGGTGTAAGCAGTATCTCAGCGTTGGACTGAAAATAATAATAAATGTTAGCTGGTAAAAATGTACTAACAGCACACAACGCAACGCCTTTTATGATGCTCTGCAGGCAGAGATTATCATGTTGTAAGTGGTAATCATTCCCGTAGATACGGCGACATTCCGCTTTAGGTACCTCTCGTACAATCATCCGCCGCAATTCTTGATTCTCACCTTCGCGGATTTGTCCAGTCACCTGTCAAACCGGTTTAACTTTATTAATTCTAACTGCTTACTAGTTTCTAATATCCTAGTACTATTAGATTAGTAGTAACGTAACAGTAGATCCTTTTGACACGTGCGATGGATGAATAATGTAAAGTCCCTTGAAGTCTGTTGAAATTGAAATTAAACTGATGAACCTCGAAAGTACGGTATTAAACGTTATATCTTTCTCCTTCACTTTATGAAGAACTGTATCCCTACATTCCCGACCCTTTTTTTTTTTTTTCTGGGTGGGAAATTATCAAATAACTTCTCCCGCTCTGGGCTGAGCGGGAGGGCGTGTCAGACTTTTACTGACTAAAACCCACCCGTATTCCTTCATTTGCCTGTGTGCCAGGGCCACGATATCCCTTTCGGACAAACTCGCAACCCTGGCAGGCATTGGCCCTATCGGACCCCGTCAGTTGGTGCTGACAACTCTTTGAGGCGCGCGTGGAATACGACGCGCCGTCGACCCGGGCCTGGTCCTTATCGGTCGGTGAGCTACCCATCGCTCACCGTCCGCAGGCCCGCGCCTACGGTGGCCGGAAATCGGCTTGCACCTCCCGACGCCCGGGGCGTCTCCTGCGGCGACTAGGGGCGCGAGGGCGCGAACCTTGCCTCTCCCTCACGCGTTCCGCCTCCTCCTTCGCAAGCATTACTGCTTCGCAGAAGGAGGTGACGGCCTCCCATGCACTCTCGCTCCGAACCATGGCCTGAACCAGGGCCGGACGCGAGAGATCGCCGCCGCCGATCGCCTCCGTGAGGACACGGCGGTGCTCCACCCAAGCTAGGCAGACCTCCACCGTATGCTCCACCGTGTCCTCCGGGCGATCCACACAGTGGTGACACCCGGGCGTTTCCTCCCGCTTTATCCTGAACAGGAACCTCCCGAAACAACCGTGTCCGGTGAGGACCGGCGTCAGGCGGAAGGTGAGGACGCCGTGGCGCCTCTCTAGCCACTCCTCAAAGAGAGGACTTATTGCCACAATTGTGGCGTGCCCAGCGCTGAGTTGCGACAATCGCACTCTCCATGCCGCCATAAGATCCCGCCGGAGACATTCCCTACCCTATCCAGTGAATCATAGTTAGAGTAACAAGATTGTGTATTATGTTAGATTTTTGCGCAGTTATTGATGGGTTTCGCAACAAGGTGGCCTTGGCGAAGTGCCAAATAAGTAGCTAACGGATTAACGCTTGGCAATCATGGCTACCTGGTACCCGCGGAAGTAGATACCAGATTGATGCTCCATAAAACAATAGAGAAAAGGTGAAATGGTGAATGTACAGTACCTACCAACTGTGATAATTATGATTTTCTGAAAATCTACATATTTCACTATTTCGGCGCTCACTCGTTCGTTATGTAAGAAATCACACACCCCCTTATTACAAAACAAGGTCTATCTTCAGACCCAGGTTTAAAACATTGAGCCATTATTGAATTTCGAACTTTATTCCGACTATGGTAAAGTTCCTAAACACAAAACTGACAACTACAGGGTTTTAAGTAGTTTCCCCAGAAATTGCAAACTTATGGATTACATACAGTCCTAAAGTAGGTTACCTTACGGGTAACATAAGGATTACATAAGTTTATCTGAATAGCAATTATTACCACCGAACCGAATCCAGTGATGACAGTCTCCCCAAACATCGGTGGCAGGTCAGCATCAGCGATTGCTAGCGACACGGCTTGCATTCTGCTGTTTGGAGTTATCGGCAGATTCACCTGTAATACCAGGATAGCATATATTTAAGGTAACAAATGCGTCGAACTTAAATTTTAGGTATTTAGGTCACAGCTAGCGGCTTTTTCCATATTCGTCAAAAATGCCCACAAAAACGGGCGGGGGGCGCGGCGCGGCGCGGCGGCGTATGCGTTTAGAATTAGAATATCCAAAGTCAAACGAATATAATTTTATCATTATGTTACCTACCTTGACCATAGCCAGATTGTGTTCAGGATAGTACTGGTCCATCCTGTAGTCAGGATGTCTCCTGATTTCCATGACTGCCAGTATTCTTCCGCCGAAGTCTCTGAATACTGACCCCATTCGAATTGAAACTTCTTCCTTCGTTACGCTGTTGGAAATCGAAAATATACCTACGATTTTCAAAAGCGTTTTACGTCTATGTCCTACCTGATTCTGTAAATAGGTAAGTACAGTGCGGAGATTTGAAATGTTGTCAAGTAGTTTGATTCCGTTGGTGGCAGACTGGCAGTTATTTTAGTTCAATTACAGACTTGATGGGTTACTGGCTACTGGATCAGACTGCTTGAAAAGTGACCTAAGCTTCTTGTTTTTTAACTTTTTTAAGAACGCGGAAATATACTTGGTGACTTTATTGACTGACTAACTGACGATGATGTAGCGAAATGTATTAAGAAGTTCAGATTCATTAAGTCAGAACCGCAAGGCGTTTTTTCCCACTTGCCTCAGAAGGAAAAACCAATACGGCGGATCCCAAAAACATGTATAAGTTATATCAGGAAAGGATGAACCCCCTCGAGCAACTTCTTCATCGTTTAGGTTATCCTAAGAATAATAATAAAAAACCTTTCGATTTCTAAAGATTAAAAGAACTTACTAATCGAAGCATTGCGCTGCTGTCAAAATCCATTGTTTTCCAACTATCGCTCCACCACACCAATGTTTTCCGTGTAATCTGAAAAAATAAAAACATACTTAGACATAAAATGAAATAAATAAAGTTGCAGATTTCTAGTTCATCTACATTTTATGTGTGAACTCCTACATAATTAGGCATAAGATATGTGAAAGCTGCATTTGTTCACTGCTTCTTACCTCACGGACACAGTATAAGGATAGTCTTCAAGACAGACTAATCCAGTCTCAGTAGTTAGTCTTTTTCTCCTAACGTGTGTGAGATCTTCTTCCATCTTAGGTGGAAACTCACATTCTAAGTCTGTCCTCCTTGTTGTCGTACCTGAAACAACGGATAACAGTATTCTCATCTCCTAGTACCAGTGAACTTACATTGTCAACTTCCTGTATGAAAAATGGTACAGTCGGTGACCAGCATTGCCGGAGTTCTCCTTCCATTATTCTTCTTTGTAAGGGGTCAGGTAATGCTGGTCACCGGCTGTTACGTACAAAATAATCTTTATCTATAAAAATCAATGCCATTTTTCGTTGTAATTTTATAACTCAAGAACGGGCTCACCTATCAAAAAAAAAAGGTTTAGGCTTTGTTCGGACTATTTAGTAGATGGTTTATGTGAAGTTTTTTTTTTAGGTAGGTAGAATACCTACCTATACTAACTACCTACCCGGTAGTTAGTATAGGTAGGTAGGTAGGGTAGGCAGGTAAGGTAGGTATTCTTTTACTCATAGAAAGCCACGTTATTTGTGAGTGTCATAGAGTAAAAATGTTTACCGCGCAACGGAGTGGGCGCGGGTCAGCTAGTATACAATAATTATTGATGTCGCACGCTTTATGATAACTTAGTAGTTTTAGATAAACAATCAATTTACCGATTAGCGGGTAAATGGAAAAGCAATCTCGTATTGCTGTGTAGAAAAGAAAGTCATGTGATATCATCGGCAAATAGTAAATTAATTTTCTTCTCCCAAAATGAATCCCATAAATTAGAACACTAGCAAAATTAGGATTAGATTTACGCTGCAATTAAGGAAGATAACCATTTTTTTAAACCGTCCAAGTGTGCGTCAGGCCACGTACAATGAAGGATTCCGTAGTTGGGATGAATTTATCCCAAAAACGACCATAACATTTTAGTTAAAAACCCTGTTCTCCCATATATCGATTTACGTTACGGTCAATTATCCAACTGCAAATGTAAGTTGGTCGACTATTACCTACTCGTTAACTTCTAAAGCCTACTAAGCTGTGATAGTTGTCCTTTTAACTTCGTTATATACTACGACTATGATTTTTTTTCCATATCCAAAAACAACCATTTAGCTGGAAAGGGGCCGACACTTGACTCTAACAAAATATACTACTTTAAAGGTTAATATTACTTAAACGGATACCTGAATCGGAAAATGGTTTTCACAGACCTGCAATACGTTTGACCGGCCTATGCAAAAATATCCCACACCATGAGATAATACGAGAAAAGAAAAAACATCCCCACTTTATGTGCAAGAGAAAAAAAAAACAATTGGTCGGCGGCATGCCAAATTACAGTTTTCTAGAACTAAGAGTCTCTGAGCTAAGCCACGGAAAGACAGACAGACACACGGACAAACAGACAGACACACAAACGGACATGGCGTAACTATAATTATATAATAAATTAACGCAATATTCGCGCTTTGACGTGGAGTAGTATAATGTTATCGTCATCCAATTCATAATAATGCTATAAGCAAATAAAGGAATTTAAATATTATGAATACTTTGCACTGATTGTACAGTCATGGAAATGAATTGTTAAGCAGCATTAAGATCTCCCCTTTTTTAGTCTGCTTCGTAAAATAGTCTCTCTTTAAAATACAACCTACATACATTGTAATGTATGTAGGTTGTATTCATTCATTTACATACATCATTTACATTACATTCAATTAAAAGTAAAATGGATAAAATATTATTTTCGCACATACTAAGCAATAAGTTTCAAACTTAAAATTCCTTCTTACCGCTTTCTACGAATAAATTAAAATTAAAAACTAAAACTACAAAAAAAGTTAAAAACTGAAGGCACTGCATGTCTTTTAGTTACTGAAAATGTTCCGAAAATTCACTTGATTTATCTATTCATTTTAGTGTTTGAAGCACGTTGAAAGTTCGCGAAATTTAATGAGAAACTAGACTAACGTTTCCGAACATTCTAATCACTAGTATAGAAATAGTTTCTCAAAACAATAACTGTGATTATGTAACAATGTATTGTTCGTCGCACAATAGCGGAACTTTGCAAAACAAATCTAAAAAATACTTCAAACCTCACTTGGAACTTACTAGTCGGAAATCTTAATTCGTTATTAAATATGATCGTCTTCAACAGTAGGTACATAAATTATGATGATTATTCGTAATACACTGTCAGACAGAAACTATTATACTTATGGTTCGATGAGTTATTAATGGGTTCTGTATAGTGTCGGATCGAGAAATCATTGTTAACCGTAACAAAATCCCGCAGAAAGGCATACCTACCTACAACGGCTACAACTGTCAGTATATTAGAATGTACTCTGTGGCTACAACACATACTGCGACCACAGATAATATAATACTACGGTAAAAGTCATAAAACAATATTAGATAGTATGTACAGACGCCAGCAGGTCAAGCTACCCGAAACTGTAAAATTTTCCCAATCAACCTTGAACCATATGCTGTAGGGATAAAGTTGAAAATCTATGATGTGCTGGCGTCTGTACATATAGACAGATACTCCAGCAGGCTTAGCACGAGAACCCTCTCTACGCGTTTTGTCGACGGAAGAATAGACAAAAATGACGTTTCAGTGTAGACAACAGAAAGTTTTCTACCGTCTGTAGCACGGCGATTACAAAACCAAATGTGAAGAGACTTGTCTTCTCTACCCTAGACAACTGTCTACAACGTCGAGCACGGCGTACAATCTTTCTCCGGTGTTGACAGCTTGGGATAGAAACCTTTCTTCCGAAATAGTCTACATATAAAATGACTTAGACAACGATTCGTTAGTTGTTTTTTCGTTAATTCGAGTAATTTTAGGCGGTGCTTTTTTACTTTTATCATGTATTAAGCTGAAATTAACATGTTGGGTTCAAATTGCGCTTTTTATTTAAGTTTTTTTATAGAAAAACTTCAGCGAAGATGGGAAAGAAATACTATTAGCGAGCTTGCTTTGCTTGTTTGGGAGCCTTTGATCTCACGGGAAGTGAGTTCTGTAGAATTATAAAATAAGCAAGGAGATAGTGCAATCAATGTTTATGCGAAGAACTCGGCTAGGACCTGTCGCCCAAAATGAATAATAGATTTTTGGAATTAACAATAAAATAAGAACAACAATATAAGTATCCTACAGTTTTTACACTATGTTGTCCCTTAACTTTGATTTATTAGATACCTACATTCACAGGGAATATAAAACATCTGATTATGAGCCAAAATCTCCTCATTGAACACTAAATTATTTATTTATGAAGTACTAGCTGCCGCACGCGGCCTCGCCCGCGTTGCATTAAGGCTTCTACATACTGGCGCGACACAAAGGCCCTGCACGTCGCGTGACGAGCGGTGCCTTTGTGTCGCGTCGCGAGTCGCGCTGGTTTGTAGAAGCCTTTACTATGTAGTGATTATTATTTTCATTTACTAAATCTTACACACTCAGTTTTAAATGGAGCATTTACCTACTAATAAATAAAATATCGATAAACAACAATACAATAACAATGTTAGTACCTAGTAAAAACAAGGGCTCCCGCAGACAGGCGCGACGTGATAGCGCGACCCGCCAGTCTGCAGTACCCTTAAAGGATACTTCTTGCGTGACGCCATCAAAATAGTATAATTATGGCTCTTTATTTAAATAATGCCTGTACATTATATGCAATTACCAATATTATAAAGTGCTCTGTGTATGCAATACAAATGAGTTTTAAAACTTAGTGGCGCCACAGCCTATGATGTATTACCTATAATACGTCATTGGCTACAGCCATTTAACAATATTTTTAAAAGGGAGATGCGCTAAGGTAGCCCGTGAAATTCAAATTTTATTACGTTTTTTGCAATTTGCAAGTCAGTAACACGTTATAAGTTGATTTAAATATGATTCGCGGCCGTAAAAAATATTGCTTTACAGAATTATAATCATTAGAATCGGCAAAACAACTAACTCTCTTCAAAAAATACTTAGAATTCAAAAAACGTTCGAAAACGCCATGCTAAGCCTGCAGCAGGCTTAGCATGGCGTTTTCGATCTCTACTCTACTATAGAATAGACATCGCTTGTCTACACTTCTCGTTATCTCTTCTTCGCGAGCACGAGGACACACCTAGACTCGGGTTTCTTCGTAGACAGTGACTTGTCCATAGCAACGGGGTATTCGCTAGTGGTGTGTATTACTACCCAATTTTACCGTACTTTTGCGTTTCGTTCTCAAACAAATCTATGAAGCAAAGTGTTTTTAACTAATATTTCTTCAATTACAAAACGCAAATGGTCAAGGGGGATGCGCTGAGTAGCCCGCGAAATTCAAATTTTCGAACGTTTTTTGAATTCTAAGGATTTTTTGAAGAGAGTTAGTTGTTTTGCCGATTCTAGTGATTATAGTTCTGTAAAGCAATATTTTTTACGGCCGCGAATCATATTTAAATCAACTTATGACGTGTTACTGACTTGCAAATTGCAAAAAACGTAATAAAATTTTAATTTCACGGGCTACCTTAGCGCATCTCCCTTTTAAAAATATTGTTTAATGGCTGTAGCCAATGACGTATTATAGGTAACACATCATTGGCTGTGGCGCCACTAAGTTTTAAAACTCATTTGTATTGCATACACAGAACACTATATAATATTGGTAATTGCATATAATGTACAGGCATTATTTAAATAAAGAGCCATATTTATACTATTTTGATGGCGTCACGCAAGAAGTATCCTTTAAGGGTACTGCAGACTGGCGGGTCGCGCTATCACGTCGCGCCTGTCTGCGGGAGCCCTTGTTTTTACTAGGTACTAACATTGTTATTGTATTGTTGTTTATCGATATTTTATTTATTAGTAGGTAAATGCTCCATTTAAAACTGAGTGTGTAAGATTTAGTAAATGAAAATAATAATCACTACATAGTAAAGGCTTCTACAGACCAGCGCGACTCGCGACGCGACACAAAGGCACCGCTCGTCACGCGACGTGCGGGGCCTTTGTGTCGCGCCAGTATGTAGAAGCCTTAATGCAACTCGGGCGAGGCCGCGGGCGGCAGCTAGTACTTCATAAATAAATAATTTAGTGTTCAATGAGGAGATTTTGGCTCATAATCAGATGTTTTATATTCCCTGTGAATGTAGGTATCTAATAAATCAAAGTTAAGGGACAACATAATGTAAAAACTGTAGGATACTTATATTGTTGTTCTTATTTTATTGTTAATTCCAAAAATCTATTATTTATTTTGGGCGACAGGTCCTAGCCGAGTTCTTCGCATAAACATTGATTGCACTATCTCCTTGCTTATTTTATAATTCTACAGAACTCACTTCCCGTGAGATCAAAGGCTCCCAAACAAGCAAAGCAAGCTCTCTAATAGTATTTCTTTCCCATCTTCGCTGAAGTTTTTCTATAAAAAAACTTAAATAAAAAGCGCAATTTGAACCCAACATGTTAATTTCAGCTTAATATATGATAAAAGTAAAAAAGCACCGCCTAAAATTACTCGAATTAACGAAAAAACAACTAACGAATCGTTGTCTAGGTCATTTTACATGTAGACTATTTCGGAAGAAAGGTTTCTATCCCAAGCTGTCAACATCGGAGAAAGATTGTACGTCGTGCTCGACCTTGTAGACAGTTGTCTAGGGTAGAGAAGACAAGTCTCTTCACATTTGGTTTTGTAATCGCCGTGCTACAGACAGTAGAAAACTTTCTGTTGTCTACACTGAAACGTCATTTTTGTCTATTCTTCCGTCGACAAAACGCGTAGAGAGGGTTCTCGTGCTAAGCCTGCAGGCAAGAGCGTGGAGCGGTAAACTAAATATTACGCACAAAAATGATCCTTCTAATAAGTTGTATCTCACAGTCTAAATAGCTGGATATGATGGACTCCGGGCACTCCCAAGTTGCGGTGCCTCGACATCCTGATGCTCGACTTTCAGTGAATTAATGAGGTCATCAATGTATACCCCAATTGTATTCAGCTTCGATTATCAGCCTTGCTTTATTCCTACGGTTATAAAGCTATGTTTCAATCTAATTAAGTAAATCGGAATACATATTATTAACTTTAACCGTAGTGATTGTTAACTCTTTTGCCAATTTATTTACACTGTGGCATCTCTGCCAGTATCCCTAAACTAGGTCGATTGTCACGTTGAATGATTTCTGTTCCTACTTTTTTACATTTACCTTATTGTTATTGTATCCGATTAAACTTCGATGGGCTTCCAACACATCTCTCAATTGCTAGCGAGTACGAGTATCAGGCAGATCCGTCTCTAAGGTGACAGCAGTACAGGATCGAACATGCGCTTCATAAAGGTTCAGCAGCTATCTGAGTCTGTGTTATATACTTACTTAGGTACTGTTTTTTAAATTAACCGACTTCAAAAAAATGAGGAGGTTCTCAATTTGGATGTTTTTTTTTTATATTCATATTCGGGCATAAGCTCGTCACATGGATTTGGAAAATTATTTATTCGTTTGAAAGGGAAGTCAAGTTAAAATCTTTTGAGGGGATCCCATGGGAATCGAGGGAAATCCTCAAATTAATTTTATAGACATACCATATATACGTATTTTTTATAGTTACTTATGTATTTGCATTTGGATAGCACATTTGGTGAAGTGGAACTAATGATGAAGACAACAGATGGCCACCGGAACTACTTAATAATAAGTATTTCACGGGTTGCGATTCGATTAAGCACTTTAATATGGTTGCTAAGCAATTTATGCTCGTCACAACGCATATGTTGAAGTCATCAGCTCCAGATCTTCTGGTTCTTGCCAGGAGAACTCCTCAACTATGAACGCCCCTGCATCGGGAAACGCAATACATATATCGTAAAAGGTGATTAGCAGTTGACATTAGGTTATTGTAACAGATAAATTACAAACTGACCGACTAAAATGTAAAAAATCTTTTTACAAAAAACATAAACAACAGACTTCCATAAAAAAATTCGGATGTCGGTGGCAAAAAACTAAAATACAGGTCCAAAGACACCGACTTCGGAAATTAAAGTTATTTTCACGTTGTAGTGTTTTTTTTTGATAAGACGCTCAACGTTTGCAATCTTTCCGATACTTACATCGTGGCAAAGGCTCAAATTCTATCCCCGGAATGAGTTTTCTCCCAATTTCCATTAGCCCATTACATTTTACTCTGGACTGAAAACAAACCTGTATTATGTAGGTACGTGTACGGAACCAACTCGCGCCTAGCTCGCTTTAACAATACGACGGTTAATCCATTATCCAATCGTGATATTACTTCTTGAATCGTGGCCATATTTGTAATTGCCGATACTAACAATGTCATCGTACTACTAGTAACCTACCGCCTAAGGGAGAGGATTGTTCTACCGTAAGAACAAGATGGCGATGTATCGAATAAGTAACCGTAGCCTCTACTATCTAGAAGACCTGCCTTCATCTCTCGTATCTGCACGAACAATGTACAAATACCTAGACTTTGAGTCTGTAATTTTTCAAATTAGTTTGTGAATCGTGTAAGTGTTTTTCTCGTCCAAAATCTTCAAGCGTCAAAGCATCATAAATGGCTTTAATGGAAATGGGTAGTTGGCCAACTACCCAGTACCGAGTAACAGAACGCTATGTGCTACGCGGGCGCTACATGACTAGCTGCTCGTTTCTTTTGCTTTTTCTATACTGATGATATCTTTGATTGTATGTGCGCCTGGTGTGATACTACGAACACCTGACCTTTTTAATGATCAAAGTATATAAAGCAAAGTTAGACATAAAAGCAAACAAAAAATTAAATATTATAAAATATTTATTTTAGTTAATGTGCATACATGAGATGTCACATATAGAAGAAAATAAACAAAAAAAAGTTGTAAAATCTTTCAATTATATTTAATTCTTACGTAAGTTTAAAACTAGTATTGAAATAAATAGATTATTCCAAAATAAGTTTAGCTACATATTAGGTAGGTAAGTAATTAAAAAGTTATAATTAATCTAAGTTATGGGACAGGCAGGTAAATGATTTTAAAAACTGGAAACAACATTGTAGAAAAATGCTTGATATTATTACACAGTAATTGTAGGTATTTAATGACTTCGACTGTGATTGCAATGGTATTGTTTCTTTTATAAAAATCTTATATTTTGTAGTTGAATAGACGATTAAGCTTGTTATCTTATGTTTCCTACTCTATTTTCTCTTCATTTTCACCATTGTACTTAACACCTGCATGTTGAAGTTGATAGGATTCGTCACTGTCGATGGTTCGGAGGTGATTTGATGTAATTAAGATTAGTTAGTTTAGTCAAATCCGTTCTTGTCAGAGGAATTGCTGCCATGTATCAATTCACCAATTCATTAAAAGTAATCATAGTCTTTTTCGTATTTCAATGTTATTCGCATAGCAGCCAAGAACGTGACAGCAGTGATCAAAGTGACTGTGATTCTGATAATGAAGTGACACACGAGATTAATGATATCGAATCGTCATTCGAGCAAGCTGATATTAATATTAGAAAAAGATACAATTTACTCAAAGAAAATGCTGAAAAAGAAGAAGAATATACGATTACTTCTGAAACTGGTAAATAAATAAATAACAATTTACTTAGTAGTAAACTCATAAAAATTGTCCTAGATTCACAATTTAATTGTTGACTTTAAAAATAAATGTAACAAGGTTTTTTACAATTTGTTTGTCAAACATTACAACTATGAATGTAATGTTAACAATAAACAATTTAAATGATTATTTCGTAGATAATAATATGTCGCAAGTTCGCCTGTTCTGTTTATCCCCCCATTAAGTAGGCTGCAAATCGAATAACTAAAATTAGATTTAAGGTATCTCCCCTACAATTTGTTATGCAACTAAACAAAATCAATAAAATGGATATTGTGCAGTTACCGAGATGGCCACCATCGAGAACTTAACCTGCGGGTACCAGTACAACAGCAGCAAAGAGGAGGATGAGGATAATTTGACGAGTACACTCATCGACTATCCCTTTTCTGTATCAATACAGAAAAAAGGAGCGCATTACGTTTCTGGTGCCTTGATAGATAAAAGGTGGATTCTGAGCGTAGCTGGAGAGTTCTTTCAGTAAGAATTAAATTTATTTTGATAAACACGGAAGTATTAAAATTAATTTCTTCATTTCGCCATAACCGGCTGGTAAAGCCGGTGATATTGGTCGTGGTTTCCTTTCAATGTTTCCTAACTTTGTTAGTATGTACTAATTATGTTAGAATTTACAGCGTAAGAGATTCCTTAAAATTATTCAGAGCAAGACTAGGATCTGTGGACTGCAAAAAAGGTGGTACGGTAGTTCCCATCAAGAAAATAGAAATCCATCCATACTACATTTATGGGAAACCAAATTTTGACATCTCTCTATTGAGAATGGCGATAACCGTAGATTATTCTGAGGTCTTAAAACCAATTGGAATTTCTAACAAGAAGGGCAACATGCTGAGCGCCAAGTTTATTACAACATATTGGCCGAGGATAGTGGTAAGTAAACAATAAGGCAACTGCTCAAAATTGTTGTAGATTCGCTTTAATTTTCTTTAAGCAAATTTCTGACAATCTGCGAGCCAATATAATGTTTTTGAGAGTCTGAGAGATCATATAGTTACATTCAAACTTAGTCAGGGAACTTGATTGATAAGCAAGTTGACTATAAATTCAAATTAGGTACCTATGTATAATAATTTTATAACCTGACATTCTTTGTCAGTCGTCTAAAATGGCTAAACACTCAGATTTATAGAATGGTTAAACACGGCAAATTGACGTAGTCTTTCAATCTGCTCAAAGGTTTTTAAAGTTTTATTTCTGTTTTCAAATTAATATTTATGAATTTCCATGTTCCAGATAAATGGGAAGACTATACCAGAAAAAGCCAAGGAACGAACAAAATATAACAGCATGCGGGTGTCGACACAGAAGCTAATTCCAGCGAATGAATGTAAAAAAGCAATGACGGCCTCAAAACAATTCATCCACGAATCTAGCTTGTGTTTAAAGCCAGTGGTAAAGCATCATAGTGTTTGCATGGTAAGTGACGAGGACGACCTAATTATTATATGCATCCTATTTATTTCTGCGCGCCTAGTCTAAATGCCTGCCTGGTACTAACCTTCCGCGTTTAACTTTCCTATCCTATCCCACCCTAGTTTTTGGGATCCAACCACTCACATGCCACTTCTGTTTGAATCACAATTTAGTTATGCTTTGCAATAATATAATTCATTATTCAATACCCAATACCGGTAATAGTTCCTGCGATTTATCCTCTTACAATTTTATGAATTGAAATACCAACAACATCTTTTGTTACTATGACTGGAGCACAGACTAACGTAACTACCTAATAGTCTAAGCTTATTTGCATAAAGGAGTCTCATGTCTCTCTCTTGAAAAAATTGACTGGTTGATTAAATTCCAGGCATTAAGATCATTATCATCATCATTCTTGCCTAAAGACTTTCACTGCTGGACACACAGGCCTCCCCAAGCACCATACTTTTGACCGGTTCTGTGCTTCTCGCATCCAGCGGATTCCGGCATTGAGACACTTACACATAATTCCAGGATTTGAAAAAATAAAAGGAATAACATGTATAAAAAAATGCTGTAATACATGGCCGCTGCGCGTCGCCAGTCTGGCGCAACACGTCACGTGGTTAGCATGACAGTGACGCGAGGCCATTAAAAGGTCTCTGGCCGGCGTAGCGTGACCGTTTTCGGCGTCGCGTCGCCCACCGGCGCCCGTCCCGTCTCGTCACGCCACGCCCGCTGTGTGCAGATACCTTCCCCCTTATTCCAAAACAAGGTTTATCTTCAGACCCAGGTTTAAAACATGGAGCCATTATTGAATTTCGAACTTTATTCCGACTACGGTAAAGTTCCTAAACACAAAACTGACAACTTAGTACCGAACTAAGTTTTCAGTTTTGTAAAAAGAACGGTATTTCAATCACTGTTACGTTCTTATTACAAAAACTGGCTCCATGGTTTAAGCCATGTCAAATATAAATCTTGTTTTGTAATAAGGCGGCTTAAGTTTTGCTCCACCAAAAATCTCTCAACGTGGCTACAGAAGTCTTCACTTTGAAAAAATCGCAAGTTTTCTTCGAATCCTTAGTGTGATCTCTGTTATTTATAAGTATATCTGAGCGAATTGATCCTAAAATCATATTCCGTATTCACAGCCCGACCCAGGGGCGCCAGTGGTAGCAGAAGATGTTCTTTGGGGCATCACGTCGGGCTGGAAATCACCAACATGCCCGAATTTCCCGGCTCCAACAATATTCACACGACTCTCTTCAACATCCGTGCAGTCCTGGTTGGACACACAAATACTTAATCTTTAGGTTAAGGTTAACACGGATCTCCTCACCGGCACACGGTGCGGCCACCACTGCGCTTACCTCTACCATCATAATTTCCTCAAGCCGGACGGACGGCCGGGGCGGCCACCGCATACCACAATGTTCGACAGGTTGTTACGAGATTTTGAGACAAGGGTAACATAACGATGTAAGATAACAATGCATACCTTAGCGTTGTTTTTACCACGCTAATATCTTCTTCGTTATATGAACTCCTAGTAGAATGCACAGCTGATTTTTGTTTCATCATTACCATCCAAGTTTGTTGTTTGCATTCAAATAGGAAAATAGTTTAGTAAATACTTCCCTACTTACCTACTTGTAAGTTAAGTACAAACTACATACTTACTTATTTTTATTTGTATTTGTTGTTTGTATTTTTAATAGCAAATAGCAATCCTAATAAAACAGTCTTATTTATGTGTAATAAATTAATAATTTTATTTACTTACCTACTATTTAATTAAATAAATTTTATATTTCTTGACCCAGTTTTTTTTTTTTATAGATAAAAATGCATGTGTGTATGTGCCTGTTCTCACACTGTAAATTGATTGCAAACCACTAACTAAACTCTGATTTTTAATTTGCTAAACTGAAATGAATTATTTATTTGGTGTCGACAAAAAATTACCCTAGTAAATAATCTATAAGTACTTCATTTGAAATAAGATTAGAAATTTAAATAAACCTTTTTTACAGTCCTTTTTAACCGATTTTGATTTCTATTACGTTGGTGGTATGACAAAAATGGCAGCTGCTGTAATAAACAGTTGGTATTGTGACCACGTTTTTCTTTTAATTCCATGCTTATTATTAATTCATTTATTTCAGATAAATAATCCATTACATACAAACATTACATTTAACACAAAATTAAATTAACATCAATGTACACAATACAAAAAATGACATTAAAACTTAACCTATATAAACTAGTAGATAGATAGTTCAATCCGCACGAGATACTATCATATGCAGGATGCCGTTGCACACGCTGTGACAAGGAAGCTACCCTTTTGCGCACAATCGCATCGAAACCGCGCCTCTGCAAACATACCAGACGCACTACAAATAGAGAGGCAGCCGCATCAGCATCCTGAAAATGTTGTTATATTGGACACGCAGAGCATTAGCAGCCCTATGAGTGTTATTTATCCACAAGCTGCTCGAGTAAAATGACTGGCAATACGCCATAAAAAGAGTTATCTTTACTACCCTCGAGCAGCGAGCAAACCTACGCGCAACCATGTTCCTCCTGACCGCCTATACTCTGCGCTCCCTCTCGATGTCAGCGTCATCCTGCAATTCGTCCGTCACAATGTGCCTAAAATACCTGAAACTGCTCACCACTGCTAGCGCTGCGCCATTAAGCTTAATGGGCGGAACATGAAGTGGACCACGTTTTCCACTCTTAAAAACCAGAACTTCACTCTTTTAACAGTTATATTTCAGTCCACGTTCCGCCACGTTCGCCTCACAGATCGCCACAAGTTTACGAACAGCGCCCACCGATGGGCCCAGCAGTACCATGTCGTCTGCATAACTGATGTTATTGACGCTAACTACATCCACAAAACAACCCTCATGAGTACTGCTGAGCCCACAGATGAGGTCATTAACGTACAGGTTAAACAACTGAGGAGAGGTAATGCCCCCCTGTCTCACGCCACACTCCATGCCATATTCCTGGGAGAGAGCCCCAGCCCATCGTACCTGGTTTCGCTGGCACCGATACCAATGCCTTAGCACTGAGACAACCTCTGGCGGCACACCAGCGCTCTCCAGCTTCATCCACAGTCTCTCGTACAAAACAGTATCGAAGGCTCTGGATAAATCCAGAAAGCACGCGTATACCCTACTCCTCTCAGTGTGGTACCCGACAGCCCGCTTAACACACAAGATATAAACACTTTCCGTAGAAAGTCCACCTCTAAAGCCGAATTTGGCATCGCATCCTTATGCCTAGGGGATAGAAGTCAAAATCGGTTGAACTTCATATCGTTAATATATCAAATAATCAGCCAACAAGGATCAGTTAATTTACGACTTAAAGATTTTTTGAATTTGCCGCGTTTTCTCAGGTCACGCTTTCGTTTGCCAGACTCTAGCCGCCTTATTACAAAACGAGATCTATATTTTGAAATGGCATAGACCATGCAGCCAGTTTTTGTAATAAGAACGTAACAGTGATTGAAATACCGTTCTATATACAAAACTGAAAACTTAGTTCGGTACTAAGTTGTCAGTTTTGGGTTTAGGAACTTTACCATAGCCGGAATAATGTTCGAAATTCAATAATGGCTCCATGTTTTAAACCTGGGTCTGAAGATAAACCTTGTTTTGTAATAAGGGGGTTACTGTTTAGTTGACGTTTTTGTACTCAGATTATAGAAAAAAGATATGCTACTATTCTATAATCTAAGTTTTAGGCGCGGCGCGGACCCACTATCGGTGGGCATCGGTGCGGCTCGGTAGAGCTTAGGCGCTTTACGGCGGTTTCGTGCGCCTTCGGGCGCCTGAGAGCTGCCTCGGCAGTCGTAAGCATACCTAAGGACGCCGAGCCTGTCTTCGGGTAGGTCGGGTGGCATTTTCGTGGCAGACACGTCGCAGAACATTTCTATCGTCCACCGCGCGCGCCTCCATTAGCTTGGCAACACCCAGAGGAAAATAAAAGGCAAACAGCCTGATTCATTACACATACAGGTATATTTTATTTGACGATGACAGAAGAAACGTTGATTATTCTTGTGCAAGCTCACGAATGTCTGTACGACATAACATCGCGATGAACAATGATCGCAATCGCAAGATGAACAATGAGAACTAAGTCCCAATCCACCATTATAAATACACACTCACAACTGGGGGTCTTCTCCGAACATAAATCCGGAGTATCGGCCGAATGTTCGGCCGTTTCTTGATTACGGCTAACGATGGCAAATTATTGTCCGTGTGGTGCCGGACGTAAAGAATAGCACTAACCCATTTCATCCCATGGGTGTCATAAAAGGTGACTATGAATGAATGAATGAGGACTAATTACTAGAGAATGGGCAGCAGCGTTCTCTATGTATTTTAACACCATACTGCTATCGGCAATTCGCCTGCCAAGCGTGGCGATTATGGCAAACCCCCACTTTGGGGGAGGCCTATGTCCAGCAGTGGACGTCTTTCGGCTGAAATGATGATGATGATGATGGAAAATTAAGGCGAAGAAAAAAAAAACGACAAAGAGATAAGCCAAAGTCAAAAATGTGAATTGGAGTCGGGTAAGGTCTCAAAGTCAAAAAAGGAAACTTTGGAAATTATAAAACGGCCGATACTTTGGATTATCGCTACGGAGTAGACCCAAAACCCTTATTACAAAACAAGGTTTATCTTCAGACCCTGGTTTAAAACATGGGGCCATTATTGAATTTCGAACTTTATTCCGACTATGGTAAAGTTCCTAAACACAAAACTGACAACTTAGTACCGAACTAAGTTTTCTGTTTTGTATAAAGAACGGTATTTCAATCAAGAGAGTGCATGGGAGGCCGTCACCTCCTTCTGCAAAGCAGTAATGCTTGCGAAGGAGGAGGCGGAACGCGTGAGGGAGAGGCAAGGTTCGCGCCCTCGCGCCCCTAGTCGCCGCAGGAGACGCCCCGGGCGTCGGGAGTCGCAAGCCGATTTCCGGCCACCGTAGGCGCGGGCTTGCGGACGGTGAGTGATGGGTAGCTCAGCGTCCGATAAGGACCAGGCCCGGGTTGACGGCGCGTTGTATTCCCTGTGCGCCTCAAAAAGTTGTCAGCACCAACTGACGGGGTCCGTTAGGACCAATGCCTGCCAGGGTTGCGAGTTTGTCCGAAAGGGATATCGTGGCCCTGGCACACAGGCAAATGAAGGAACACGGGTGGGGTTTAGTCAGTAAAAGTCTGACACGCCCTCCCGCGAGCGCGAGAGGAGAAGTTATTTGATAATTTCCAACCCAAAAAAAAAAAAAATCGTAAGAATGTAGGTTTGCTCGATACCAAATCACAAGGCAAATCAAAATCCAAGTTCATAGCATAGGTCAATAGTGTTAGAAAATTATTACAATACCTACAATTTTGCAAACAAATACGTACGCACGTGCAGTACAGTAAAGGAAGTAATCATAAAACACATAATTTCACTGAAAGCTGTCGTAGATAGATGATGACAACACACAGTCAAGTCCGAGTCGTTGCGCTAGTGTGAGTGCCTGTCGGAGCGATTCACACAGCTACCGCGCGCAGTACGACCACGCACACATTGACATTTGCTTGACGCGATGGCACTACTAGCTATTGAAAATTTATGATTTTGGATGTGTTCCGTAATACCAAAAATGATGAATGAAAACTTAATGTTTTTCCAATATTTTTTTGGCTAATTTGTAACTTGATAATATAAGCTGTGTTCCTGCATAAAGAATATTTCAAATATTGTTGTTTATAATACAGAAAAAATTATATGAAAACATGTGTGAAATTCAATTCGCTAAAACTTCACACTAGGTAAGTTTTTTTGAAAAAAAAAGATGTAGGAACCTAGATAAATACTGTCTAAATCCGAATATCAGCATAATATGGTGGAAATACCATAAAACACCCCCCCACCTAAATGTATCTGTTTAGCTGTAAATTTTCCTAAAAATAAAATAAATAAATATGCTCAAATTTCAAATGATTTTGGTATTACGTTTGTATGGGCAGTTCATGCATCGCCACCCTCTTAATCGTAGTTAGTTGGGTTCTAGTTTTTAACTATTATTATCTCAACACAACTCATTCGTTGGGTTAAACGAGCATACGTAGCGCATATTTAAAATTTGTCTGCCTGAAAGCTTCTTTAGTAGGTACACACGGCTACACATCAAGCTATACATTTCCAGTTTACGCTGACTTCTCATTGTAAGGAAATCCTATACAATGCGAGATCAGCTTATACTGGAAATGTATAGCTTGATCGGTAGCCGTGCGTACAACCCCGTACAAGTGTTGCCTTGACATGAAGAAGATTTAGCAGGTCAAGCTACCCGAAACTGTCAAATTTTCCCAATCAACCTCGAACCTTATGTTGTAGAATTGCTCTATTGAAGTCTAATGTCAAATAGCAGCTGTCAAACAGTTGAATTCCGGGATGTATGAATTGTAGGTACGCAGATCAAATATTATGATTCTGTCCGTCAAGTTTTGCATTAAAAAAAACCAGCGAAATTCAAATATCTCGAAAACGGTGAGTCCTAGGCAACAATTTACAGAAATTTGCCCCCCCCCCCCCCCCCCCTCCTGTGTGTCACCCCCCGTGCAAGCAGATGTCAATATGATTTTAAGTTAAAAAAAAAAATACAATAAGAATTTAAGTTTAAAAAAAAATCTAACATGAAATTAAAAGGCAAAAATATCATTTTTTTTTTATTTTTCGCTGGTCTTTTTTCGACTAGAATAACAATTTATTTACCACTATTTTCCCTTTTTTTTTTTTGTTTTCTTTTCTGCTCTTTTAAAATGCCCCTAAGCATAATATTCCAACTCCGGCCCTAAGACGACAGACGACCCACTGACATTGTTCAGTGAGAAGAGGACGGGGACACTATTGAATTGAGCATTCAGAATCTATACAGATTCTTGTCTATTCCTACTTACCTTCTTTACCTAATATCTGAGCCTAATATCAGCAAATGATTATTTCGTGTTTTCGTATAATTATTCGTAATCGACGGAAAACGCTTAGTACTCGATGTAAATAAATATTACAATAATTAAAACAATAACTTAAATAAATAAAACAAAACGTCATGATACTAGGCTTCCATAACACTACAAGAGTAAATTATTAGTGCTACTGACCTTAGCCCAATAATGATTTGTGATTAAAATGTGGGGGCATACATGATACTTTTTGTGCCTTTAGGGTAATCAGTTTGAATGCTAATAAACCTTACCCATTTTTGTTTTCGTTTTGATGTAGGTACATATACGTAAATAAGCCTGTTCTATCGCACTTGTACAAAACTACAAATACGATCGGTAAATTAGGTATGTAATGTAACTAATAATTAAAGAAGTGGGCGTTGCTGTTCGCGGTTCGCCGTCGATGCAAGTATATATAATATTATACACACATACACCTACATAGTGAACACGGCTACGCGACCGCCTTTGCGTTATATCGCCCTAGTACTCAATCGAGGAACATGATGTTGCGAATACGACCGGGGAGATTTAACGACGTTTTTGGAACGAAGTACTTACATACAGTGCTAACTACTTTGCGAAGGGCGTTAGAAAGAAAAAAAAAACCGGCCAAGTGCATGTCGGACCACGCACAATGAAGGGTTCCGTAGTTGGGATGAATTTATCCCAAAAACAAACTTAACATTGTAGTTGAAAAACATGCTCTCCCATACATCGATATACGTTACGGTCAATTCTCCAACTGCAAATTTAAGTTGGTCGACTATTACTCGTTAACTTGTGAAGCCTACTTAGCTGTGATAGTTTTCCTTTTAATTTCGTTATATATACTATTGCCATGAATTTTTTCACATATCCAAAACCAACCATTTGGCTGGCAGGGGGGGGGGGACACTTGACTCTAACAAAAACTAGCACTTTAAAGCTTAATATTACGCAAACGGATCCCTTAATTGAAAAATGGTTTTGCCAAACCCACAATATTTTTGAACGGCCTATCCAACGATACCCCACACCATGGGGTAGACGAGAAAAAAAAATATCATCCCCATTTCACGTGTAAGGGAGGTACCCTAAAAAAAAATGGACATGGCGAAACTATAAGGGTTCTTCGTTTACTACGGAACCCTAAAAAGTGCACCACCACATCACATAACAATTTTCTTTTGTTTGACATTGGTTATTGGTAATCGGGCTCAAGCTGTAGGTAGGGTAGGGGCACTTTTGGAAAATGGGAGTATGCGACCCAAAATGCCCCTAGGTACCTACATCAAACAAGCTTCTTGTTTAGGTCAGACTATGTAGTATCCTACATAAATAAATGATTGTATTTTTTGCCATAGACACCTTCCTAAAAATACTGCTGCACTTTTTCTTTTCAATGAGAAAATAAATAGGGGTCTGTGATAGTGGTACTTATGTCTTTCCATAGTTCATTTTAGCCACCCAGCCGGCAATGGTCCGACACAAATGTCCTACAACACCAACCGAGGGTTGTCCTTGCATAGTGCGAAAAGCGATAATCGTTGGTGCCCCATTTGAATAAAAACGTCAACCGGGCCTCTGCGAGTTTGGCTTCGGCCCCACGCCATCCAAAGGTCCGGGAGCGGGACCCCAGGGTCCCGAGAAATTTCAAGACACGTAATCATAATTATTATTAATTGTAACAGAAAAACTACAATTCTTTGGATTTATGCTGTCTTGGTACAAATAGTTAAAGTTGACGTAACAGTTGTGCGACGATAAGTAACAACTCCATTGTGTGACGAAGACGATCGGCAGCCTGCAGTGGCAGCTCAGTTAAATTACAAACCTTATTTAATTTTTAGTTCATTATGTTAATAAAATTACCTAATTAAGTATTATGCACATGATAATATTTAGGTAAGTACTTACCTACTATAATTTAAACCTAGTATATAATAATATATAGTTTTTACTTACCTTATTTTATCGAATCATTGAATGTACCTACCCCTACCTCTCAGTTATCTATCATTATTTGCCCGAGTGCGGGAAGTATCCCATTCTTTAAGAGAAGGTTTCTATCTCTACTTCAATAAATGATTTATTTATTATTACGAAATAAGAAATATCGGCGCCCTCTGTATAATCTTAATTGCAACTGTTGTGGGACAGACGAGACGTTAGAGCGCCGCGGAGTTGTGTCACTATTCCACCAAAAGGCGCTTCGTGGTACCAGGCATACATGAATTCACGGAGCTTCATTACGAATTCATAAAATTGCGAAGGGAGTGGTGAATGGCGACGCTTGCTATTTGTTGTTTGCATTGGGTCCTATTATGTTAGATCTTTGCATAAATCATCGTTCTTTATTCAACTAATTAAAGTGTGTTATTTTTAATTAAAGGTCGATCAGAGCGGTCATTACTGGTATAATAAAATCAGAGTTTAGTTGTGTATGTCGTATGAGGGAGATTAAAAACTCTATTTTGGCTTATACAAATTACCTACTGCAAATTAAACGCAAATTCACTGTAATTTATGTTCATTACCTAGTATATGATGAGTAGTTGTTTTTTAATAACTCTGATTATTACGGACTTAAAATATACATAGGTACTACTTTACAGACTAGACAGAAGCAGACTGTGTGTAGAATTTAGTTTAATAAGACATAACAGTGACAATGTTTGCGTATTATCTGCGTGCTTATAATGGTACTTCTTATCAACAACTATGTATTTCGGTATAATATATTATTTACGTAATGGCAAAGTAAGCTAGCTGTAGGTTAATTGAATTTTTAGGTAGCTATTCCATTAAAATTTTAAATATCCTGTTTGAATGTCGAATCGCAATAAAACTATACATACCTAATACTGTGTGGCTCGATTTTACGTGAGATCTTCGCTACGCCATACGGTGAGTAGTTAGTACCTAAATAGCAAAAGCAGTTTTATGGAAGGTAGATAATAATAACGTGTGTATGTGGCTTTTGCTTGTCCACGATCATAATAGTAGATTATTAACCAAGGGGATAAATCAGTGTCTTCTGTCGCGGATAAAAACTTAAATCACGAGCTAAGCGAGGGATTTAAGACGAGTCCTGAGTGTAGCGAGGGATTTAAGTTCACCCAAGACTAAGACAGCTTTATCACCGAGGAAAATACTCTACTTTTCGTACCATTTGCGAAAAAATTAACACAATAATAATATGATATAAGCATTTTAGAACATTAACTTATTTATAAAAATAAATTAAAATAAACTTAACGTTTATTATTTGAAGAAAACAAAAACGCGGTAAATTCCTAGACTAATATTTTTTGTCGGAAAAGCAAAGGCATCAAGCTCATACGGCCTCGTCGGTTTTCGTAATTTTATTTAATAATCATAACTGCATAATAAATGCGTATTCCTTTTTCAAAAAGATGTATAACGCTTTATATACAAACTCAATGGTGTAAACACAGATGTAGTTCAATATAAATTTCGGTAAGTATTCCAAATTTAAATCACATTCTCCCCCTAGAGGATGAATGAAATTCAGTACAATTTTCTTTCCCTGTTTTTATCAGATTAAAAATGACTATTGTTATGTTCGCTTTTTGTGGCATAGAATGTCACTTTTTGAGCAAGTGGTACGAAAATTAATTTTATCTACACTATAAATCCTATAAAAAAGATTCTGAAACAGTTAGCTTCTTGCCAACATTCAAACAACCAGTATCAACGAGTGTTATAATGTTGTACATTATGCAACTCCTTTTCTCACTACTCAATTCGTGGTATCATTATGAGTTTCAAAAAAAGAACATTGTCATGCACGCGCGTTTCACTACCACAGAACGCCGTGATTAAAAAAAAAAAAAAAAGTATAAAGTAAAGTAAAATTATAATTTAGATTAATTACAACCAGGGAAAAATGTAATTCTAACTTTAATGTAGACCTGCCTGAACTAGGTTTATGAAAAACCTGTGTTTCAGGCCATCGATTTACATCAAACATTTAAAATGAAGACAACAATAGGTTTATTACTAAGTTAAATTAAAAAGGAGACATAATATTTTCAATGACTTAAAGAGTAACTCTTTGGGTATATTATTTTTAAAACTAGATTATGTAAGATAATATTATGTTTAAATAATTTAACAAATAATATTAAAGTAGATAAAGTAGACACTATTATTAATTAGCTAAAGGAATAGACTTATATTAGAGTAGGTCGACAGAGCTATTATTTTAAAATTTCTAGTAGTTTTTCCGTGTCTGCGTAATTCAATTTTGACAAATATTCCTGTACTAGTAAGTTACACCTATTATAACTTAAACTATAAATCTTAAGCACTCTGTTAAACTTGTTATACAAGTAGGGCCCTAAAAATAAATAAAATCGATTAGTAAAAGCAAGTTTAGTCTGAGAGTTACCACATACCAAATCTTTTCAAACAGTGAATGGAGTGTCCCCTGTTAATGGTAATGTTATTTCGATAATAAAATATTTCTTATACAATCTAGACTTTACCTCTAGTAGTTTGTATATGTCAGCTGATTGGGTTTGAATATTGTCAACTGGTATCGATAATTGTTGTGGCAATTGTCCAGAAATAACGTTGAGCTCTTGGTAGAGCTGGCTCTGCGGTAAAAGTCTGGTGTCCACATGACCATGATGGATGTTAATGGCTGTATCTAGAAGCATAAGTTGGATGTGGCGCAGTTTGGATAGAATTGTTGAAGTGGTCAGAGCCATGATGTTAAAGTAATTTAAAGCTTACCTTGCAAACAGCCTGTTCGGCGTGCTAGACGAAAGGTTTGCAATACAATATAAAAAAGACATAGAAACATTGCAAAACAACAGAGACCATTTACTGAAACTGATAAAAGGGCAAACATCAATCATTGAGGCGCAGAATAACATTCTAAAGAGAAATGAAGAGGCAATGAACACTCAGTTCAACCTCTTAGATCAACATCTTAACGCTACAGAGAACTATTTACAGAGATTGGGTAAGGCTGTTGAGCAAGACGAAGCTTTAAATTACTCTAACATCCTGGCTCTGACCACTTCAACAATTCTATCCAAACTGCGCTACATCCAGCTTATGCTTCTAGATACAGCCATTAACATCCATCATGGTCATGTGGACACCAGACTTTTACCGCAGAGCCAGCTCTACCAAGAGCTCAAAGTTATTTCTGGACAATTGCCACAACAATTATCGATACCAGTTGACAATATTCAAACCCAATTAGCTGACATATACAAACTACTAGAGGTAAAGTCTAGATTGTATAAGAAATAGTTTATTATCGAAATAACATTACCATTAACAGGGGACACTCCATTCACTGTCTATAAAACAGTTCCTATACCGATGATAACAAATAACAAACATTTTCTTACAATGAAAACGAATTCAGAATATGTCGCAGTGAATATCAGAAAAGAGACATTATTATGCAGCTCACAGACAGAGACCTGGAACATTGTATTAAAATCGAACCAACTACATATGTCTGTTCATTAAACAAACCAACACGTAACATGAGAAATCATCAAATTCCATGCGAAATTGGTGCTATAACAAACATTACATTATCAAAATGTACCTACACATCAGAAACCTGCAACAACAAATGGACACCATTACAAAAACCGAACACCTGGCTCTATGTCTGCTGCACGGATTGCCAACTGCAAATCATCTGTGAAGGTCGTATGATTACCAAGGCAATACATTCGACGGGAATTTTAGAAGCCAAAGAAGGATGTATAATAAGAAATAATGAAGAAACTAATTACACACAAGTTTACTACACAAACAACATTTATGTCAACCCGGAAATACCTCTGATAGATATGGAAGACATCAACAACTTAACATCTGTCCAGCCCATAGATTTATCAATCAAACAACAAAATACCCAATTTGCAAGAAACGATTATGGAAAACTTCATAATTCGTTGAAAGAATTGGAAGATGAAACGAGGCAGACAGAAATGTCGCAACACGATGTGCATCAATACGTAGTTTCATACACTACGATGGGACTTCTGACCTTGTCAGTAGTCGTCGCGGGAGGAGCCTACGTGTACTGCAAACGCTGCGGCAGAGTCGCCGCCGGCGCGTCCACCAGATGACCGCCACAGAAGCCACCAAGAGCTGCAGCATCCACTGAAAACATCGAACTGACCTCGATCAGAAATGCTACCTATGCGACACCTCATTCTTTTAACTTATAATTAATTTTATTCTGTTAGTTACATTAGTAAAATAATTTATAATAAGTTATCTTTATGATATTATCTTTTGCCCCGCCAAGATGTACGGTCAGCAACCGCACATTGTACTTTAGTTAGCCTAGTTACAAAATACTAAAAACAAAAACTTAAGGGTTAATCGAATTCAGGTCGTATCCCACCATTTTTGTTCGATATTAGTTTTGCAAAAATGTGTTCGATACATAAATATCATGGGTGTAGTGTAGATAAAGTCCTGCAACTGTACATAATTAGGTACTTATTAAAATACTCATGTGATACTATCACATTCGTGTTTTGATACCCCTTGCTATACAATAGCTGCTTATATGTATAACTATTAACAGACTCCCTATTACTACAGTAATTACTATAGTTTTTATTAATTTACAACTTTAATCATTTTCTATAGGTAGGTAAGCTGGTAAGTACTTCTAATTTGTATGTTTCTGGCTTTCAGTACTTACGAGTAGTTACCAAATTAAGCATCTAATTTATTATTTTATTATGACAATAACTGGGATCGACGGCGACGCGACGACCGCGATGATGAATCTCAATGTGTGAAGAACATGCGGAAGAACAGCTCTAAAGGTAGGTAAAGAATAAAAACTACAAACTATGGAAAGATACATCATCATTTCAGCCGAAAGACGTCCATTGCTGGACATAGGCCTCCCCCAATGGGGTTGCCATAATCGCCACACTTGGCAAGCGGGTTGGCGATCGCAGTATGGTGTTAACATGCATAGAAATCGCTGCCACCCATTCTCTAGTAAGTCCCCCTTTTACGACACCCACGGGAAGAAATAGTAGTAGAAAGATAAAATTATTATAGATGAATTCGATTCATTTTCTAGGAGAATTATGGAATCTTTTACTACTTTATTGTTGATTATCACGCAGTATTTAAAGTAAAAAAAAAACTAAGAATGCACACGTAATCTACACGAGAATTACTTATTTGAATAAAGATTAAGTTTTATCTATTCTTTGATAATTTTAATATAAATAAAATGAACTACTGTTCTAACTAACTTTATTTGAAGTGAAGTCACAAGCATTGAAGAAGTGTTTGTAATTTGTGTTTGAAAAATAACTTCTATGGGTTAAATTCAATTAAGTGATATATTTTATTCATAAATTAAAACAGCACGATGAACGGGGTTTTGGTACAGATATTAGTGACCGTTTTATGTGAGTTTAATCATCTGATATAATATAACTGAATAAATTATTAAACTGCAGTCATTATAATCTCTTATAGGTATTTTTGTATCAGTAGGTACTTTCATTGACACTATACCACTTGTGCCTACATAATCAAGGAAGCTAGATTAGTGGGGCAATGAACTATTCAACCAGTTTACTTGATCAGTCGTAAACATGTAAATGCAAAAAAGACACTAACCGTTTTAATAAGACCATGCTGTTACTATTCCTTACAAAGAGTGAGGTTTACAACGGCTGGTTTTACATAACATAACATCGCCTTGTTTCCCCGAAGGGTTAGGCAGAGGTGTACCTTTAGTAGGTACACCAGGTTTTAGTTTAGAATATTTGATTTTAAGTGCCGTGTTGTAAATTGCATTTCTTCAGCCTTAATAGGTATTCTTCTTATTATTATTTAAATACCAATTTTACTTTAAAAATAAATATTTTGCATCAGTGTCAATGCCAACATTCATGGTAGCTGTGGGAAATACATGGACTTCCTATTCACTACCCATACTGGAAAGCAAGGATTCGCCATTGGGATACAGAATATCAAAAAATGACGGCAATCTGTTATCATCAATTATTATGCTGGGTTCTCTTTCATCCATTGGCATTGCGGGATATATTAACGACAAGATTGGTCGAAAAAGAACTGAAATACTAAGTGGACTGTGTTATGTGGTAAGTAATTAAAAATGAGGACGTATTTATGTTCACAAGCAAAATCAATTCATTAAGTTCCAATATAGCAAAGATTTTCCAATTTCATTTCATTTAATTTATTCAATAACAATTTACATTGTGTCTGAATGTTTACAAATATACCTACGCAAATAATTAAAATAATAACAAGTTAAACACAGAATAAAAATATAATTTACATTCTACCTATATTATGTTGCTGCAAAGTAGCAACCTACATCGAGGGGAGTGGCAGTTGTCTGCTTTCAGCATAATCATTAGCTGAGCGTCCATTTGAGCACTAAAATTATTCGTTTTTAATTACCTAGGTACTAAGTACTTAATCTGTTTGCGAAACTCCATTTGTAAATATTGATTTGCAGTATCATTCCCATGGTACATATTATGTTGGGTGGCCTTCTTTCAGCAGAAAAGAGATTTAAAGTGTAATGATATCCCTTTAATTTTCAGCTAGCCTGGTCAATCATCACAACCGCAAGATCTGTAGCACAACTCGTAATTGGCCGATACATGATAGGATTAGGCACAGGACTGCATTTTGTAACAGGAGTCGTTTACGTTGGTGAAATAAGTCAAAATTCTATCAGAGGTACACTCCTCAGCATCATGATGTTCATGTACAATGTGGGGACACTTGCTTCGTATACAGAAGGATGGTTCTGCAGTTATGACGTTATCAATTACTTCAATCTGACTGTGGCTGTCGGTTTTGTACTAATACTGTTGTGTATGAAAGAAACTCCCATTTATCTACTAAGGTTAGGAAAGGAGAAGGTGAGTCAAGTGTCGTAAAATTAAATTATTTTTAACGTTAACGAGGAGAAGAAAAGGAAAGCTAGTAAAATGTTGTTATTTGTCACATACAATTCGGTATGTAAAGTAAAAATTAACCTATGCCGATTCCAAAATCATTTTGAGATTTTAAGCTTCTAAGACTTATTTTTCTATTAATAGGTCTTAAAATTATAAGATCGTATTTATTTTCCACAAAAATACTTAAAATCACTTGACTTTTATTTGACCTCTAAATGACGTCACAAAGCAGCCTGAATTGGAAACTTTCAGTGCCTCTTGTAATTAAGTTGTTATTTATGTGTCAAGTGTCATGTCAACGTCAAATTTACATGATGCACATATTATTATTCTATTCAGCTAAGTAAATAGTGTAGTTTTTCACCAGCGGCGGACAGTACAAGTCGAATCACATCGATGTATCGCCTCAGGAAAACTTAACTTAAGTACGTTAAAATGATCTTCACAATGAAACAGTCGCCGCCCAGACTTGTACTAAACATTTACTTCCTCGCACCATTTCCTTTATAAGGTTTCTTTTACTAACAATCAATTTGTGTCGGCTATTTGTTGTGCTGTTTATACTTGACGGTATGAAGAACTTAGCAGAAGTAGTCTTGAATCCATTAATTTTATTAATATACCATAACATTAAACTAAAGTACGGAAATCGTTAAAGTATGAAATGTAAAAAAATTAATTGTCAAATTTGACAGTTTGACTTTACTGAATTTTGGTTTTAAATAAGTGTTAAACGTGGCAAAGATCCCAAGCTATTCAGCTACTAGAGACGTCACTACGAACAATACTTTAAAAAAAATATAAAAATAACTACAGCTTGTAAAAACAAAAAGATGAAATTATGTGTTTCAAATACACTTATCATTAAAATAAAAATATAAAAAACATACCTGAAAAATACTTTACATATCTAATTAGAGTAGGTACTTACATAAGTAATAAAAGCGTAGAAAGAAATCAACAAATAAAAATTATAGATATATAGATAAGAAATTTACAAGAATGACATACTTTTACAGGAAGCAATAAAGTCTCTGAAGTTTTACCGAGGCAAATGTAACTCAAGAAATGCTACTGTAACTCAAGAAATATTTGACGAAATCGTTTACATGAAAAGTCGGCTAACGAATGATGCTAATTTCGACAAAATTGGTAAGCCGATAATCATGTTGATAATAGGACCCCCTCGCGCGCACCCAAATGTTTATCTCTTTCTTCCGCTGATCGCTAACAATGTTGCAGAAAGAGATAAATATAATTATGTTGATGATACTTTGGATGGGCGTGGCCGCGCGCAAAATCATAATTATTTTTCTCTTGGCACCCGCCACGATCGGCGAACCCTGGTATGTAGCCGTATTAATAAATGAGTCCACTGAACACTGCCATGTTCGATGGTTAGATGCATTTAAAAGCAAATTTTAAGGACCCATACTTACCTAATTTTACTATCTCAAAATAAATTGTAGTAAATTGAATAATTGAATTGTATTAGTAAACTAGGTAGCTTTTGCCCGCGGCTTCGCCCGCGTGGATGTCGGAAAATGGGTATCCCACGGGAACGTACCTACTACCGGGATTAAAAGTACCTACCCTATGCGTTAATCCAGGTTGTAAACTATCTGTGTGCCAAATTTTACCTAACTCCGTAAGGCCCTTTTTGCGCCAATCCGGAACATACATATAGACAAACCGACAAACGGATAAAATTCTTCATTACTTACTATTTTTAACTAGAAACACCTACCTACTTTACATTTCAGATTTAGAAATCATCCAATCTGGAAATGAAAAAGAAAAGTTAAATCAAGAAAAAGACACTGCAAACGTATGCATTACAGAGCAAACAAGTGTTTGGAGCACGATGCGTAAGTTTTCCGAGGTATATACCACGCTGATAAAAGAAAACGAACCCAGTTCCAGTCGTATCCAAATTACAAACAAAAGATTGTTTTGTTAATTCTCAGCAAATAAAAGTAATTACTTAAGTAGGTACTTAGTTAACATTTGAACAAGAATCTAAAAATCTGAGAAAAATAGCCATGTTTGAGAGAGTCATTCACTACTTGAGTAAATGGAGACAGATTATTAAAATAATGTATTTCGAGTTCAATACTCCTCCCTGTAGTGCATACCCCGCTTTGCAGCTGATTGATTTGCGCCATTGATGTATTATTAATTTATTATAAATAGGTTTATTTTACATCAATGGTTTGCGCGATACTGAATGAGCCCGCTATTGCAATAATGAAGTATCTTTGTACTTTATGTTCTCCTGGTTATCACAGTCGATTGTTCTAACGTTGACGTCGACAAAATGCCGGATTGCGCATGGATGGATTGCGCTGTCGTCGTCGTCACTCGCGAGTCACGTGACATCTCGATATGAAATTGGCGCAATATTCTCAAGCAACTAACAATCTCTTGCTTTGCATACTTTCCTAGTACATTGAAACTTTTTGCTTTCCACATACGACACCGTTGCGAGGAGTCGCTATTGCACAATACCGCCTTTTGTGCCTGTTCCCGCTGTGTGTGCGTGCCTACGCTGTAGCTCTAACGTTTCATGATAGCCTAGTAGAAAAGGAGCATTTGTTACAAAAGATTCAGTTAGATCATCCAAGCGAGCGCTGCCAACGAACGATATTCGCAACATGCTAGCTACCACCCAGCTTGCTAAGCTTGCGACTGGCAAAATATAGTATGATAGAGATAACACTACGTAGCATTATTTATGTACAGACGCCAGCACATCAAGCTACTACATTCTGTCAAATTTCTTAGATTTTCAACTTTATCGTTAAAGCATAAGGTTTTGACAGTTTCGAGTAGCTTGACCTGCTGGGGTCTGAATCCGTATATAGTTCTACTCTTTGGGTCTGAACCACACTATGTATTTATGTACCCACACAGTACACTACCGAGTAATCCAATATTAAATTGGGCTCCTCCGTTCTTAATAGTATTTATTTTTATAACTTACAGACATTTGATTAGTTTTTGTTAAATAGGTACCTATCTGCTATTTATTGGCCAGAATAGTCTCGGAGTTATTGGCCAGAGTAGTATCGGCCAGACCATTTGCCAAAGCATACTGACGTAGTAGGCAACGTAGTACGTAGACCTGGGCATACGCATGATATGCGTCTATTTAGCAGTGTGGGTGGTGTAGTGTGGCTCTGCAATTTAGAGTTTAAGCTGACCCTTAAGATTTTTTTTAAGCATTCATGCGGCGCCACCCACCCTGAAACGCAAATATACAATTGTAACGCCGCTATCACAACCCCGATCACAAGATCGCCCCAATAAATAATCCTTTTAATTTTTTTCAGGTACGTTAAAATCGGCACAACGAGCCTTAATAATACTGATAGTGAACTTATGCTTGGCAGTCTTTATGGGCATGATCGCAGTACAGGCTTACGCTGGGCAGTTTTTCATGCAGGCGGCTCCAAGTCTTTCACCACATCTCTGTTCTGTACTCCTGGCAGTGGTCGTGACAATTATTAGTGGATTGTCTGCTATTATAGTTGATTTAATTCCTAGACGGGTGAGTTAATAAAGTTACATTCCTATTTTGGATAGATTTTACATTTTACCTAAGTACATACAGTATTTTTACCCAACTACCCCAGAAGGAGGGTAATGTTTTTTCTCTATTGGTGATGCTCTGGGTAGACCTATGTCTGTGGACTCCTTTCGACTAATATAATATATTATGATGATGATCCAGTCTGTGGCAACATTTCAAACACCCACCCACCCGACCGGTGGGTCTCATTAGTGTACCTCCATTATTGACTCTTCTTCGTCATCTACAGGTTCTAATGATAGTCTCCTGTCTCTTGGCTGCTAGTTGTATGGCTTGTTTGGCCACTATGCTGCGATGGTCCTGGGCACCTGAGTGGAGTATACCCCTAGTCATGGTGCTATATTGCATCGTTTACCATCTAGGCGCAGTAAATATACCGTTTATACAGATTGCCGAGTGTCTTCCTCCCCAGGTAAACTTCTTTTTTTAAATCTTGCCCTCTTTGGTGATTTCGTACGACAAAGTATACAGGGTATTTTTTGCAATTTCTTGCAGATGAACAGTTTCGGTACAGGCGTCGTTATGTGCAGCATGTTTTTGGCGAATTTTGCAGTATTATTTGTGTTTAAACCAGCTGTTGACACTCTTGGGTTGGACGGCGTATTCCTGATATTTGCTATAATATGCTTGCTAACTGCTGTGGTAGCATTTTTGATAATGAGAGAGACAAGAAGATTACCTTTTGAAGTAGTACAAAATATGTTTGAACAAGGATATTTGTATCGGCGAAAAAAATATTAAAAGAATAGAAAATAACTGTGATATATTTTACGATGTTGTTTTTTTATTCCAAAAGACTATATATTACCTAAGCCCCTATCGAGAAAAACAAGTGAAGAACAAACATTACGTCAATGTCAAACTGTCAAATTCAAGTGAGTGTCAGTGGAGTGTCATTTACTGATAAACAAGCGGAGTGGTGGTGCTATTGATAATATTTCTGTTTTCTTGAAAATAAAATGAATAAACCACTGTAAAATTGCTACACATTCAAGCAATCTACAAACTGTAACTAAAGCGTATCGTAGATAGTTTCAAAATGGGTCTGTTATCAGACCCTGATGTTGGGTCTGTGAAATGGGTGAAGATCCTGAAGAAGGTGCATGGTCCGCTCTGCTTCCTATGCTATGTCGGTGCATTAGTGTGGTTCGTGATGCTAGGGAACAAGGAATTTAACAACGAGACGTATTTTTCCGAGAACGCCTTACTTCCCGGCTTGGTAACCAATGAATTCAATGGGGAAATCTCTGCAAAAAAATTTTATAATGAATTCATCCTGGAAATGGAGGTAAATAATTTATTTTATTGTATTGATAGGCTCTTGTAGATGTGAAAAATACGTGGTTAGTTATGGAAGTTGTATGGTGACTGCAATCTGTAAAAAATAACCAAGAATGTGAGATCATGTCTGTCATTTAAGAATCTTGACAATTTTTAATTGCAGAACATGCAAGCTTACATACTTCAGCTTCAGAATTTTGAAGAAATGAGAATTAGTTTGGACTTAGTAAGAGTGTTAATATTATTTATCAATAACATTGTAGACTATTTGACATAATTATGAGGAAAGAGACATTTCTATGGACATGCCATAGGCATAGCATATTTCAATGGAGTAACTTCAAGCACTACCAGAACACAAATGATTCACTTTTGAGTCACCAAGATACAGTCTGTTCCTACTTGGAGGTTCTGTTAGTTAGAATTTCATACCATGTTGTATGTTTAAGAACTATGTGTAAGTTAAAGTAATTAATTAAAATTTGACTTTGAACTGTGTAACACTGTGTAGTTGTAGTTACTACGACTCAAAAATAACCCTCTGTCTTACCCAGACAAAGTATCCTTGAGAATTTCCATACAGTAAAATTGATTTTAATCTTAAGAAAAGCAATGTGGGACATTATTATATTTCTGATCACACTATTTAATATACTTAATAGTTACCACAAAACTTATTACAATTTTCAGGACAAATACGAGGATTTAGATGACATGCCCGTGCCATGGCTTGTGGGCAAGATGTCTCAGTTACATCTTGAAGTGTACACGCACAACTTTACACTCAACTACCCTATGGGGCTAGGGCAGGTGAGTTAATATCCAAATAGAAGCTGAACTATTTGTTACATCTTTTATTAAAGAAATAAATGCTCCTATTTATTATAAGACAATATTTTACACCAAACCAATATCACCTCTTATTACTAGTGCACTATGAAGAGGAACCTAAAGCCAATAATCTTAGTTGTTTTTGGAAAACAACCTGGCCCATAAAATGAATGTGGTGTACTTCTATATAAAATTATTAACTCACACACACACACTTGAACAAAGTTGAGTCAACACATAAATCACACCTTCCCATGGGGCAGGCAGAAGCTACGGAACCCCACCTGCTATAATCCTTGCATACTCCTTTTTATTCGTTGACATTCATACATCTGATCATAAACACATGCCAACAACTCAACAACCCAATCAACTCAGCCTATAGCAGTCCACAGGCCTCTCCCAGGCTGCGCCACAACACCCTGTCCTCCGCCTTCCGCATCCAGTCTGTCCCAGCCACCTTTTTAAGGTCGTCGGTCCATCTAGCTGGGGGGTGTCCCACACTTCGCTTGCCGATACGCGGTCTCTACTCCAGGACTCGTCTGCTCCACCGGCCATCGGTTCTTCGACAAACATGGCCAGCCCACTGCCACTTCAGCTTGCTTACTCTGCAGGCTATGTCGGTAACTCAACAACTCAACTCAACTCAATTTGGGAAAGTTTTCAAGAAATAACAAAAATCACCATCTGCTTAGCATTTTCCAACTATTTTGGGGTCAGCTTACAATCTAACGTGTACTATAATGTATTCTATGATCTAACCAGATGCAGCTAAGTACCAGTGTTTAACATGGAGCAACTGCCTACAAAGAAACATCCAAAAATATGGGGGGCAAAAATATCAAATCCTTAGTTACATACAAGTTGCTGTACTATATGAGCAAAAGTGAATACTATAGTAAGAAAAGACCATACCTACATGAAGGGCCCTTCATTTATTGTCTTTTTGTGTTATTACATCAATAATATCTTCCCAGGTGTTCAAAGGCACCAACGTGTACGGCATACTGCGAGCTCCTCGCACATCATCATTAGAAGCCCTGGTAGTGACAGCGCCGTACAGGGCTCTTTCGACTCATCAAAAAGGAACTGCAGCTGGCATAGCACTCATGTTGGCCTTTGCTAAGTTTGCAAGACGTGAGTACCTATTGTTTTATGATAACTTGATAGCTAAGATCCCTCTCGAGGCACTACAAACAAAACAAAAAACATATTTTTATATATTTTTCATTTAATTTATCCACTTTACAATAAATACATTGGAAAAACTAATAAAAAAAACCGGCCAAGTGCGTGTCGGACCACGCACAATGAAGGGTAGTTAGGATGAATTTATCCTAAAAACCAACTTAACATTGTAGTTGAAAAACATGTTCTCCCATACATCGATATACGTCACAGTCAATTCTCCAACTGCAAATATAAGTTAGTAATCGCAAAAAACAATTTTTTTATGTGGTAAAACTACAAACTTAAAATTTTAGGACTTTTTCCTATACTTGTTGTGTGACCTTGCTTCTTGCCAAATTTCATGATTCTAGGTCAACGGAAAGTACCCATAACCCCCTTATTACAAAACAAGGTTTATCTTCAGACCCAGGTTTAAAACATGGAGCCATTATTGAATTTCGAACTTTATTCCGACTATGGTAAAGTTCCTAAACACAAAACTGACAACTTAGTACCGAACTAAGTTTTAAGTTTTGTAAAAAGAACGGTATTTCAATCACTGTTACGTTCTTATTACAAAAACTGGCTCCATGGTTTAAGGCATGTCAAAATGATGTATGATGAATGATGAATGAATAAATCTTGTCTTGTAATATGGCGGATTAGATTTTGATTTATTTTCGAGTATCAAAATTTGTCGCATTATGTCACATAAATCGCCGTATTTTTTTATTGCGTTGACTTAGAAGCTTGATTTTGTTTGAGCTCCAAACGACCGTGGAGCTACGTATTTGATATTAATTTCAACTTGATACCTACACGCGTTCCTGAGAAAAGGGGTGTTGACAGACTGACAGACACACAGACAGACAGACAAAAATACAATTTTAGGACTTTTTCCTATAATTGTGCTGTGAGACCTTGCTTCTTGCCAAATTTCATGATTCTAGGTCAACGGTAAGTACCCTATAGGTTTTGATTTATTTGCGAGTATCGAAATATGTCGCAATATTTGATTGATTGATTTTTTTAGAGCTCCAAGGGTCCGTGGATCTACCTATTTGATATTAATTTCAACTTAATACCTACACGCGTTCCTGAGAAAAAGGGTCTTGACAGACAGACAGACAGACAGACGGACAACAAAGTGATCCTATAAGGGTTCCGTTTTTTCCTCTTGAGGTACGGAACCCTAAAAACGTGTGCAGTCCATCGAACGAAGTTATTTTTTCTTAAACTCCGAATATAATTTGCTAAGATTGTCTCGGAAAGCCGTTGGTCCCGGCTGTCATTCGTAGATCTTTGACAGTCGTTACGGGGCGTCAGAAGCCCGAAAGGGACGACAACCAGCCTTACCAAGGGGTATCGTATTACCCAGCTACTGGGTTGTGGAGGTCAGACAGGCAGTCGCTCCATGTAAAATACTGGTATTTAGCTGCATCTGGGTAGATTGGAAGCTTACCCCAAAACAGTTGGGACAAGGCGGCAGATTGGTGTTTGTCCAAGCTTTCAATCATTAAAATTGATGATTATCATCACGTAAGGAAAAAGCGTTATCTCTCTCTGTCTGTAAACTGTACCTATATTTTTAATGGTTGAAAACTTGGATTTATTACTTGCATTCATTCATGGTTGAATCTGATTTGTTTGCATTTGAAACTGATTATAGATTAACTAGCTTCTACCCGCGTCTTCGCCCACGTGCATGTCGGAAATTATTCAACGGGAACGTGCTTCCGGGATAAAAAGTATCCTATGTACCCAGGTCGTGACATATCCATATACCTACATATCATCCAAATCTATTCAGACGCTAAAGCGTGTAACATACAGACAGATTACAAATGCAAATAATCTTCTTTAAATGATTTATTTCTGTAAGTAGGTTTGCACAAACACTTCTACACGTCAATCAAACTAAAAACAAACTAGATGAGGTCGGCGTTTCGTAGCTGACTACTCTGAGAAGAAACGCCGAAACAAACTCAGAGGTCACAGTCTCTTTTAAAATCCAGAAATGATCTTGGTCTTCTAATCTTGGTAATCTTGGTGCCTGAATTGATCTTTTAATGAAAGAATCACACAGATTGAGGGGATCTGTCCAGTCAGTGCACGCATTTGTCAGTAGTCGTGCAGCTCAACTCAGAACTTGAAGAACCCAACGATTCAACGAACAATACCAAAGAAAGGACATTTGGGTAGGCCGCATAAATTACTCAAACTGCCAGACCATGATGAAAACTAACTGAGTAAAAAGTAAAAAAATATAAAAAATAAACAATAACCCACATAGTCTTCACATTTACAATACTTCATTAAAACAATATAATGCTTAAGTTCCTCAACGGCTGAACATTTCGAAGCACAAACGTATTATACACATTTGCAATATCTGCTCATACTTTTTAGCGGTGCTTACTTGATTTGGTAGTACAAACAAATCAAGTTAGCATTCCTACCTCAATGCGTTTATGTGCCTATTTGAAATAAATTATTCGACTTTGACTTTGGTAAAAGTCAGCTCTTGAGTCACAGGAATTGTCAACCAACCGTTTAGACAGGTTTATATATGGTCTTAGGCCCGTATTTATAGAGCGTTACTCAGTACTCAAGCATTACTTAAGACTAGTTTCAACCAATCCAATGGCTTGAATCTAGTCTTAAGTAATGCTTGAGTACTGAGTAACGCTCTATAAATACGAGCCTTAGAGTTTATTACATTGACATTGTTTGTGCACGGATTGTTACGGAGATTCGTAAAAAAAAACAAATTATTGTAGCTTGACATCAGTCTGATGGTATCAACGCAAATCATCACTTGATCCCTGGTATTAAAAATAAGGAAAAACAAAACAAACATAAATAAAAACTTGAATAAATTTTTTTTTAGCACAAAAATACTGGGCGAAAGACATCATATTCCTAGTTACCGAGCATGAACAACTAGGAATGCAAGCATGGTTAGAAGCTTACCACGGTTTGCAGAGTGATGCAGAAACATTCCACACTAGTCTCGGGAGTTTCTGGAAGCCTGGTAGTCCCAGCTTGGATTTCGGAAGTTACTTCCCTGGTTTTGGATCGAAAGGGGAACACAAAAAGTGTTTGAATCCAGGGAAGCTAAAAGGACGGTCTGGATCTATTCAAGCCGCTATCAATTTAGAGTTTAGCACACCTAAAATAAGTAAGTGTTATAATTTTTCCTAACTTTAACAAAAGGTAAACATCTCTTTTTTCTATGAGGGTTTTCCCCATCTTGCTGACTTTAAAATAATTTCACTAAAACCCAGTTTAATAATAACAAGCAGAAATCATGTTACCACATCTCTTAAGAATAATTTCCAGTGCACGAGTTTCTTTGTTATGGTAGAATAATATAATTTCCACACTTGTTTCTCTTCGGCCTCCTTTGCAATAGAAAGAACAAGAAATCATCATGTATGTACTTCGAAAAGTAGGGAAATTATCGCTCCGAATCATACACATATATAGTTTCACTCATTCATTTCACACATTTGTCAGTCAATCTAATCTGAAATCACTAGTTCGTGTATTAAACACTTCACTAAACACGATATTTAAAAATTTCAGAATACATCGAAGTGAAAATAGAAGGTCTGAACGGTCAGCTACCTAATCTAGATCTTGTGAATCTAGTTCACAAACTATGTCTGAAGTCCGGGATACACCACTCTTATAGAAACAGGTATTTATATTTAATTATTTATTCCGTGTTTTCTTCTCGCCTACAAATATGAGAATATGGCATGCCATATATGCCATGGCATAAAAACCTATATGACATGGCAAACATAGGTTATTGCAACACAGCTTGACTAATTAATGAGCATAATATGTATGCAGTTACTCTTGGATGCGCGGGCGCAACAAGATGGACGACTGGACTACCTCGTTCCGGACCATGTTCGACATGGTACTCTCGCAGATTGATGGGGTAAGCGACTTGTATAAAACACCCTTTTCCTCCCCAACCATTATTTCCGTTCATCCGTTTTCTTTATTCTTTTTCTCGTTTGTTTCCGCCTTCACACAGTGGTCAGTCACATACAGCCATGGCTTTTAGGCAAAACAGTACTTATTGTTGAGTTAATTTATTTATTTAATACTTTAAGCACACAAATGTACAGAGGCGGGCTTAATGCCATAGGCATTTTCTACCAGTCAACCTTTGGGTGATGCAGAGACAAGCAGTGGTAGGTGCAATAAGGAAAATTGTGAAATCTCAATAGATTTATTTCAATATAAGGTTATACATACATATACTTAATTAAACTCATGTTTCAATTCATGACGAAATCCAATTTAACCTATGACGCGGGCTCCGGGATAGGTAGTTTTATATTAGAGATATTTGAAAATACATATTTTTGAACTAAAACTTCTTTACGCACGCTTGACTTGGGGAGTAAGCTGGTGAATGCGTGACGAGAGTGTTACGGAAGCGAGCGAACGGAAGTTGAGAGAGAGATATAAGTTAGTGAAGATAGAAAGAGAGAGAGTTACGTTTCGTATATTGTAGGGGTAAGAGAGAGAGGTGCGAGCACACATCGTTCTCTTTTTCTTTCCGCCAGTTGTGTTTCGTATATCTAAGACACTGTGCAGGCCTATTGTTGTAAGTAAGTATAATTAATATTACTATTTGTAAGTTTTACTTCAGTCGTGTGCTCTAAAGCAGACTCGTTTATTTTTGTACCCTATTACAGGTACCAGACGGCAACCACGGCTTATTCCACCGCTTCGGCATCGAAGCCGTGACCCTGGAGGGGCGCGCCGCGGACGACCCCGGCGGGGCCGCGCCGCGCGCGTACGCGCTGTCCGCGGCCAACTTCTACCGGCTGGGGGTCGCCCTGGAGAGTATACTGCGCTCGCTGAATAACTTGTTGGAGAGGTTCCATCAGAGCTACTTCTTTTATCTGCTGGCGGCTACGCATCGGTTTATTTCTATTGGTGAGTCGAGTATTATTAGTCATTGGATTGAAAGTTAGAAGCAATCGGAATTAGAGGGACAACCTTACAGTGGATAAAATCATACCTTGATAACAGGCAACAATGCGTTACCATAACAAACATTAACGAAGATAAAGAAATAACGCTACACCCATCGAAATATAGATGTAATAAGTTTGGTGTCCCACAGGGAAGCATACTAGGGCCGATCTTATTCTTAATATATATAGTTTGGTGTCCCACAGGGAAGCATACTAGGGCCGATCTTATTCTTAATATATATAAATGACATCATTCAAATAACAAAACGTAAGTGCATATTGTTTGCTGATGACATCTCTATTATTGTGACATCCAACAAAAAAAATAATACAATTTATGAGCACGAAACTGACATTAACAATACAATTGACATTTTAATTAACTGGCTTTATGTACATAACTTGAAAATAAACCTCGACTAATCCGTTTATATACAATTTAATAAATCGAATAAGCATAAATTTAACTTCAAATTAGATATACCCAAAATTAAACCAATAACACATACCAAGGAGTTACTATTGATGAAGATCTACATTGGAAAATGCATGTTTCATGCAAAATAAATAACTTTGTGTATGCCAAGACAAGAAAAAAAAAGCACTAATCAAAAAACAGCTATATTAGCTTACCATGCGTATGTGGAATCCATATTACGTTATGGACTTATAATATGGGGTAACAGTACTGACCAGAATAGAACATTTGTTGCCCAAAAAAAATGCATTAGGGCTATATACGGACTTCATCCTGAGGAATCATATCAGCCGGTATTTAAGAAACTTGGCTTGTTACCGCTATCTTGTCTGTATATTAATGAAATATGCATGTTTGTATGGAAACATGAGTTATTTAACATAGCAAACGATTTAAATCCTCGAAGCCGACGGGATCCTCACAGACTCGTACTTAACAGAGCTCCAAGGCTTGCTAAGTACAATAAAAGCTGCTTAACTATGTGTGTACGAATTTATAACAAATTACCTAGTATTCTGAAAATGTTAAACTCGAAATATGCTTTTAAGAATAAATTTGTTGAATGGTTAATTGATAACAACTTCTATAGTATAAGACAATTCCTAGAACGAAAATAGTGTTTTTGTAATAATTATAATAATGATGTAATAATTTTGCTAAGGAAAATTTTATTACAAATATTTGCATGCTATATTTAATCTTGGCAAAACATGTCTGCTCTATTTTGTGTACTGTAAGAACTTTTTATACCATGTTTTATGCAAATAAATAAATTAATTTGGTAATCACCACGATTGCTAAAAAGTAAGACATCTGTCCCATCACCGGAGATTAACAGGAAGCGAATATCGCTCTATTCGCTTTTCGTTACGCAATTAAAAACGTGTTGGCGAGCGACGACCGATCACTCGCTTGTATGCGTATGTACTAAGCGTGAGTGTCTCAGGGAGTGTTCTCTCCGCCAAGCGAGTGTCACCAACCTAGTACTCTCTTTGATATGTCTTGTCGCTGCGACAAACAAGTACTCGCCGACGGTGTGAACAGTCAGCGGTCAACTATTTATATAAATGTATCTATTTATTTATACGGGACCTAAAATCTTTTGTACGTTTACGTTTCTTGAGTGAGGAAATCATTGATAGCTAGTCGTTTCCTCGTCGGCGGTGGGACGGGTGCCTAAGCATAGTTTTCGGCTGTCAAGTACGCGTAGTTGTCATAAAAGTCGTACAACGGTCGTTTGGAAGCGACCCCTCAACTGTTAAGGTGCGACCTGGCGAGGGAGAGGTTATACATTCGATACCCTCATGATAATCCTCATGGATGTTCTCCGCCCTGGGACGGGCGGAGGGGTCTGTCAGACTCTTACTGACTAAACACCACCCCAGTGTTCAGAAAAGGGAGGATCCTCCGACCAGACGGGTGTTGAGTCTGGTGGGCAACTGCCCGACGATTGATGTCGGGATGTTGTATATACCTACCTATGTTAGCTGCGCGGTAAATTCTGCTTGCGCGATGCAGGATTTTGCGTGACGTCAGTGTCACGCGTTGTTAGCATGTGGTGATGTTAATGCTGCTACATAACTTTTTTTTTTTTTTCGGACGAGACGGGGTATGTGGGACTCCCTGTCGGTAATGACGACAGTATACCCACTAAAACTCAGCGGTGTTCCCGCATCGCCGTGTTGGGAGGGCCATGGGATAACGGTTGAACCTTTTCTTCCACGACCCTCCCGGCGCATGCCCGCCTAGCTGGCGGGCCCCGCATGCCCCCCCCATTACTGGGGGGCTACGGGAATGGCCGGGAACACCTGGCCATTCCCGTCCGACACTGGTGGAGGCCTGTGCAATACAGGCAAGGGTGCCCCCGCACCCGTTGCCTGCTGGCCTCCACCTGGGAGGAGTCGGAGATGACGTTCAAAGTGACGTCTTCTTCGACCCCTCCTCCGCCTTCGGAGCGGCGCAGCGGCAGGGTCATCCTCCCGCACGCGCTCCGCCTCCTCCTTCTGCGACATGACGTGTTCGCAGAAGGAGGCGACTGCCGCCCAGGACCCCTCATCCCTCAGCATGGCGTTAACCAAGCCGGGGAGTGAGAGGTCCGGTCCGATCACCGCGTTCAGACTGTGGCGCGGCTCGGACCACGACGGGCACACCTCGAGGGTGTGCTGCGCCGTGTCCTCCGCCGCGCCACAGTGGTGGCACGACGGTGTCTCCTCCCGTCCGATTCGGTGCAGGTACGCTCCGAAACAACCGTGTCCGGACAGCACCTGCACCAGACGGAACGAGAGGAACCCATGCGACCGCTCGAGCCAGTCTCGCAGGACCGGCCCGATCGCGTCGAGGGTTCGGCGGCCGAAGGCTGCTGTGGCGAGGTCGCCCGTCCAATGGACGACGATGGCGTCCCTCGCCTCCTGCCGGACGGCGGCCCGCTCTTCCGGGGCGGGGCGTTCTCCTCTCGCCCTCCGCCCCGCCGTCCATTCATACACTCTGGCGAGCACCCACGCCTCGAGTTCCCAAGGAGGGGTGCTCGCCAGAGCACATGCTGCGGCAAAGCCCACCGTGCGGTGGGCTCGCGCCACCCGCTGGGCTATGGCCCTTTGAGGTGCCCGCAAGGCCGCGGCGTTCTCCCTCCTATGAAGGGAGTCTTCCCAGATGGGAGCGCCGTAGAGCACCATACTCCTTAAGATGCCGGCGTAGAGTTGCCGGCATCGCGCGCTCGGCCCCCCCAAGTTGGGAAGCAGCCTGGAGAGCGCGCCCGCCTTCAGCAGGCGCGACGACAGCCCGCTAAAATGCGGGTCGAAGCGCCACCTGCTGTCGAGTACAAGGCCCAGATATTTCATCTGGGCCTTCACCTCAACTCTGACGCCCTCCACGAAGATGTGGGCGTCAGGTGGGGGCCCTGCCAAGGCCCGTGGAAGAACACGGCCTCGGTCTTGTGCAGCGCCACCGCTAAACCTAGGCGGCGGATCCTCCCTGCGACCAAGGATCCGCCCGCCGAGGCCAAGTTGGCCGCCTCCCTGAAACTCCCCCCCCGGGCGGTGAGGAGAGTGTCATCCGCATAGCAGATGACACTCGTGCCCCGGAGGAGAGTTCCCCGCAAGAGCCAATCATAGCCGACGTTCCAGAGGAGAGGTCCTACGACCGACCCCTGTGGAACGCCGGCTTCAACGGCATACCGCCGGACTTGGCCAGTCCTATCCACCAGGAGGATCGCCCGATCCTCCAGGTAGCTGGCCAGCAGACTGCGCAGGTACGAGGCACTCCGTGGAATCGGAGCGCCTCTAGGATGGTGGAGTGGGGGACGGAGTTGAAGGCATTGGCTATGTCGAATGACACGGCCAACAATCCGTCCCCCGCTTCCATCGCCTCCTTCACCTGGCCCTTAAGGCAGGCCAGCGCGTCCACCGTGGAACGCTCAGCCCGAAAACCGAACTGAGCGTCCGACAAGTCCGGCCCGATATCCCGCAGATGGCTCTTTAGGCGAGCAGCGACTATCCCCTCGAACATTTTACCGACCTCATCGAGCAGGACGATGGGCCGGTATGCCGAGGGGGAGTCTGCTGGGCGGCCCTCCTTGCGAAGGAGGCACAACTGCCCCTCCTTCCACGGTTTCGGGAACCTTCCAGACGCAAGACATGCGCTGAAGAGGTCCCGAAACCTTTCCTCCATTTGAGTGGCAGCGATCGCCACCACTCTTGCTGGGACACCGTCGGGGCCCGGAGCTGTCTTCTTGGCGCGGATGTGGAGAATCGCCGCGCCAAGTTCCGACTCCGTGACAGGAGGGGCCTCCTCCTCCTCCTCCGTCTCAGCTCTGGCGGCGGCGATGGCCCGATCGAGGACCATTTTTGCCCCCAAATACACCTCATAGAGGTGGTCATCGTTGGGCCGGTCCCGTAGACGCCGCCGCCGGCTCCGCGAGTAACCCCTCCTTGCCGCCACACACGGTGCTCGAAGCCCCACCAGCTCCGCCGACCACCAATACAAATTTGACGGCACGGTTGGCGCAGTGGTTAAGCGATTGACTGCTGCGGTGCGTGTTGCGGGTTCGATTCCCGCACGGAACAAATATTTGTATGACCTACAAGTAGTTGATCCGGGTCTGGCTGTTTGTGTATGTGAGTTTAAATGTTTGTAAACGCGCCCACGATACAGGAAAAATTCCTAGTGTGGGGCAACGTTTTAAAAAAAAACAAAAAAAAAAACAAAAATACACGGTTCGATTGGGTAGTGGTCGGCGAGACTGAGGCATGCTAGAGTTGCATACCCCGGTCAGAGACTCCCTCAGGTGCCCGGCGAAAGCCAGTCCTGGAGCTGCTACATAACCTAACCTAACTCTTTGGGGAAAACAGATGTGATGTTATGTTAATATAATCTATAATTTTTCAGGTCAATACATGCCGTCATTATGCTTATTATGCGTGGCCATGCTCATCCGAGCATTATCCCTGTGGGTGACCACCATCCAACAAGATGGCGACGAGGAAACGCACAAGCAATCAAGCAAAAAGACAACCAAACAGAAACCGGAGAAAGAGAAAGATTCCGACTCGGAAGAACCAGGCGACCAGAAAGTTGAGGAGGTGAAAAAGGTCGTTAAAACTAAAGGGAAGAAGAAAGTGGATGACTTGAGTATTAGCGTCGTGAACATCGGCGCTAACTATCTCTCGGTACATTTGATTGGTTATGCTGTTATGAATTCGCCTTTTCTTTTGAGTTATATTGGTAAGTTCTTAATGTTGATCAATTCCTGTACCCGTTTGGATTTATATTATATGTTAATGATATGCCCACGTCCATTGAACTTCCCTTAACTATGTTTGCTGATGATAGTACCATTACGATCCCGTGTAAAAATAAAAATACATATGAAACGGACATAAATGATTCTCTTGACAATTTGATTAAATATCTAGATAAGAATAATTTGAATATAAATTTAAAGTAAGACTATGATAATGCACTTTAGACAACGTATGCCTCGTGTACCTAACCTTAACATACACTACAAAAATAACGACATTGATGAAGTAACTGATAACAAATTTTTAGGATTACAAATAGACTGCAGTTTAAACTGGAAAGCACATATTGACAGGTTGTGTAAAAAATTGAGTTCGTCTGCATTTGCTTTACATAGACTATCCTCCATAGTGGATACAAAAACACTTCTTGCGGCGTACTACGGTATTGCTGAATCTTATTTACGCTATGGTGTCATTTTCTGGGCGAACTCCACCGACAAAGAGACAGCATTTAAGGCACAAAAAAGATGTCTCCGGTCAATGTATAAACTAAAAACCACCGACAGTTGCAAGCCATATTTCAAGCAGTACAACATATTGACCCTTCCGTGCCCTTCCCTCCTATATTCTTGAAGTGGCTATGTTTGTGAAGAACAATCCAAATCGTTTTGAACGTTTGGCCGATGTATACCCAAGAAACAGACGTGACAATTCAAAATTAAATAATGTACCGTGTCAAACCGCTATGATGCGCAAAAGTATTTATTGCATAGCCCCAGTTGTTTATAATAAATTGCCAAGTGCATGGAAAGACTTGAAAACGTTGCAATTCAAAAGTACACTTCGTAAATTGTTAATACGTACATAAAGCATATTACAGTGTAACTGAGTTTTTAACGGACAATTTTTATCAGACCACCTCGAATTTTTAATTAATTAATTATTGTTTTGCGTATGGAATATTTAGGTGTGTTGTCTATGACCTGGAATTTTGATGTTTGTTTGTTTATTTATCTTCGGACCACGATTTGTATTTCTTGTATATACCTACTGTTACTGACAATTTAATTTTTTTTTAATGAATATTTGAATTTTAATAATTTTATTTAATGAGAATGACATAACTAATTTAATGTTCCAACAAGTTTAAATTTTAACAATTTTATATAGGTAATGAAAATGTTTGCATGCCGAATGGTGAAATATGGCAGAACTCTGATGAAAACCTACTACTACCTACTTATGTGTAACCCATATTTGCAAATAAATGCTATTCTATTCTATTCTATTCTGTAATAAGTTATCTCTAATCTATTCCCTGTTCCGTTTTGTGCCGGACGTAAAGAATAGCACCATCCGATTTATTTATTATTTATTTATTAACTCATCATCACTATCATTACAGGGATTTCCTAATTCAATAGTGTGGCCATAATTAAAATTTTATTATTCACCATAACATATTGTAAACATTGTGGTTTTTGTGAACTCGCTCAGAGAACAAGTAAAAATATCTATGATGTCTGCTACTTCATTAAGCACACGCAAGGTACGCGTTATAGGGGCTTTACTCAGTAGATTGGTCCTACTACTGGGCACCGCCAATAGACGTGGCTGTCGCCTTCACAAGACATAATTGTCGGGCACACACAGGTTTATTTCTTTCAATATACCTGGGTTTGAAGTCTTGCCACGCAATAATTTAAAAATATAGGTAGCAAGAGCTAAGTCCCTCCTTGTTTCCAATTTATTGATTGTTTTTTTTTTTTTTTTTTTTTTTAATTATTTCTTCCCGTGGGTGTCCTAAAAGGCGACTAAGGGACTTACTAGAGAGTGAGCAGCAGCGTTTTCTATGCATTTCTAAAACCATTCTGCGATCGCCAACCCGCCTGCCAAGCGGGGCGATTATGGCAAACCCCCCCCCCCTTTTGGGGGAGGCCTATGTCCAGCAGTGGACGTCTTTCGGCAGAAATGATGAATGATGTTGAATCTATTCCCGTGTGGTCAGTGTTAATATGAAATTCTTAGTAGTCAGTCCAGACTTTTGACTTGTTTGGTTTTAAGTCAATAGGCTCGTTCCCTATTTCATGGGCCTTTTAACGTAACTGGCAAACTGAGCGTACTTAAAACCTCTGCCTACCTTGCCTAAATGAATACAGACGTGACGCCATTCTACATGCATACATTTCAGCCGAAAGACGTCCACTGCTGGACATATGCCTCCCCCAAATGGGGGGGTTTGCCATAATCGCCACGCTTGGCAGGCGGGTTGGCGATCGCAGTATGGTGTTAAAATGCATAGAGAACGGTGCTGCCCATTCTCTAATAAGTCCCTTAGTCGCCTCTTACGACACCCACGGGAAGAAATAGGACGCCATTCTAATTTTATGTAATTTTATTTTCAGGTAACTACTACAACAAGCCATCAGAATTTTCCGTGTACTACGGCTTGTTGGCCATATCAGTATTCCTTACGATAGTCACGCCCTTCATGCCGCGGCTCCTACGCAAGGGTCGCATAACGTACGAGGAGCTGTCTCTAGTCAACATACTGCTCCTTATAGAACTGTCCACTGCCTGCCTGAGTGTCGGCATGCATAACTTTGCCTTGGGGTTCGCTATAGCGGTTGTGTACACGCCTTTGGCGCTCATGTGCAGCGTCGTTGTTAAAGGTGCAGGGAAGGGAAGGTGAGACTCTTTGTGAATTATGTTCATGAATAGTAATTATTTTTAGACCTTATTACTATTAGGATTACTTTCATTTTTAAGATAAGTCAGTTTCTAGCTTTTCAAAAATGTATGAAAGTTGAAGTAACTGCATGACGCAGATGCACTTTTAATTGATCCTCTCACAACTTGGCCGCGGGAACATAATTTTTTTTCAATAGAAAATAATATTCATTCTTGAATGTCAAAAAATAAATATTGGTTTTCATTTCGCGACTCCTTCTTCTGAGTGATAAACTTGTCCTTGTAATCTGTTCCAGTACCTTCTACCTACTGATAAAGCGCTCAGTCTGCCTCCTCGTGCACCCCCTGGTGGCTGTATCGCTTAGCATGATCGCCTACAGCAAGTTTCTTTTCCCCGAGGAAGGCTTCTTAGGAATGTTGAATCGAGGATCTGATGCTGCCATGCAGGCCACTATGTTTTCCATCGTTGATTCTATGGTATGTATTGAACTCCCTTTGCCTCATGCCGACTTGGTAGGTGGTTCTGTTCCCCGAGGCAGCCACTAATTTTTCCATCGTTGATCCTATGGTTTGTATGGATATCTCCCTTTGCCCCATGCTACCCTGGTAGGTTCGGTCCCTGGGGAAGGCTTTTTCGGCATGCTGGGAGTCGGGCGTAGAGCTATGCAATGCAAGCGACTATTCCGTAGTTGATTGCATTGTATTTATTAAACTTCTTCAGATTAATGTCAGCATGGTATTTCTTATAAGTGAACATATAAACAATATCATTGGAATTCTTCTAACAAACACCAATATTTTATAATAATAATAGTCCTGAGCGACAAAGACGACGCTCTCCAAGCTGAAAAACTACATGTTTACGCCATACTAAAGCTTAATTGTGTGAAAACCGCTAACTATGTTTCCAAGTATGAGAAATTACCTCAGTATGCGAGCTTGGTGAACTAAACGAACTTAACTTAGCTCTTGGTCTGCAACCGGTGTGTTCTTATTCAAGATCCGCATTCGTTCTAAACAAAAATTCTTCTTTTCCAGCTGTACGGCAACTGGCTGTTCAACTTAACAGCTGCAGTAATCCTACCCATCTGGATCATATTCTGGCAGATACTTAGCATCAAGGTCAACGCGCCCTAGTGTACCAAAATGGTACAATATTTAGTAGTAGTTATAGTTAGAATACAAGTCTTGTGGACAGATTTAGTAGGTGGCATTCACCGACTTGTAACCACTAAGGACTTAATTATTTTCCAATGCCAGCTAACATCTTTAAAAAAACCTTAAAAAAAATATTTCAAGCGTCTACCTGTTGCCGTTATCATTATCGAGCAAAAAATCACGTTTGTTGTATGGGAGCCCCCATACAACAAACGTGATTTTTTTGCCGTTTTTATATATAATGGTACGGAACCCTTCGTGCGCCAGTCCGACTCGCACTTGGCCGGTTTTTTTTTTCATCACACGACCCTATTCGTCGTAGATATTTATTTGTCGATCTATTAGCTGGGCGCTGGGTGCACAGCTAAGGATATAAAACCGAGCGGGCAATAGGTTAAAGTTGTTTTATAAATTGTTAAGTATTGAGTTAGACACTTTCAATATAATGCATTTAGAACAAACGTTGAACAATAATTATATATTCCATGGCTTTATTAGCATGTGCATTGTGCATTATTCACATTTCCTATGAGTAGAATAATAAATAATAACTGTCACATTTGTTTTTAATATAAAACAGTATTGTAAAATTTAAAATAAAGACCATATTTGTTAATTTATATTATAATTGTGTTTTATTGATCCCTGATCAGTTACTATCTATACAGTCATAACTAGCTTTACCCGGTAGCACTAAGTATCTATAGTAACTTAACCTACCTACCCACCTACCCCACCTACCTACCTACCTACCCTACCTACCTACCTACCCTACCTACCTACCTACCTACCCTACCTACCTACCTTCACTACCTACCTACCTACCTACCCACCTACCCTACCTACCTACCCACCTACCCTACCTACCCACCCTACCTACCTACCTACCCTACCTACCTACCCACCTACCCTACCTACCCACCCTACCTACCTACCTACCCTACCTACCTACCCACCTACCCTACCTACCTACCTACCCACCTACCCTACTTACAAGTTAATGCTGCGAGCGCTGCGGGCCCAGTGGAGACCCGCCCGCGTGCCGTCGTGGTGCGGCTCGTGCGCCGCGACCTGCGTGACGAGCTAATGCGCGCCGCGCGGGTGCGGCGTGGGGCGAACACCGCTGATCTCGAAATGTCCGGTCCATCAAGTAGGTACTACCTTAATGAACGCCTAACCAAAATGAACCGTCAATTATTTCGGCGAGCGCGGGAGGTGGGCCAACGTCTCGGCTGGCAATTTGTGTGGACGAAGCATGGCCGTATTCTTGCACGACGTAAGCCCGGTGATAAAGCGAAGCTCATACGTTATGAGACGGACCTACTGGAAGTCTTTGGACCAGACAGTGAAATTCTCCCTCAGAACTAGTTCTGATAATATTAAGTTTAATTTCGTTTTAATGTTAAGTTTTTTTATTTTTATTAAGTTGTCAAGTCAGTGTTTAGGTTCTTTATTTAGCACTGCACGCCTTGCTTGTGAGGGAAACAGGTGTGCATTTGTTGTGAGTACAGCGTACGGATATCATCACTATAAAATTTTTATATCCATTTTTATATTATTTTTTGGATCAATTCACTATTGTATTACATCACTGTACCCGTTTTTTACTCAATTCGGTATTTATGCTTACTATTTTTGCTCGTATGTTTCTTTGCTACACGTGTTGTCTCGCTCAACCCTGGTCTTGAATGTATCTAACCATATTTCATGCACAAATGCCACGCAATAAGCATATTAAATTTGGACTTTTGAACGCAGGCTCATTATCAACTAATCATGATGAGTTTATTATAGCTATGAACCATCACTCCGTCGATGTCATGGCAATAAATGAGACGTGGCTGCGGGAGGGGGAGGAGGGCCGGGCGCCAGTGGTACCTGGATATCAATTGCGTCATAGACCACGCCCGGAGACAGTCCGTGGGGGGCGCGGGGGAGGAGTCGCGTTTTATATTAAAACTGGAACCAGCGCTCGAACTAGAGTTCACCCGCATCATCCCCAGATGGAGCAAATGTGGCTTAATATAACAACTAAGAAAAAAAAATTGCTTATAGGAACAGCATACCGGCCCCCTTGGTTAGATTTAGATATCTACTTGGACGCGATCACGGACAGCATCTGTGCATTGGCTCCGTACGATAATATTATTTTATTAGGCGATCTCAATGTTGATATGCTCGACATAAACAATTCTAAAGCAAAAAAGCTCACGGAATTTCTAAAGTACTGCAACGGATCAAATTGTACTTACGCCTACCCACTTTGTAGGAGACAGTGCTACTCTGATCAATGTGATATGTACGGATGCACGGTATCGGGACGTGGTTGTGAACCACATAGCGGAACTAGGTCATCACTCGTTCGTATCATGCGAAATTGTTTTTAAAAAAGAGAAACCGTTACGTAAAAAGGTAACGTATCGTCCGTTTGGAGGCATATCGGCTGATGATTTCCGGAGAGATTTGGAGGCTATCCCGTGGGACACAATCTGCAAATTACAGGACGTAAATGACATGGTGAGTTCCTTTAATTCACATGTCATTAGGCTTTTTGATGCCCACGCACCTTTAAAAACTAGAATTTTCAAAACGCAACCAACGCCTTGGATAACAGACATTATAAAATTAATTAATTTAATTTGAGAAACGATGCCCGCTATCGATATCGTCAAACCAAACTAGAACGTTACTTCTTAGATCTTAAGCACCAAGCAATAAATGGTTTATTGAATGAAAAAAAAGCGTTCTTTACTAAGTATATAAATGACAATATTTGCGACTCAAAATCATTATGGCACAATATAAAAAAGCATGTGCTTCCAGTAAGTAAGGACGACGATGTGCTTTTAGAGCAATTTAACGACCCAGACGGGATAAATTCCGCGTTCCTAGATGTCCCGGGTGACCCAACTGTGAACAGTTGCCAAAAAACTTTCTTTGAATCAAATCGGTACGGGACCGCTAATTTCACAATGACGCCAACAGACCCGAAAACAGTTTTAAATATTTTAAAAAGCATATCAACAAATGCGCAAGGGGTTGACGGTATATCGATGGAAATGCTAAGTCTCACTCTCCCGCAATCGTTAATTGCAATAACGGAGATAATAAATAGATCCATTACCTCTAATGTATTTCCTGATTTGTGGCGTAATGCAATTGTGCGGCCAATTCCAAAAAATAATAACCCACAAAGCTACAAAGATCTTCGCCCCATAAGCATATTGCCATGTTTGTCCAAGGTGTTGGAAAGAGTGGTGTATCTGCAGGTTTCCGATTTTCTCGAAGCGCATGGTATGTTGCCCAAATTGCAGTCGGGTTTCAGAAAGGGACGCGGAACCACTACTGCCTTGGCAGACGTCTTGGGTAATATTCTTGAGGCACGGGATCGTGGTGAGGGATCTATTCTGGTACTACTCGACTATTCGCGGGCTTTTGATTCAATTAATACGTCTTTATTGCTGTCCAAATTGGCGTATTACGGTTTTGATAGCCGGACAACAGCTTGGTTTGAGAGTTACCTAACGGGTAGGACGCAGCGGGTGGAGATACGCATGAAAGACGGTTCCACGGTATCTTCCTGCCCACAGTTTATAACAAGGGGCGTCCCTCAGGGATCGTTGCTCGGCCCGCTTCTCTATATACTGTATAGTGCGGACATAACTACGTGCATTACGAACTGCAAATATCACGTCTACGCGGATGATACTCAGTTGTATGTCTCGTTTAACGCCAGTAACACAGCATCTGCTGTACGTACCCTAAATGAGGAACTTGATAGAATTGCTTCTTGGTCTATGAGCAACTCACTAGTACTGGACCCTCTAAAATCTAAGTTTATGGTCATGGGTAGCAGATATCAAATTAAGTCAATTCTGTCTGCGAAACTAGATGTTAAAATCATGGGACAAAGTATACAAAGAGTAGCAGTCGCGCGTAACCTAGGTCTAATCACCGATCCAGAACTTCGTTTTGAAGAGCACATTAATGACGTCGTAAAAAACTGCTTTTATAGATTAAAGGTTCTGTACAGGGTGAGGGACTTCCTTAGTACCGTAATGAGGAAAAGATTGGTGGATAGCCTAGTACTATCTAAACTTAATTATTGTGACGCTGTATACGGGCCATGTCTCCTTTCCCGTACAGAACGCCTAATACAGCGTGTCCAGAATGCGTGCGCTCGTTATTGCTTTGGCATACCCCGGAGACATCATATCACACCGTATTTAAATGAACACAACATATTAAAAATGGCTGCACGACGGAAACAACATTTAGCCGTTTTAATGTTCGGTATTATAAAAACACACAAACCGGAATACCTGTTTAAAAAAATTTGCTGGCGACATGAGCATTACAGTTACTCTGCTCGTTCCACGTCCAACCCGATCTCGATGCCTCGTCATAGGACCACAGCCTTCAGAGGATGTTTCAAGTATGCCGCTTCTCGCTGCTGGAATGATTTACCACCTCCCATAAGATCCCTAAAAACAAAACAAACTTTTAAGTTACATCTGAATAAATACCTATTAGAAAAACAAAAGTATGAGCAGCAAATATTTTACAAGTAAACATACCTATCAAAAAACATATATACTTACTTAGCGGTTTATCATGTATGGGCAAGGTATATCAACATCCAGGCGGCTTGAGGCGGCATTGTGATCCGTCGGATGCGTCGCATGCGTCTCGTCATCCTCCCTCATGCCGGAAGCGATGGATGGGTACTGTTACGTAAGTAGTATACACACCTCACGTTTGATCTAGCGTCGATGACACGCAAGCGTAAGCCGACAAGCAAGCGTAAGCCAGTGGCCCACTGTTGGTATGTCGTTTGGCGGTAGTAACTCACGGTCACTACACAGAATTATAGTCACGCGTAGCGCGCCACGTGACTTCACTGGACTCGTGCGCCGCGCCACAGCTGTAGGTAGCGAGCGGGCGCCCGGCTCGATGACTACAGTCACACACAGTACGTCATCACGCTCATAGACGCAAACGGGAAATGCAACTGTAGTCTGTCTGTACCTCAGATTATAGAAAAGAAGCAGATAGACCGCGCGGAACAATAAAGTGAGGCCCGTTTGTAGACATGTGTGCGTTACAGCCACGTGACAGCACTATAAGAACAGGTGCCTCTATGTGTGTGTACGGTTGCCAGGAGAGTGAAAAAATTAGCCAAAACTTTTTTTTTTTCTTAAATCAGATATTTTTATTAACAGTATACGTCAAATTAACAATACCCATATAAACGATACATTTGCGATATATTTTTATTTTGAGACACCATCATTTTATTGTTTTTGGTAGCTATATTTACTTTATGGTGACGTCATATAACCCATGATATAGCAAATCGACTGATGTAATAAGTAATATAGAATCCATTAACTAGTTACACTTACGAAGACACATACATACTTATTTATTTATAAACATACTAACCAGAAAAGGCGATAAATAAAACACTATTATCGACATAAATATTGTAAATCGATACTCCTGTATCCTATACTTATTTCCTAACTTAGGGGTAAATGTTTCAATATAAACTAGCAACACCGAATGATTTTTGTTAAGGTTTTGTGTTTCAAGATGTCACACAAATCCAAATAGACAAATAATCAATATTTTACTTATGAAAGATACTCCATCTTATTTCTTTTGTTTTTGGGAACAGTTTTTACAATGTTTAAAAATACAAGACGGCATCATTCTGAAATTATCTGTTAGAGCCCGTGACGTACTAACGATGCGACGCTTCGTGCTGTACTGAATCGAGAGTGTATTCGCTTTTGAATTTGTATTTGCTTTGTTGGCCGCACTCTCGGTGTTCCGCGCGGTCTATCTGCTTCTTTTCTATAATCTGAGGTCTGTACTTTATTTATTTATATTGTGTGCGGGCGCGCGGGGCGCGGTGGTCGGGGTGGAAGCGAGACAAAACACTTGATATTCCCGTGTAATAAAAATGTTTTAGATAGATACCTACTTTATTTATGCATGCGGATATTTTTTTTATGTAATTTAATCATATTTATTCTTATAATTGGTTGTATAGGCATTATATTATGAATACTGTTTATTTTATTTTATTTTGTTGTTCAACTCATTAAACCTGACTTGAGTTCCGTACGTATTTTTTCGGGTTTCCACTAAAATCAGCGCTGTGTTGTGGGTCCCCCATAGCACAGTATCATGCTGAGTGCAAGCCTTTTTGTCACAGTCATGACGTGCAGTTGCCGACTATTTGTTATTTTTGTGCTCGTGATTATAATGTAGATAGGTTTTTTTTTTTTAATGTTTACTTGCTCGAGTTTGTGTTTTCCTAGGCACGTGTTTCTGTGACGAATAAAATTATTTTTCTTTCTTTCTTCTTCTTTCTTACCTACCCACCTACACTACCTACCACCCTACCTATCTACCCACCCTACCTACTTACCCTACCTACCGACTCTACCTACCTACCTACCCTATTTCATCCAAATCCTATTACTAATGAATAATGATTGAGATACTATCGTGACTACTACTATAATTTACTGAGAGTTATGCGTTCTACTGGTTAATTAAAACATAAAAACATGTATTTAAATGAGAATTTATCCCTCTGACATTTCTAATGTCTTTAGACCGATGTAACTAGAAGTCTACACACATTCACATACACACACAAATATTCTACACATATTTAATAGAAATATATATTTTTTGGCAATTTTTCGTAAACACTTCAATCTAGCTTGGACTATACCTTAAAAACTGAACTCATTCCGCCATATTACAAAACAAGATTTATATTTTGACATGGCTTAAACCATGGAGCCAGTTTTTGTAATAAGAACGTAACTGTGATTGAAATACCGTTCTTTATACAAAGCTGAAAACTTAGCTCGGTACTAAGTTGTCAGTTTTGTGTTTAGGAACTTTACTATAGTCGGAATAAAGTTCTAAATTCAATAATGGCTCCATGTTTTAAACCTGGGTCTGAAAATAAACCTTGTTTTGTAATAAGGGGGTTTATATCTTCTAAACTTTGTCCCGGCTAAATCTGTGACTTGGCGGAAAATTAAATTCACAAAATCACACACAATTCACAATTCTACAAAATTTGAGAGAAACCAGATCTCCGCTAGGTGGTTTTTGAGATATAAATGTGGCTAAGCTGGGGAGATTCTCTCTAGGTCAGCCACCTCGAAACGCTTATAAAGTTTGAACCAGAGATCGACTGATTCTGATATTTGGCGACTGATTCTGACTAATTAGTGACAAAATCTGGGAGAAAACAGATCTTCGCTAGGTGCCCTAGTTTTTGAGATATAATGTGGCCAAGCTGGGGAGATGCGCCCCAGATCGTCCACATAAAAACCCTTATAACTTTTGAACCAGTGACCGACAAATTCTGATATTAGGCGACAAATTTCGACTAATTAGCGAAACATTTTTTGTGTTATCAAATTTAAATCCCTGATGGTGGCCATGCCAGTGTCGGTCACACAGTTCGTAAGTTATGCCCAACACTCAAAGCCAACACTAGACTAATATTATTAACATACTTATCACAAACCTGACTTCTGAACTATACGCGAGACGAAGGTATTAACTATTGGGAATAAAATGTCGCATTCATCAACACTGCTATCTAGGTTAGAGTGGCCTAAACTTCTTTGAAAACATTAAACCTTGCTCTTGGTCTATTTGGTGTCAAGATGTACAGTCGCATGCAACTGTTGTACAGTCGCATGCAACTGTTGTACAGTCGCATGCAACTGTTTTACCAAATAATAACATTAGGCTCTAATTTACGTTGGAATGATAAAACTTCTGTTGCCGAAATAAGAATATATAATTTACCTAATACGTTAAATTTATAGTACCTTCAGTAAAATGTTTAAAATACTTAAAACGTTGAAAACGTATTGTAAGTATACTATTGCTTGAAATATACTACAATACGTTACATAAAAATAGATACCTACCTCTAATAATCTTAAATCAAAGATGTATATAAACGTAGATAGATACATATTAAGAGCATAATTGGGTCTAATTTTAAGGTTAGAATAATACATACCTATTCTGTTGTCGAAATATAAAATGATTGATTACTTTAAAATTATTGCACTTACAGTAGGTCGGTAGTTAGCCGTTGACCCGAACGTACGTGTCACGTCTTGAGTTCTCTCCGTCAAATTAACAAATATTTTTTTATGTGCGTCTAATGCACATGTTGCGAGTTTGCGCCTCGTGTCGGGTCTCGAAATTGTGTTTATTTTTAACCGCCTTCCAAAAAGGAGGAGGTTCTGAATTCGGCAGTATGGTCTTTGTTTTTTTGTATGTTCGTTACGCGATGTCTCCGTCAATTATGGAACAATTTTGAAAATTCTTTTTTTGTTTGAAAGGGTATACTCCCGAGGTGGTCCCATTGCCACCAAATCAGAATCTAATGAGGGAATCCCATGGAAATCGAGGAAAACCCTCAAATTTTATAACCAAACCTATACCGATTCGGGTATTTTTTATAGTGACTCGTGCATTTGCTCTCGGAAAGTACCATTTGGTGAAGTGGAACTGATGATAGAGACCACAGATGGCCACCGGAACAATTTAATAATGAGTACCTATAACGGGTTGCGATTAAGCAATTTATGCTCGTCACTATGCATATGGTGAGTGGCAGTTCTCCTCACGAGAACTCCTCAACAATCAACGTCCTAGCATCGGAAAAAGCAATAATTTTGTAAAAGGTGATGAGCAGTTAACATTAGGCTATTGTAACTTAGATAAATTCAAAACTGACCCACTAAAAGTGAAAAATAAAAAACTTTTTACAAAAAAATAATAACCGACGAAAAAGTTTTTTGTTGTGTTTGTGTCGCCAAATAAAATTCGTTGGGGCTTTAGGCGCGAGAACCAGTGCATACGTGGGGCTAATTGCGCCTGCCGCACCGACTACGTCCAAGCATTTGGTGAGGTCTCCCTATATCTTTTAGGGATCTGCTGAAGAGCAACGCTTGAATAATGAACCGTGTGTTTCAATTATCATTATTTAGGTGCCGTGCTATGGTGTTCCAAAATTGTTTGTCTCTTGTGAGTGCAAATTCAATTTTGAACATTTCGTGATTCAAGTGATTGAGAGTTTTTTTGCTAAGCGTCCATAGCGACGTGCGCGGTACATTGGCGTTGCCAATCGAACATTGTTTCCTTGCTTTGTTGTCGTGGCAAACCCCAAGCGAATCGTTAAAGTGTGTTGTGTTGTTGACTTTGTTGTGGTAGTGTTGTTAGTGAGTGAGTCTGTCTGTCAATCTGTTTATGGATAATAAGCTTTCCTTTGGTGGGTTCAAATGATATAATACTTTATATTTCTATAATATGAAACAAACGTTCTACTTTATGACATCATATAAGATACTGTCTAGAAACGACTTAAAGTATTTTGTACTTGCTTGTACCATTGTATGGAGAAATTGAATTCATTAATATCTTTATATGTAAACCGACTAAATCTGTGACTTGGCGAAAAATTGCGACTAATTAGCGACAAAATTTGAAAAAAACCAGATCTTCACTAGGTGTCCTAGTTTTAGAGATATAAATGTGGCCAAGCTGGGGAGATGCGACCAAGCTGGGGAGATGCGACCAAGCTGGGGAGATGCGACCAAGCTGGGGAGATGCGCCCCAGATCGGCCACATAGAAACCCTTATAACTTTTGAAACAGTGACCGACAAATTCTGATATTTGGCGACAAATTTCGACTAAGTAGCGACAAATATTTTGTGTTATCAAAATTAAAATCCCTGATGGAGGCCATGCCAGTGTCAGTCACACTCACGAACTTATCAGTAGAGGAGTAGGTAGTGTATGCTAAAGGTAACCTATAAATCCACTGTTGATATGACTGTAGACTATGAACATGAAAATTTGGAGAAATACTCTACATTTGGAAAAGGTATTTCATTGGTTATTACTTATGCTGCGGCCACATTGTCGCGCAAAGATTCGTGTCACGTTGTTGCGATAAAACTTTGTCGACGTACTATATTGGCCATACTGTTAAAACACTTCGCAGTTTGGGCATTCGATTTCGACTGAATGATTTGCGATGTGACGAATTGCTCGTTCAGACGTGTCGCGAAACCGCAAACTTCGTTTTGTCGCGACGATTTAGCCGTAGCATACATTAGTGATCTGTGGATCTGTGGATGAACAAATACCACACATTGGTGGTGAACATTGTTTCAAAGTTTCGCAACAGTGTTTCGTTAGTAGTTCAATTAGACTGTAACCGCTTACAAGTACTTATCTAATACGAGACATTTTATATTTTTATTTTAAAAGGTAGTTAGTTAATATTTACACAATTATTAGTTTACATTAATATAATCTAATAACAACGAGTCATACAACATAATACGAGAAAAATAATATGCGTATCTTCTTCCAAGTTATTGGCACTGTTATACGTAAGTAATTGTTTTATCCTTCATTACAAAATATTAAGACATGAATAGCTAGTAATCCCAGTAGCGTGGCGATCTGTAGTTTCTGCTTGTGCGTTAGTGTATTAATGTATGTCCCAATGTTTCTAGTATGCTGTTCCTGCATGAACATGGGCATAATGATGACATGGCCATCTTCCACCATCATCCTCTTCAAATCTGAGAACACCACGCTGCACCGGCCCATGGGGGCAGCAGAAGTATCGCTCTTTGGGAGTTTACCAGCCATGGGATCGCTGATAGCCAATCCCATCGCTGGAGTGGTGTTAGACCGATTGGGGAGGAACAATTCCGCCATATTAACGTCCTTGATTTTCGTGGTGAGTACCAGAGTAGCATTACGTGTTAAAGAATGATGTAGTCGGCCTGATTGGATTAGCGGCAGCAAACGCGACACTTGAACTGTAGGCTCACGGATTTGACATCCGTGTTGGCCAGTGTCTAAAATACATGCACGTCTTTGTCACCAGATTTTCCTCATAAGAAAACTTTGCACTATTCCAGATCGCCTGGTCAATAATAGCGTTAACGAGTCATGTGAAAGTGATTCTTACCGCCATGTTGATAGGAGGACTCGGGTTCGCTATCATTCTCGAAACCACTATTTACATCAGTGAAATATGCCAGGACTCCGTTAGAGGTAAGATTAACATCAAAACTGGGCTAGGATTCATTCAAGAGCGTCGAGCGCAGTGTTGCATAATTATTATGTGTCCTGCCCCTGACTGACTCATCAACGCAGAGCCGAAACTACTGGGACTAGGAATGTGACATTTTGCAAAAGGGTTCCTTTTATAATGTAGTAAATAGAATAGAATAGAATACTCTTTATTATGTACACCATAAAAGTTACAGATATAAATGTTTAAATTTTACATAGGTGACACAATAATAAACATTACTTAAATAAAAATAAAAAAAGTTTTTATTACAATGGACGGTCTAATCGCTGAAAGCGATCTCGTAAATCGATAAATCATTGTCCTTTCAAAATATATATTTGGGAACATAGATATTCTGTAATCCCATCGAAATAAATACATACTACCTTCAGAATATGTTTGATTTACAAATTATTTTGGTATTACTTTTGTATGAAGTTCGCATGCTACGCCGGCCCCTTAAGGAGAGAGGAAGTGTATTTTACCAGAATTTTAAAAGTGGACAAAGATTGAGCACGTCTTACGGACACGGGCAAGGCATTCCATAACCGTAGGTACTGCTTGAACTGTAAAAGACGTCATAAAAGCTGGTGGAATGCATCGGCATCACTAGTCTCAAGTTTCGATGACCTCAGATATCTATTATAACTTTATAAGTGTCATGAAGGAACTTGAAACGTTCTATATGATAAGAGGGGTTGTAGGATTGTACAGAATACTGTAGAGCTGAAATAAGATATTAGAATTCTTCAGAATTCTGCTCCCCTACGAAAAGAATTTAGAATTCTCATATCTCATATCTAAGAAGGGATTTCTGGAAATTTGACCAGCGGGGATTTATTTCGTATGAAAATTCTTATTCCTTGAGTTAATGAACTTAAAACTTGGCAGGAATACTTATAACCTAAATAAATTATAAAGCTTAACGTTTTTTGTTTTTCTACTACTAGAAAAGAGGGAATACAGTTTATAAGAAAAATCTTATTCATTTGGAAAATGAGCTTGCAACTTGTCACGAATACTTGCCTAAGTAAGTACCTAATAAAGTTAGCAATTATAGCTAGCTAGCTCAGCTAGCTAGATTAGCTTGCTCAGGAGTCAGGGCTTCAAATTAAAATGTAACTCCTTAATTAATGTCAATAAAACATTTATTATTATTATTATTAATTATTATTTTTACAAAACTACCCACCCCCTTGCTTTAGTGGGGTGTTCAAGTTTGCAGAAACTTAGTATTAATCAAAGACATTAAATTATTTACTATCTTAAATCTCTTTGGTATTCATACTTTTGACAGAAAAGAAACAATAATTATGTTTTTGAGAAAATCGACCCCTGACGGGTCAAAAACGGGTAATAAAATTTTTAAAGGTAGGATTTTACTTCGTGGTTTGATTAACTCAAAAATTGGTATAGGTAATAGTAGATTGTTATACAAGGGGCTAAAATGACCCATTATTTACGAGGTAGTTTTACTCCCGAGCTTTAGCGAGGAAGTAAATAAAAACCGAGTTATAATGGGTTTTTAGCGCCGTGTGTTACACTATACTTTTCACTACGATTGCGAGAAAATAAAATACCTATGAATTATTGACATACCTTAAACACCTTGACGGCAGCAGATTGAAAATTATTTATTTTCCTTTCTCTTCCATCTGCAAATATGGATCTCCATTCTCATTAGATGATGACATTTTCACTGTTGGAAAATAAATTACGGTCACCAATCAATTTGTAATTAGAGAAAAACATTCTAAAGATTTCGCGCCAATGCCTTTTTTTTATTCTTCTGCAGCCTTAACCTTACTCTTATACTTACATTTATACCTACTCACCTACGGCGAGGCCGCAACGCAATGCACGCATTCTACAAAAGAGTACGCCGCTTTTAGTTCCATTTTCAAAAATAAACTGTTTTTCTTTTTACGAAACAGTAATAAGTCGAGTCTTTATTCATGATTATTTTACTTAAAGCGAATCCGCAGCTGCAGCCCGCGAAATTCAAATTTTCTTAGGTTTTTTGCAATTTGCACGTCAGTGTCAGGTTGTATCTTTATCACAATATGATTCGCGACTATAACGCGCATCTCTGCTACGCCGTGTTCGCGACAGCCCCAACACCATTCTCAGAACGTTGGCTGAAGGTGGAACTCTCCGATCTTGGGGCGGTGGGTATGACTGCATGCAGTCAAGTAGGCATTCCCCAGGATCGGCGCGCCTCACGTAGCTTAGAAATATTTGCATACTTATATGGAGCATGGCTCTGAAATAAACGATATATTAAATTATTATTATTATAACAGATACGTATTTACATAATTACAATCATTAAAATCATTAATAAAGCTACAGCTACAACTGCGGATTCACCTTAAGAATAAGAAGGGATTTTAATTTAATTTTAATTTCTCACTTTTTGGTTTTGTAGGCTCGTTGGTAACACACAAAAAAAGAACTACTTTTCCCCCTAGAGAATGATAAGCTATTTTAACCCCGCTCTGGTACGCTAAAATGATGGACTTTTTGAGCAAGAGTAGTGAAAATAATCTTTGAGTCAAATTACGTTTAGTTAACATCTCAATCCAGTTATCAAAATTCCACCCCTGTGGTGGGGGTGAAAAGAGAGCATACAGTTTATGTGAAAAATCTTATTCCTTTGATTAATAAACTTGAAACTTAGCAATACTTGCCGCAGTAAATAATAAAGATTGTCACTTTTAGTTTTTTTTTATAAACCCTCACAGAGAATTTAGGGGGTGTCAAAGTTAGTAAGGACATGGAAGACTGACATAGTTTTCTTTTTAAAACAGGTATTTGTTCTGACTCGTTTCGAAGCATTTATTTATTTACATATTAACGAAGGCTTATCATGTGTCGTTCTCATTTATTTATCAGTCTTTTTTTCAAATTCAAATTGTTTATTTGCAAGAAAATACAAGGTTTACAAGGGTAGATCTTACAACCTTAAGGTCATTGTATTCTGCCTGCAAGCAAGCGTGCAAATTATTCATGATTTTAAGTCATAAATTATCATGCAGATTCTATTAATACCTAGTTTATACATTATTATTAAAATAAATAAAAATTAAAATCATTTATTAGCAAGCATCGTAGGCCCATAGCGTGTTAGTTTACAAGTAACTTAAAAACGATGTTAGTAGTAACAAAATATGCACACAATACAATACAATATTAAAACATTATCCCCTTTAGTGCCAATTTCACCAATCAAACTGAACGCAATCAGTACATCTAAATCGAGTTCAAGAGCTCTGTGTCAATATTACAAAGAAAATAATGACACTGACAGCTCTTAAACGTAGTTTATGTGCTGATCGCGTTCAGTTTCCATTGGTGAAATTCGCCCTTATTCATTTAAATTAAACCCTACTTTAAAAAAACCTTTAAACGTCAAAAAAAACAAAACAAAGCAAAGCCAGGAAGGTTAAACAAGCCCTATGTCTGATATGTAGCTTGATAAACCTATCCATTGTAGGCCCTTCTAACCTATCAGAAAAAAACCTTCAGAATGCTATTGCCGCTCCCTCCCACTCTGCGCATTATTGACGCAACTTTCTTGCGCATGATTGCGAAATAATCATCCGTGTGCGCATCAGCGAACATCTGTGATGCACTACAGTAAGGAGGAAGACTCAACAGCTTCCTGAAGGCATTGTTGTATTGAATTCGTTTATTACATTATTATTATTATTACATTATTATAAATTAATATACACATTTGGAGGCATGAGGAACCGGGTGTAAAGTTCACTCATCCTCTATAGGCCTGCCTGTTCCTCGGCAAAAGCCATACACATTAAAAATAAAATAAAATCTTCTGGAAATAAAATTAAAACAACTTGGAATATTATTAATTCAGAAATGGGAAGAACGACAGTACGGAATCGTGACTTCCATCTAAAAATCAATGATGTAGATATTAAGGCAGACATGGAGGTGGCAACTGAGTTTGAATTTTTTTTCACTAATATTCCTATTTTAACAACCAAAACTCTGTCATCGTCGTCCTCCACTTCTGCTTACTCAATATTAAAAGAATGTGTACCAGAATGTGATAAACACCTTAAATTCACGGTCGTTACCGCTAAAGACATTATACAATCTTTTAAAGACCTTGATATAAAAAAAACTGCGGACCTTTGGGGGTTATCAGTACATACCATGTCTTCAATAATTAATGTTATTTCACCCTTTTTAGCAATTGTTTTTAATTCTTGTATTGCATCTGGTGTATTTCCTGATCTGATGAAACTTAGCAAAGTGATTCCCCTGTTCAAATCTGGCAGCACAACTGATCCTACGAATTTTCGGCCTATTTCGATATTACCTACATTGAGCAAAATCTTTGAAAAATTAATTTTGAAATAAATGTTAGGACATTTTAATAAACATAATCTACTACATCTGAAACAGTTTGGTTTTACTAAGGGTCGTTCAACTACAGACGCGGGTGTGGAATTACTGAAGAGCATATTCGAGGCCTGGGAGGAGTCGCGGGATGCTCTTGGCATTTTCTGCGACTTGTCTAAGGCCTTCGATTGCGTTCATCATGATACACTCATCAGAAAACTGCACCATTATGGTTTGAGGGACAGTGCTCTCGACCTTCTGACTTCTTATCTGAACAACAGAATTCAGAGGGTTGATGTTAATGGCAAGAGATCTGCAGGATCTGCGGTCACTATGGGCGTTCCGCAGGGTTCAATTCTAGGTCCATTCTTGTTTCTAATTTATATAAATGACTTACCTTTTCACATAAGGGATAATCACAAGATTGTATTATTCGCAGATGACACTTCACTCATTTTTAAAATCAAACGTCAGCTAGTCAATTTTGAACATGTTAACGATGCACTCTCTAAAGTTGTCCATTGGTTTAATGTAAATAATCTTCTCCTGAACGAGAAAAAGACTAAACTCATAAAATTTTCAATGCCAAATGTCAGGCAGCTAACTACTAATGTTCAACTTAATGGAATAGAGTTGGACCCTGTTGAGTCGACAGTTTTTCTTGGAATAACTATTGACGGTAAATTACAATGGGGCCCACACGTAGAAAAATTGTCAGGAAGGCTTAGTTCGGCCGCCTATGCTGTTAAAAAAATTAGACAGATTACTGATGTAGATACTGCCAGAATTGTTTATTTTAGTTATTTTCATAGTCTTATGTCGTATGGGATCCTTCTCTGGGGAACATGTGCGGACATTAATAATATCTTTATTTTACAGAAAAGAGCTGTTCGAGCCATTTACAATCTAGGTCCAAGAGATTCACTTCGTGAAATATTCAAAGAAATAGATATTCTGACTGTAGCCTCTCAATATATACTTGAAAATCTATTATATGTACACAAAAATAAATCAAATTTTAAGAAAATGTCCGATATTCATAGTTTAAATACCAGGAATAAACACAATCTTGCTGTACATCGCACTCGCCTCCACAGAGTAGGCAACTCTTTCATGGGTCAATGTATACGCTTTTACAACCAACTTCCTACTGACATTCGGAACTTACCCATTAAACGATTTAAAATCTGTATTAAAACTAAACTTTGTAAAAAAGGGTACTATAAGATTTCTGATTATTTAGAGGACAAAAAAGCTTGGGATTGAGCTGCTCGCTCTGCTAGCCTTGTGATAAAACTTGACATTTTAATTATTATGCATGATTTTATATACATATTGACATTGCAGAATATTGTATACAATTTTACATGAATGTTTACTTTGAAAAGTATTATATTTACTACTTTAATTTATTGTGAATGTGAGCACTATGTGGGTCATTTTTTTTTTTTCTTTAAATGTTTTCCTTTCTTTTCTCAGTTAAGTTTTAATGATGGTCTGACATTTTGAGCGCTTTATGCGGCCTACCCAAATGTCCTTTTTTTGGTACTGTTCGTCGAGTCGTTGAGCTCCTTAAGTTTTGAGTTGAGCTGCACGATTACTGACAAATGCTTACACTGATTGGTCAGGTCCGCTCAAATTTGCGTGGTTCTTTCCTCAAAAGACCATTTCAGACACGGATCTACATGGTCCTCACATGATCTGACCAAGATTATGTCTGGACTTTAAAAGAGACTTTGACCCCTGAGTTTGTTTCGCCATTTCTTCTCAGGGGTAGTCAGATAGGAAATGTCGGCTACATCTAGATTTATTTTTTATTTTTTATATGACGTGTAAAAGTGATTTTAATATCCTATTTACAGAATAAACGATTTCATTTCATTTCATTTCATAGAAAAGGGAGGATCCTCCGACCAGAAGGGTGTCGACTGTCATGTCTGGTGGGCAACTGCCCAGCAGTTGTTGTCGGGATGTTGTATATATGCTAATTGCGCGGTAAACTCTGCTTGCGCGATGCAGGATTTTGCGTGACGTCAGTGTGACCCGTAGTTCGCATGTGGCGATATTGATGCCGCTACATCACTCCCCTCTGGAGACCGGAGGTCGATAGTGATCTGAGTCGTGTATCTTGCGATGCTTGCCAGTGCCAGTAGAGGATTCCATTGAGTCGGAACCGGGTACCGCCTAGTTCTCGGTGAGTCGGAACCGTCTGCGGTAATTCCCAGGTGAGTCGGGGTGGCACTGCATTATGCTCCAGTGAGTCGGATGTGGTACAGCACCGGGTTGAAGCTGACTGCTGGCGTCGACCAGAGAGGTATAATGTTCTCTGCTTGTGGACCGGCCGAAAGTGCAGTGTGCTGTGCCAAGGTTGCTGATGAGGCTATGGGTGGTGATGACCAGGAATGCGGTGTACAGGATACCCGTTGAAGCCGTGGGTGCTGGCTGGCTGTGTGACTCGCCGCTCGTAAGCTTGAGGAAGTGATGATGATGATGACGTCACGCTGAAGTAGTTGCACGAAGGCTGCGCTGACGTTCATACTCGCCAGTTTAGAGGTATGAGGAACAGGGTGTAAAGTTCACTTATACTCTATAGAAAAGGGAGGATCCTCCGACCAGACACGACTAACACACTGACGTCACCGTCGCGTGACGCGTAGTTCTCATGTGGCGATGTTGATGCCGCTACACACATATTTCTCATGTGGCGATGTTGATGCCGCTACACACATATTTCTCATGTGGCGATGTTGATGCCGCTACACACATATTTCTCATGTGGCGATGTTGATGCCGCTACACACATATTGAACACATTTTTCTTATAAATATCTTTATGACCAGCTGGATGATATAAGAGGTTGCGAAACTTAGCCCTTTGTTGTCTTGGTATAACCTCGGTATGTTGCTTAAAATAATGCATGTGTGACTTCGTAAAAATGCAGATATCTCTAATATACATACAGGGCAGTGGAAGAATTTAAAATTTTTGAAAGAGGGGTCTACAGCTATCCAAGAACCATGCCCTGTTTAATACCCGGATGCAACGTTTTTGGAGCTTAAAAACTTTGTCGGCATCAGTCGAGTTACCCGACACGTACCCATGGTAACCTGCAAGAACAGCTTCTACAGACACATTTTGTCTCAGCTTTTTTAAAGCAAACACGAACCCATCTAGTTTCTGACCTACCATACTTGCTTCATATTATACAATTGAAAATATGGTGTTCAGTATCATGGATGCCTTGAACGTCGTAATGTAATCGACAACCTATTGCTAATTTGGTCTTAACCTTAGTGAACTAAGTGAACTGTAATTAATTGTTCTTTGAGAAATAAAATGTCTTTAAACCGATATGCTCCACATGGCTTTTCCAATTCAGGTTTTTATCAACATGAATTCCTAAAAAAAAATATTGATCCACTTTTACCTTTTCACCATTATACAGAATATCTAAAGCTAAAGGTTTGATATTATAAGAGTTAAATTCAATTAATGTTGTCTTGCTAACATTTATATTTAGGTTATTATTTTGCATCCATATATCTTTTAGGGTCTTTTTCTTGGCTGAATTGTAGTCGCTTTTATTCGTATATTTTATGACAACTGTAGTATCATCTGCAAAAACTATACATTTCTGCGCGGTGGCCTTTTGTTTTGTTTTTCCTATTTTACAAAAATCACACTATTTATGTACATATTCGTTATTATTTTTTATCTCACACTTTATTTAATTTATTTATGTATGCATACACACGTTGCAGTATAAAACTGATTTACGTCCGTCAACCTCACACTTTTAGAACCAGTTGAAAACCAGCATCAGGCACTAGTTACAATTTACAAAAAACCTTAGTGAATTATATATAATACACTTAAGAGCCAACTAGTCGCGGGCTCGAACTCACTGGCGGGCGCGGCCAAAAAGCACGCTGTCTCACCTAGCATCGTGTCCGACAGAGATAGCACCAGTGATGAGCAGTTAGAAGCTAGTCTACACGCATAACGTCTAGTCGCACACAAACACAGTGCACGACGATTCATACTAAACCGCGCGCGTAAAAATATACGAAAACTCCTTTGGAAGGTGGGGTTTTATGAAAAAACTACTGCATAAATCAATTACGAATAAAGTTTATTATAATCTTCGACAATTGAGCTTTGTCGGAACGAGCTTTGTTTTTGAGATTTTAAACTTCTTTTATTACTTATTTACGCCCAAAGTTGCGTTAAAATTAGCAGGAAAAACGAATCTTTGTTGGCTCATAACTTTTTAACGCCTTTGTTTTTTACTATTCTACTTCTGTTCAGACAAAATTAATAATAAGACAAAACGATATCATGTTTTACTTTAGATGTACAATGAGTGGAGTAAAACCCCCCCGAAATTTGTATGGAAAAAGTATCGACTAGTTGCGCCTTAAACTTTCCGCATGAATCACTCCATCCATTGGTGAAAACCGTTTGAAAACCCGTTCATTCGTTTTTGAGTTTATCGCGTTCAGACAGACAGACAGACAGACGCGGCGAGGGACTTTGTTTTATAATAGTGTATAGATAAATAAACAAATAATATAAATAAAGAATTCCTTGTAGCACGCTTTGTTCTTGGTTCGAACGATGCCTTAAGAACGGCTTTCTAATAAATATATTTTGATTTCTGTTCAGGAACCATGACTGCAGGACCGATGCAGTTCTACGGCTTCGGAATTCTCGTCTCCTATTTCCTGGGCGGATATTTACCGTACCACCAGATGGTATACGCCTGTCTATCCTTATCTGTGGTTGGTGTTCTACTTCTTTCCGTGCTCAAGGAGTCGCCTTTGACTCTCATGGCGAAAGGTCGGGAGGAGGTAAGTTGGGGCTGATGAAGTGACCCGGTCTTTTTTACTCCTGGAGTTTGTTGTAACCCTAATGAGCCCTATTATCGTAATTTCAGGACGCTGCAAAATCTATAGCATTTTACAGAAGTAAAAAGGCTACATCCAAAGAAGTAGTGCAAGAGTTGGATAAGTTACGACGGATTTTAAACTCTCATTCAGAAGGTATCTCTTACTTTTTCCTATAGGATTTATCAGTGGCCTCTAGCAAATACAAAGAAAACACTTTCATTATCTAAAGACTATATACAGTTTCTATAGCTAAGAAAATGCGGAAATGCTATCTCTAAATTCATTATTTTGCTTTTGCAGACGTTCAAGCTTTGACAGAAGAAAAATGTGCACCGATGACGTTTGAGAATAAGAAAATGTCATGCTGGCAATTGTTCAGTAAGAAGATTTGATTTCCACTATCAACAATATCGTTGTTTATGCGAAGAGGAAGATGTATGCTCGTTGCAGTTACGGAAGCTGTTGCCTACACCTTCGAGTAGTACTCGTATAGTGGATTTTACATGTATCTAATATGTCTATTATTTTGTGATATAGCTTGTATAATGGAATCTTGCCTTTATAGAAAACTCGCCATCAACTCAACGCAAATTCTTCGTCATCATGATACTGCAGGTAGCCTCAGTCTTCCAAGGTCTACCGGTAGTGATGGTGTACGCAGAACCCTTATTCGCAGAAGCATTACCTGCTGATGTCATCTCTCCGAATCTTTGCAGCGTCCTGATGGGAGTCGTCATGACTATCTCCGGGTCTATTTCCGCCTATTTGACTGATGTGGTTGGGAGACGGGTGAGAGCTATCTACTATGTTCCTTTGGCTTTTTGACCGACTTCACAAAAAGGAGGAGATTTTCAAGTAGTCTGCATGTTTTTTTTTTTTTTTTTTGATACCTCAGAACTTCGTCGTTTATGAACCGATTTGGAAAATTCTTTATTTGAAAAAGGATATACTTTCAGATTGGTCCCATTTTTATCAAAATCCAGTTCTGATGGCATACATATAGCGAATTTTATATTTTCATCAACAAGTCAATCATTTGCATTCAGAAAGTATAATTTGGTGAAGTGGAACTGATGAAGAACCGGAACTTCTCAATGATAAGTATTTTACGGGTGGCGATGAGATATCTGGATTAAGATAGTTAAGCGAAGAAAATTTATATAAATGGTACCATCAAACTGATCTGATGATGAAGCCGGAAGGTAGGCACTGGAACTCCGTAAAAAAACAATGTATCCTACGCGTATTTGGTCTTATTGGAATTGTCATGAGATGCACTCTGGCTATAAATGATTTTTAACCGACTTTAAAAAAGGAGAAGACTTCTAGAGGTCTTATATACATATAAAAGGAAACCGTGCCTGATTGGTCTATCAACACAGCTCAAACCACTGAACAGATTGGGCTGAAATTTGGCATCCGCTAAGAAGGGGTTTTTGGAAATTTGACCTTTAAGGGGGGGAAAACGGGGGATTTTGTTTGCATGAAAAATCTTATTCCTAGGAGTTAATAAACTTGAAACTTGGACGAATACTTACGTAAGTAAATTATAAAGTTTGTATTTTTTTGTTATCTTAACTTCAATGGATGGAATGTCAAAGCTTGTATACTCGTAGAAGAATTTTAACGCGCTGTCCGATCAACTCGAAACTCAGCATTTACGAGTATACTTAAAACCAAAAATGAAGAATAACTTGTATCAGGGTTTTTCGAAAATCTAACCATAACGGGATAAAAAGGGGTAGTCAATTTTACAAGAGAGGATTTTACTACGTGGCTTGATTAACTCGAAAATTGGTATAACCTTTAAGTCAAATAATGGAAAAGTCGGAAACCACTTTAAAAATTAACCTCTTTGGGGGTGTAAAGGGGGGATGGATAACAGTTTCTATGAACAAAATTCTAAATTTCGTTCGTTGATCTATTAACTTGAAACTTCGCCTGAATACCTCATCATCAGTCTTTCTGCCCTAATCCCAATTTATTTGGAGTCGTCGTAACATGTCAAATTACACTATAGATTTAATACATACAAAAACTTTTTTACAAAAAAAACAACCGACTTCCAACAAAAACACTAAAAAGTGAAAAATAACTTTAATTTCGGAAGCACATAACATAACATCACGCCTTGTTTCCTCGAAGGGTTGGGCAGAGGTGTACCTGTAGTACACCCACATTTAATATTATATTTAATTTAATTTCTGAAGTCGGTGTCTTTGGTTTTGTAATTTCGTTTATGGCCACCGACTTCCGAAATTAAAGTTATTTTTCACTGTTTAGTGTTTTTGTTGGAAGTCGGTTGTTTTTTTTGTAAAAAAGTTTTTATTTTTCACTTTTCAGTGGTACCTACCCCACACCAATTCGTATACCACTACTTGCAATGAAAACAACAGTGACAGGAAGTTTTATAACATCATCAACATACACCGAGTGGACTAAATACGTGTTATTGAAGAGTTAGCTGTAGATCTGTAATGTATAATATGAGACCGCGCAAGCTTCCTCTTCCAAATAAAATAATTATAAAAATTAGTTCATAAACAAATAAGTGATGCCTGAACATATACAGTACGTAACAAACCCCCTGTTGTTCCTGTTAGGGACGTACCTATACATTTACCTACAAGCACAACATTGGTGGAATTATAATTTAAAAAAATTAAGCATTGGCTAGTTGAGAAGTCAAAATCAAAGAATTAAAAAGGTAAAAAATCTGTTAAACATTAAAAAAAAATTTTTTCAGATTTTATAAGTGACTTGCTTTATTACGCATGTATACCGATTCTTAAAACGTAGGTAGAAGGAACAACAGTGTTTTTGTTACATATTGTATAATACTAGCTTTTGCCCGCGGCTTCAGCCGCGTGGATGCCAGAAAAAATCTCACGGGAACCGGGATTAAAAGTACCTACCCTACATAAAAGGAACCCTAGTGCAAAATTTCACGTCACTCCCAGTAGTTTGGGTTGTGCGTTGATACGTCAGTCAAACAGTCGGTCAGTTTCTCCATTTATTTATATAGATAGATTCGTTATTTAGATCAATACAAAATAATAATAAATTAAGACTTATTAGTTTCTTTTTGTTGTTCAGGTAATCAATTTCAAAATTGTTGACCTTTACGTGATCAACGTCCTGACAAACCTTGAAAATGACACCATATTGATTTGTAGACTATTTAACTCTTTACATACCCTGTTTAAAAAAAAAACATGAACACGTTTTACCTATTTATTTGTTGACAGGAGTAACCCTGCCAATTGTCGAATTGATACATTTCATATGATTTCTCCATACAAATTGTGAAACCTCGTTACACCCCTTTAGGGGTTGAACTTTCAAAAATCTGTTTTTATCGGTTACCTACGTCATAATAACTATCTGTGTGCCAAATTTTAGCCCAATCCATTCAATGATTTGAGCTTTGTGTCGATAGATCAGTCAGTAAGTCACTGTTTCCTTTTGTATGTATTAAATCTATAGTGAAATTCGACATGTTACGATGACCCCAAATAAATTGGGTTTAGGGCAGGAGACTGATGATGAAGTATTCAGGCTAAGTTTCAAGTTAATAGATCAACGAAAGAAGATTTTTTCATACAAACTGTATCCATCCCCCCTTTACACCCCCAAAGAGGTTAATTTTTTTAGTGGTTTGCATTTTTTCCATTATATGACTTAAAGGTTATACCAATTTTCAAGTTAATCAAGCCACGTAGTGAAATCCTCTCTTGTAAAATTGACTACCCCTTATCACCCCGTAATGGGTAGATTTTCTAAAAACCCTGATACAAGTTAGTCTTCATTTTTGGTTTTAAGTATAATTACTGAGTTTCGAGTTGATCGGACCGTGCGTTAAAATTCTTCTATACAAGCTTTGACATCCCATGCATTGAAGTTAAGATAACAAAAAAAATTATACACAAACAAACACAAACTTTATAATTTACTTACGTAAGTATTCGTCCAAGTTTCAAGTTTATTAACTCTAGGAATAAGATTTTTCATGCAAACAAAACCCCCCGTTTCCCCCCGCTTAAAGGTCAAATTTCCAAAAACCCCTTCTTAGCGATCCGACTACGTGCCAAATTTCAGCCCAATCTGTTCAGTGGTTTAAGCTGTGTTGATATACCAATTAGTCACGGTTTCCTTTTATATGTATGTATGGCTAGATATACATATATTGAGAACCTCTTCCTTTTTTGAAGTCGGTTAAAAATCATTTATAGCCAGGGTGCATCTCATGTCAATTCCAATAAGACCAAACACGGGTAGGATACATTGTTTTATTACGGAGTTCCAGTGCCTACCTTCCGGCTTCATCATCAGATCAGTTTGATGGTACCATTTTGATCAGAACTATTTATTTAAATTTGCTTCGCTTAACTATCTTAATCCAGATATCTCATCGCCACCCGTGAAATACGTATCATTGAGAAGTTCCGGTGGCCATCTGTGGCCTTCTTCATCAGTTCCACTTCACCAAATTATACTTTCTGAATGCAAATGATTGATTTGTTGATGAAAATATAAAAATCGCTATATGTATGCCTATAATATTTGAGGAGTTCCCTCAACTACTCATGGATCCCAACATCAGAACTAGATTTAGATAAAAATGGAACCAAACTGGAAGTATATCCTTTCAAATAGAAAAAGAATTTTCTAAATCGGTTCATAAACGACGGAGATCTGAGGTAACAAACACACAAACAAAAAAAAAAAATACAGACGACTTGAGAACCTCCTCCTTTTTGTGAAGTCGGTTAAAAAGGAAACAGTGACTGTCTTACTGACTGATCTATCAACACAAAACTCAAATCACTGAATGGATTGGGCTAAAATTTGGCACACAGATAGTTATTATGACGTAGGTAACCGCTAAAAACAGATTTTTGAAAGTTCAACCCCTAAATAAATAAAACGTGTTTCATGTTTTTTTTTAAAACAGCTACTTCTGGGGTTGTAAAGAGGTAAATAGTCTTCAAATCAATATGGTGTCATTTTCAAGGGTTTTCAGGACGTTGATTACGTAAAAGTCAACTATTTTGAAATTGATTACACTTGAACAACAAAAAAAAAACTATTAAGTCTTAATTTATTATTATTTTGTATTGATCTAAATAACAAATCTATCTATATAAATAAATGGAGAAACTGACTGACTGATTGACTTACGTATCAACGCACAACCCAAACTACTAGAGTGACGTGAAATTTTGCACTAGGGTTCCTTTTATGTAGGGTAGGTACTTTTAATCCCGGTTCCCGTGAGATTTTTCCTGACATCCACGCGGGTGAAGCTGCGGGCAAAAGCTAGTATTATATTATGTTCAGGCATAACTTATTTGTTTATGAACAGATTTTTATAATTCTTTTATTTGGTAGAGGAAGCTTGCGCAAAGCAAGTAACTTATAAAAACTGTAAAAAAAAAATGTAATGTTTAACAGATTTCTTACCTTTTTAATTCTTTGATTTTGACTTCTCAACTAGCCAATGCTTAATTTTTTTAAATTATAATTCCACCAATGTTGTGCTTGTAGGTAAATGTATAGGTACGTCCCTAACAGGAACAACAGGGGGTTTGTTACGTACTGTATATGTTCAGGCATCACTTATTTGTTTATGAACTAATTTTTATAATTATTTTATTTGGAAGAGGAAGCTTGCGCGGTCTCATATTATACATTACAGATCTACAGCTAACTCTTCAATAATACGTATTTAGTCCACTCGGTGTATGTTGATGATGTTATAAAACTTCCTGTCACTGTTGTTTTCATAGCAAGTAGTGGTATACGATATAATTGATGTGGGGTAGGTACCACTAAAAAGTGAAAAATAAAAATCTTTTTTACAAAAAAAAACAACCGACTTCCAACAAAAACACTAAAATGTGAAAAATAACTTAGCAACTTTAGCTGTCGTTAGCAGGGCCTATGTAATCTTCAACCGAACAGAGGTTGGCAGTTTGGGAGATGGGGTGAGAGGAGAGTGTGTGATTCTCGTCTACTATCTTCATGTTTTCTTATCTCCTGGTTCCGTTAGTTCATTTCTGTGAGGAGAATTTGGTCGGGAAGACAGTAAACTCATTCATCTCTCTAAACCAGGAAATCTCCTTACGGTGTCAGAAAGGGATGGAACTATACCAGACGAATAGCACCATCCTTTTCTGACAAGGTGATATTGATGTGGATGTAAGGCTGGTAAGATAGATATATCCTCTATCTCAGTCCATCTTCTTCAGAGTTCTGAAAGAATCATCATCTGCCCGCCTTTCCCCAATTATGTTGCGGTCGGCTTCCCGTCTAACCGGATGCAGCTAAATACCAGTGTTTTACATGGAGCGACTGCCTGTCTGACCTCACACGATATCCCTTGGTAAGACTGGTGGTCAGACTTTCAGGCTTCTGACGACCTATCAAAGTGGCTGTCTTCTCGCCTGCCCCTCTTTGCCATCTTGTACCTTCTATTGCTAGACAATCGGCCGTTGGCGACTCCCCGTTTGCCCTTTTCTGCTCTTGAACTACGGCCGCTACATCTTTTTCCGCTGATTCCAAGCTAATCGCTATCGGCTCTTGAAAAATCTAGCTTGGGTTCAGCGAATAATCGTTGGCGAATCGGCTCACAGCTGATACCACATACCAATTGGTCCCGTAAACTTTCTTCAAGCCCTGCCCCAAACTCGCACGTTTTGGACTTTTTCTTAAGAACCGCGATGTACTCGGCTATTGATTCGCCACATTGCACACATTCGCAAGCTCACTCGGCTTTGGCTGCAGATGTTTTTCCATGGTATCACTATTTGTACAAACGTCTTAGACTTTGGTTTGACCGGTGTGCACAAACTCACTAAAAGTTCATAACTTTCCACGCCCATAATTGTTATTAACGTTGGTACAAATAGCTCACTTTTCACATTGCTCTCTATGAAATACTGTTCCAAACGTTCGATATATAACCGCTAATCGTCTTTTTTAACCGACTTCCAAAAAGGAGGAGGTTTTCAATTCGGCTGTATGTTTTTTTTTTGTTTTTTCTTTTTTTTGTATGTTTGTTACGCGATTACTCCGTCAATTATGAACCGATTTTGAAAATTCTTTTTTTGTTTGAATGGGTATAGTCCCAAGGTGGTCCCATTGCCACCAAATCAGAATCTGATGAGGGATCCAAATGTAATTGAGGGAAACCCTCAAATTTTATATGCAAACCTATAGCGATTTGGGTATTTTTTATAGTAACTCGTGCATTTGCTCACGGAAAGCACCATTTGGTGAAGAGGAACTGATGATGGAGACCACAGATGGCCACCGGAATAATATAATAATGAGTACCTATGTAACGGGTTGCGATTAAGCAATTTATGCTCGTCACTATGCATATGGCGAGTGGCAGTTCTCCTGGTTCTTCCCAGCAGAACTCCTCAACAATCAACGTTCCAGCATCGGGAAAAGCAATATTTCGTAAAAGGGGATGAGCAGTTAACATTAGGCTATTGTAACTTATATAAATTCAAAACTGACCCACTAAAAAGTGAAAAATAAAAAACTTTTTACAAAAAAATAATAACCGACTACCAAAAATAACACTACAAAGTGAAAAATAACTTTAATTTCGGAAGTCGGTGGCAAAAAACTCAAATACAGATCCAAAGACACCGACTTCCGAAATTAAAGTTATTTTTCACTTTGTAGTGTTATTTTTGGTAGTCGGTTATTACTTTTTTGTAAAAAGATTTTTCTCCATTGAATTCTGCTATTTTCCCGATCGTCATGATTGTTACACTTAATTATCGCACGCTGAATTTATATCCCATCCTCGTCGCCACTGAACTGTTTGCTAGGTTTAATAAATGAAACGACGTGTTCACGGTACCAAGTATATTTGTGGACTGACCCACGGATATCTAACCACTCCCGTGAACAATGCCGAAACGCGCGGGGCTCCTATCAGTGGCTAAATATGCAGATACCGACATTACAGGACCAACGGCTTAACGTGATATCCGAGGCACGGAGGGATCTTGTTATGTGAAGATGGTCACCCATCCACGGACCAACCGCGGCAAGCGTAGCTTAACCTGATCGATCGACCCGTGCAGCTGTTATTAACTTGGACATAAGCTCCTCCCCCTAGAGTTCTGAAAGAATGTGGTTGTGATATAGTTAAGAAATTATTCAGTACATTATTTTCTTTTTCAGCCTCACTCATCCGTGGCTACTGGTTTCTGCTGCATAGTACTAGGAACCCAGATCCAGACGGAGTGGGGCCCAAAGTGGACGATACCAATGTTCATATACATGTTCACGACTTTCTATACGTTTGGGGCTGGAACAGTGCCCGTCGTGGTTTTGGCTGAAGTATAATTACCCGAGGTTAGTCATTATCACTATTATTGGTTTGAATTTGAAATACGATTTTTCTCCAATACAAACCTGTCTCTTGCGTAGTAAGTGTTTAAAATTAAAATATTTTATTTCACATAAACCTATATCATGGGCACTAATGAAACGTCAGAAGCTAGGTCCAATTGGTCGTTTCCTATGGAGAAGAGCCGGCAAGAAACTCCACGGTTACTCTTTTAAAAATAATGGGCTTTTACAATGTTTTCAAGTTACAGTGTTACAGGTATGGGACGACAGTGTAGGCCCGACAACAAGTACGAGTACTTAACTAAATATAAAATGGTTTACAAAGCTAGTCTATCAAGCCTACAACGTTCTCACATTCACAAATTAAAAAGAATCTATAAAAATATTACTAAAATAATAAAAATAAAAACCTATTTAAACTATAAAGAATATTCGGTATTTAAAAAAAAATTGTAATCAATAATCGGAATAAAAAAAAAAATGTTTGAGAATGTGCAGCACAGCGTTCTTTCATATGATACTCACCACATGCCCTAGTAGCCCCACTTAAAAATTTTAATACCCCCTTATAATTAAAAAAATATATATGTTTTTGCAAAAGGGAAACTTTTGCAAAACCGGTATATGTTTTTAAATTTCTTTCTTGTTTGCAAAATAGTTGGGCAAACGTCATCTAAAACTATTCTAAATTTCAAGTTGATAGCATTAGTAGTTCTTGAGATATCCAGGTGTGACAGACAGACAGGCTTAGTCACACCATAAGGGTTCCTTTTTACCAACTTTACATTGTAGTTGAAAAACATGATCCACATACATTCCAACTGCAAATGTAAGTTTGTACGCACAATATTGAGCATGTTATTTTAAGATCACAGACTTCTTATTTGTTTTCCTGTAATCTATTCTAATTATATATATATATATATTAATCTATTTTAAATTTATAAAAAAAATATATATAAAATCCTTAAAACATCTGATCATTTGATATGTCACACGGTACAGTCAGCATAACTTTTTTTTAAATTTTCTAATTTGCTCCTCAAAAGTAACCTCCATATTCAAAATTAATGAATTTACGTATCACGTCCGTGTTTGGGTCACAGAAGTTTATTCGTGTACCAAATTTCAACTTAATCAGTCCTGTAGATTCGGAGCAAATCAGCTGTGACAGACAGACAGACACACGAGTGATCCTATAAGGGTTCCTTTTTTCCTTTTGAGGTACGGAACCCTAAAAAGAAATAAACATCGTAATTTAGGAGCAGTTAATAGACATTTACATAGTTATGCCATTAATGAGGTACCAGGGGAGTCACATGTGCAGAAGAATTTATTGCCAAACTTCCTTGTCTTCAACATAGTCCTTAATATTATAACATGCTTTTTTGATTAGGACACGTTTGATGTGGGTTTTGAACTTTCCATCACTAAGTTTTATAACAGACTTTGGCAACTTGTTATAGAAGCGCTGTTTATATGAAATGACTTGCTTGTTTTAGTTAATCTAAAGTATCACAATTTCATGTTTACTACGTGTATTTATATTATGGCAATCGCTTCTTATTTTGAAAAGTCCTGTACATGCGTGCGCATCTTGCACATGCGCATTCCAAAGCAATGGCGGCGGAGAAACACCAGCTGCGCGGGGAACTCGCGCGCGAGCCCCGCCGCCATGCGGACAGCAGCTAAGACCGACTGCACGTCTCTATCAATATTATAAAATAAGTCCGTATAAATATTTATAATGGTGTCTTGGCTATCTTATTAAAATCAAATCTATTTATTTTTTTGCTGGTACTCCGTTTCAATGCTCTCCCAACAAGTCCTAAGTTTTTGCGAACATATAAAATACTTTCTAAGATTTAAAGAGAAGGCAGAGTTAGTACATCAATTTCTTTGAATTTGTTTCTAAGGGACTCACGAGGACCCATTCCATAGATCGCGCAGATAGCTCTCTTTTGTAAAATGAAAATTGAATCTACGTCAGCAGCCGATCCCCACAGCAGAATGCCATAAGACATATTACTGTAGAAATAAGCAAAGTACACTAACCTAGCTGTAGCTAATTCAATTATAGCACTAACCTAGTTGTAGTTTCAGCAACTTTTAACTTATCTGAAATGGTTCATTATGATTTTTGAAAGACAATTCATTCTTATCTCGCTGTTTTGTGTTTCCAGTTTCTTTGTTAATTACCTGCCACACAGCTTTTATTTTATTATTAGAAATACTAATTTTATTACTTATTAATTTATATTTAGCTTGAGCGCAGACTCTTTTAAATATCTTAGAATAGTTTCTGACATAATTAGCACGGGCTTGATCAGAAGTCAATGATTTCTCGTAGTACAAATTATGTAAAATATCTCTGCTTTTTGTAATCGAGCCAAAATTTTGGGAATGGGCCAGCAGTGACCCATTCACAAAGTGTTGGTTTAGTATTGATTGTAACTTTTTTTACAGGACATGCTTTATTGAATTCTTGGTATACTTTAGAAAATAAGGCACCGTAGTTTATACTGGGGTCTTGTGAATCAAAACTAGCTGTTGAACGATTGCTAAGAACATTATAAACATTTTCAATTATTTTTTTGTGATAGGTCTTATTCAATGATTTTATCTACTAACTTTTTATTTAAGTCAAATGATACAAGTTGACCAGTATGAGCCGACCTGACGCCACTAATTAAGGACGAGTTTTTAGGGTTCCGTACCAAAATGGTAAAAAGGAATCCTTATGGTGAGACTAAGTCTGTCTGTCTGTCTGTCACACCTGGATATCTCAAGAACTACTAATGCTATCAACTTGAAATTTAGAATAGTTTTAGATGACGTTTGCCCAACTATTTTGCAAACAAGAAAGAAATTAAAAAAAATATACCTTTTTTTGCAAAAGAGACTGAAAGGAGGTCTTAAAAATTTTAAGTGGACCTACTAGGGCGTGTGGGGTATCATATGAAAGAGCGCTGTTTGCAGATTCTCAAACATTTTATTTTTTTATTAGGTAGCATTCGTTCCGACTTTTGATTAAAAATGTAAAAAAAAATACCGTACCGTAAAATCTGAAATGTGATAGAAGTTTATGTAAAGATTACAGGAAAAATAAAACGATGTCTCTAAATAGCACAATTTTTCAGAAATCATCAACATCATATATACGTACGGAACGCTCGGTGCGCGAGTCCGACTCGCTCTTGACCGGTTTTTATTTTACAATGAGTAAATACGTTGTCTATGCATGAAGCTGAGGTTGCTGTTATTCTAGTCGCTTAATTAAATATACATTTTAAATGGAATGATATAAACTTACATTTATCTGATGAATCAACTAATAAGTAGAGATCAATATTTAGGTCACTACAAACAAAAACTAATTTATTGTCTTTAAAAAGTTTGCTTAATATTTCTTCCATAATTATTAAAAAGGATGACAAGTTGGACGCTGCGGATCTATAAACACTTAAAAAACTATAGCCTTCAACCTCTGCACATGCTTCTTCACATAAGCGATCAACAGAGCAAGCAGTGATATCCTCCCTTTCCTTATGTTTGAAACAACTATTACATAATATCAAGGTACCACCCCCTATTGAGGACCTGTTGTACTCACTGGTAACTGAAAGATTATTTACATTAAACAACATCCTATCCGGTCTTAACTAGGGTTCACAAAAACCGAAGATATCCAAATGATATTTATCTATTAACAATTCCACGCCTAGGATTTTGCCAGAGAAGCGATTTATATTTTGGTGATATGGTAAAATATAATATTTGTCGAGTCTGAAAGTTTAAATAATCTATTAGGTACTGTATTATTAGAAATACTAGATAATACTGTTTCGTCACTTAACCTAGTCTCAGTTAAATTATCAATAAGTGCGGGTATATTGTAAGCTAACAGAGTAGCCAATATTATACATGTTGACTTTTCTTGGGATGAAACATTATCTTCCCGAATTAAAACAAAATCTCTAACAAAATTGCTAGTATCAAAACACAATAAACGGTCACTGTGACTATTTACAGACCATTATAAAATGATTTGTGTTTCTCTAGCTTCCGTCCTAGAGCAAAACCTTTACTGAATCATGTTAACTTAGTACCTATTTTCTTTTCAGGTAAAAAGCATCATGTCAATGTTAGCAGTGGAATGGACGTGGATGCTCAGCTTTCTCACCCTGTTCGTCTTCAACCTCCTTGTAACGTCTGTAGGCCTGCCCCCAGTCTTCTATTTCTTCTCTTTTGTCTGCTTCTCTACTGCTGTCTTCTTCTTTTACTTCTTGCCGGAAACAAAAGGGTTGCCAGTTTATGCTATTCAAGAATTGTTTATGAAGCAATTATGTTTTTTTTTAAAACAAAAAAAACACTAGGAATTTCTCCTGTATCGTGGGTGCGTTTACAAACATTAAACTCACATACAGCCAGACCCGAAACAACTACTTGTAGGTCATACAAATATTTGTTCCGTGCGGGAATCGAACCCGCGACAATCGCTTAACCACTATTTTGTTTCTTAGGTTTAAAATATGACTATTTACTTATTAAAATACCAAACCGTTTTAAATTCATACCTATTTTATTATGGATAAAAACAAGAAACATTGTAATAACTATTTTGAATGTTCCACCGTAAAGCCTAAAGTTGGTTTTTATTCGAACTGTGCTAGGGCATGTCAACTTCCAGTGTTAGATTACCAAATACGGCTGACTCTGCCTACAAGAAGTTATTGCAGACTGACAACGCTTACTGAATTATTCTGAAATCCCTCGATAATACGATAATAATCGATAATATCCTATGTAATCATAGGATATTATCACTTTCATATTTGCGTTATCAGATACTGTTACTAAACACTATCACTAGAATGTTATTTTCGCACTACACTAGCAAAGGCCACGTCTCATAATACAAATAGTCGCGTAAGAAAGAACGAGCATTGATCATCACGCTTGCTCGGAGCGAGTTGAAGGTTTGTGGATCTGCAGGTTTCGGGGGTTTACCTTTCCTTAACCTGGAGTAGGTACTAGAGGTCAAACATTTGGTTGAAGGCAACAAGACTAAACTAACTACTTTTTGAAGTAAAGCTTCTTTACGCACGCTTGACTTGGGGAGTAAGCTGGTGAATGCGTGACGAGAGCGTTACGGAAGCGAGCGAATGGAAGTTGAGAGGGAGATATAAGTTAGTGAAGATAGAAAGCGAGAGAGTTACGTTTAGAGACAGGTGCGGGCACACATTTTCTTTCTCTCATAACCAGTTGCGTTTCGTATATCTAAGACACAGTGCGGGCCTATTGTTGTAAGTATAATTAGTATTAGGTACTATTTGAAAGTTTTACTTCAGTCGTGTGGTCTAAAGCAAACTCGTTTTTTTTTTGCTGAAAGGTTTCATTACCTGGGAAACAAATCGCTAACGCTGGAAAACGCATATTGCGCTTAGTATAAGGCTGCCTTTTTTACCAGAGATGTGCTAAACTGCATAGTGATGGATGTGTATGATATCAACCAATAGGATCGTTTCATTTTCATAGACTACCTTGGCTTAGCTCAGGTGAAAAAGGGTTCAACGAAGCTAAGTTTTTTGCATACGCGAAAATCGTTTTTTGCTGTTTTTTTTACAACGCCGCATGGATGGTTTTTACTAGAACAACAATTTCTTTCCCACCATTTGCCCCAAATAAATTGTTGTCTTTGCTGCTCGTAGTGCCCCTATGCGTATCTATACTCCAACTCCTAAAACTCCGCCCCTAAGACGACCTTTTATTTATTTATTTAAGCGGGCACGCCCATTATGCCTGGAGGATTTTATTTAGATACGTTTTGTTTACGTTATTTGTGCTTGAGTATAATTTTAGATAATGTATAAATTATATTTTTTTGTATAGTGGTGTGTGCTAGCTAACAAAAGCCAAATAATTTAATTTAATGTTTTGTGTTGCATTTTACATTTTATTGTATAGATTCAAGTTTTTAAATGAACAGACAGCTGTGCTGCTGGGGAGTTTGTTGCGCCACTTCTTCTTCCCAGCTAAATCACTAGGAAGTGGTGAAGGGTGGGCGTTTTTGGGGGACTGTCTCATGTAATTTTGACGTTCGAAAAGTGCTGATTCTCAGCCTAGTTTGAATAAATGACTTTTAATTTGATTTTGATTTGATTTGATTTGACCCCAGATTGTTCAGTGAGAAGAAATTTGGACTTTGACAATATTTAATTGAGTTTTCAAAATCAATATATAATAATAATAATAACGTTTTTTACCCCCAAGTGTCAAAAGTAGAGAAAAATTGGTCGTCATGTAGACTTGTCGACTGAAAAATAGAAACATTTCTTTTCTTCAGTTTTAATACCGCCATGTTATGACTAGAAATCTTTCTACAATCTGTCATTTTGTCTAAATGTGTTTCTTTCGTCGACAAAACCCGTTACTATGGTGGTCATGCTAAGCGTGCTGATGGAAATAGACACATAATTTCGTAGCTTAGCTTCACGGCTTAACTACCTCATATCTCTGATAAAAATCCACTAAATGCAACCTATAAGGTGAGACACTCTGCGCAGACCTGTCCTTGTGAAGTTGCTGACTTTTTGCCGGAAATATGTATGTAACCGGCTTTGGACTATCAATAAATACCTACTAAATAATATATGATAATACCTAATGATTGAGGGTTTGGTTGGCCATGGTAAGGTTGCCAACTTTTTAGGATAGCCGAATATTTGTAGAATAATATGTCTAGTAGTGTTACGAAACCTACGTGCATAGATGAGTGATTAGGTCTTGTAATTACATAAGCATGACCTTGAACAAATTATCTGTAGACCGGTTCCTGGTGGTGAATGGTGATGTTCTTCAGATGGGCACGTGCGTGTGTGACAGTACCCGAGTTGCGTGACACACTTTATCACAATCCGAGACTTTTTAAGGATAAGTATTGCTGTAATCCATTGCTTCATCGGTTTGAAACATTCGTCGCTCAACAAGGTAAATAATGCAATGAACGTGGGTGACCTGCCAAAATAAAAACCATTGCGATCAATTGTCATTATGTATGTGTCAGCACGAGACATCGGGGAGGGGTCATGCTTCCATCCTCTGACATTGTTGTGGGCTGTTTGTGGATCTCGGGCAATTAAAAGATGATCTCAGCTTCTTACACTTACTTTATAATTATAGTTACACAAATCACGATTAACAACTATTGTCCTAATTAATTTTGTCCATTAATAATAACGATTGAAATAAAATAATAAAACTGGATGAATCACTGTGCGCACGCGTCTCATGAACGTGTGACAGTTCCTAGGGCTGAAGGGTGGCGCAGTGGCGCTCCTGTTATTTCCCGCGCCCTCGCCCGCCGGCCCTTAGACTCCGTCATAGCGCACCGGCTGCATACAGTAAGTACTTCAGTCGGCAACACTGTATTTCATGCCACATATGTATTGTGTTACTCAATTAGCCCGCAGATGTATGAACACAAACAAGGCACAAAGAGTATGTAAGGGTCGTACCATGTCGCGTTCTGTAGTTTCTGCTTACTCCCATGGGGAGAAGGCGTGAGTTTATGTACCTATGTCATTAGATATCGGTACAACCCTGTATCATTTAGACAGCTGCAGCAGTGAGGTGATTCCCGAAGTGTTAATACTTACTGTTTTATAGTAAATAAATAAATAAAAATGTTTAATTAACATTAATTAAGGATTTACATTTTAATTTGAAGCCCTGACTCTTGAGCTAGGTGGTACACACGGCTACACATCAAGCTATACGATTCCAGTTTACGCTGATCTCGCACTGTACGGAAATCTTATACAATGCGAGATCAGCTTATACTGGAAATGTATAGCTTGATGTGTAGCCGTCTGTACATGTGTTACAGGAGTTAGTCTGTTCCCTGTTTTTGGAACAATAACAATAGATGTAATAAAATTAAAAAAACGTAAAATTATAGAATTTAATGCATGCTCTTGAGTAGTTTGTGTGCGCAAGTGTGTGTGTTTTTGTTGTGTTTTGTGTGAGTGTGTGGTATTATTTAGTGTGTGTGCGTGTGTGTGTGAATAGTGTTTAGTGAAAATATGCAAATCAAATCAAATTTATTCGTTAATGTAGGTATCAATACAATAGGTTGTTATAATAGAATGGTTAGTTCGCTACATTTTACTCGAGAGCATACAAATAATAATACAATTCTAATTGTGTCGAAACAACAGACACACATTTCAAATAATTCAATTACTTACACACTAACACACAATTCCTTACGTACTAACACACAATAAATTACCAATGTCAAAATAATTCTATTCTATTCTATTTTTGAATATGGCAAGCAAAGCCGATGTCGACTATTCTACCAATGTCTAAAGTGAATTGGAAAAGCAAGTGTGTATTGTTGTAGTAGAAAAATAATAAAAATCTTTGATACAACTGTTGAACTTAATAATGTAGATCTTGTGGGGTTAGTACTGGACTGAAACAAACAAAAAGATAAAATTACGTAAATATTATAATTTTTAGCACATCAAATATACATAAACCACATCCACACAGACATAATATTTAGGGAAACAAATCATAATTTTATATTATTGTGACGAATGAAAATCATCATCGCCACAAGCACATCTGAAGAGGGATAAGTTAAAAGGGAAGGGAAATTAATCGGAAGAGGGATCTTAAATTTAAGGAGACGGTTATACAAATCTAGAGAAGGGATGTTGTTTGAACATTCAAAAAATATGTGATCCAGAGTGCCCTCCTCCAACCCGCACTCACAGAGAGAGGAGTCGCGGATACGGATTTTGTGTAAAAAGACGGGAGTGCAACAAAAACCTAAGCGGATTCTACAGAGAGCAGAAATAACAGTTTTAGATACTTTTTTGTGACCGAAGAACCACGGTTTTGGTGTTATGGTCGGTTGCACTGCATAAAAAAAACTGCCTTTCTTTTAGCTTGATATATTCCACTGGTCCTGCCAGGAACATTGTAGGTTTAGTCTTGGAAGGGACAATAGGTCGTAACCCTGATAGGTATTGTGCGTGAGATCTGACGAGGAAGATGAACAAGCATCTTTAGCCATAGCATCAACACATTCGTTACCCTTAATACCACAATGGCTAGGTATCCAAACCAGCTGAACATCCCTTTGATTGTTAGCGCAGGATAATAAAGCGTTTTTAATTTTTAAATTAATGGAACTGTGCAATTTACTTTTAAAGGGGTTTTGGACTAAGGCTTGCAAACAACTAAGGGAATCCGTAAAAATAACGGCTTTCTCAATATTAAGATGTGACTCTATAAAAAGACAAGCTTCCAATATAGCCACACACTCACCAGTGAATACAGAAGACTCCTTAGGGCATTTAAATTGTAAGATAATTTTGGAGCTTTGGTAATAGACCGCAGCGCCAGTGTGACTAAGATCGGCTAGTTTCGAAGCATCCGTAAAAAATAATTGAAAACCATTCCATCGCTCGCCCACCACCGCATTGAAGGCCAAATTCGCTGATGGAGATTTTTTGGATATGCCAATATCAAAAATAATTTTTGGGACATAAGTTAAAACTTCATAAGCAAAATTAAAAAGAGGTAATCTGGGATACTGGACGATCGGGTTTACTAAATTTAGAATTAGTCGAAGGGATTTTAGGATTAAGGGGGTTTCTTTATTTTTCCAGTAATTTGAGCTTCTGCATAAGGCATCTAACTCATTCAGTCTGCTTATAAGAGGATGGGAGGATCTACATATTAATCTAGACACAAAACGGGAGGCCAGATATTGTCGTCTAAGGGCCAGTGGAGGTTCAGCACATTCGACCTGCAAGGCGTTAACGGGAGAGGACTTCATACAACCTGAGATGATCCGAAGGCATTTGGACTGAACCTTATCCAGCCCAGCCAAAGCACCTTTGTTGCAGGGAATCAAAAGATATGTTCCATAATCTAAAACACTACGAACTAAGGCATTGTAAACCAGTTTCATGGTGTACGGGTGAGCACCCCACCAAACACCCGCAAGAACTTTTAAAATTGAAATAATTCTTTCACATTTTTGGATAACAAAATTTATGTGATGTTTGCCAGTTAATTTTGTATCTAAAATAACGCCTAAAAATTTAACTTTATTAACTAAAGGAATATTGTGGCCTAAAATGTTCACTGAAATATGAGGGATGAGTCTTTTGCGGGAGAAGATAACTGCCGAACTTTTTGGAGCAGATAACGTCAGCCCATGGCTTAAAAGCCACTGATTCAAAGAATCCAGAGAGAGGCATAAAGATGACGCAGCGTCAACAATGGAGGAATCTGTCACATACAGAACAATGTCATCGGCATATTGTAACATCTGACAATTGTTATTTAAGCAGGACCCAATATCAGCCGTATAGAGATTGTAGAGTATGGGACTGAGGACATAGCCTTGTGGGAGTCCCTTCCATGTCTGCCTTTCATCAAACTCCTCACCCTGGACTCTCAGAACCAATGAGCGGGACAATAATAGTTCACATATGCATCGTATCATCTTAGCCGGAAGACTCAGCTGTTGCAGTTTGTGCCTGAGTACGGGAAGAAGTACATTGTCATACGCAGAGGCGATATCAAGGAAAGTGGCTACAACGGCTTCATTTTTAGAAAAAGCTAAGCGGATGTCCGCAACACTGTCCATTGTACCAAGCCCTTTCCTAAAACCAAATTGGTGATTCGGCAGTAAGTCTCTCGATTCAACTATCCACTCGAGACGGTTTTTAATAAGGTGCTCCAGTAATTTGGCCAGGACTGAGGATAAAGCAATTGGCCTAAGGCCATTCGGATCATTTGCATGTTTGCCTGGTTTCAAAAGAGGGATAATAATTTGTAGTTTCCACTGATCTGGGACCCAACCATGAATATAACAAAAATTTAAAATATTTAAAAAGTAGATTTTAGCCTTTTTGCCAGAATGGGTTATGAAGGAATATGGCACGCCATCAATACCAGGTGCTGAGTCCCGGACATGTTTGAGTACCACATTCAATTCCTCCAAAGTAAATGGTGCATCGAAAGGGTCTTCTGTTACATTAAGCAGGGGTGCGTTTTGACATTCAGATGAGAGTGGAACATAAGATGGTGCTATTTTGTAAAAAAAAAGTTCAGCCGTTTCCCTAGTGATTGGTGAAGAGATTGATGGGGAACATCCACGTCTAAACCTATTGATATTTTTCCAGACAACTGAAACTGGAGTAGAGGGAGATAAGGAGGTACAAAACTTAACCCAACCTGTACGTTTCTTTTTACGAAGAAAACGTTTGGATCTGGCATTAACCTGACAGTATGCCAACAGATTTTCGGTGCTCATATCTGTATTGTAACACACTTCGGCCTCATTCCTATCCCTGATCGTCGAAGTGCATTCTGGATCCCACCATGGCGGTGAAGGTATTTTATTACGGGCACTGTTTTTTAATGGAAAGCAGGAATCTGCACTGGAGGTAATTGCTGTTACAAAACCATCATAACAGTTCTTGGCATGGCAGTGACCAGCAGTATCTGATAAATTTGAATTTAAATTTGGATGAACATCAATTTTATCCTCCAATAATGATACAAATTTTGTCCAATCTGGTTTGGACATGTTATATTTCAAGAGTGGAGGGGAAGTTTTTTCTAAATAAAATTTATTAACCAAAGTAATGACTATAGGGTAGTGATTACTACCATGCGACAAGGTTGTGCATTCCCAGTGAGTCGATGCTGCTAACTCAACCGAACAAAACGTAAGGTCCACGCAACTCTTTTGCTGTCCTGGAAGAGATCGTCGTGTTGAGCAACCGTTGTTTAATATGCAGAGATCCAAGTCATCCAAAACATCAACTAGAGCCACACCAAAGGCATCACACAGCGTTCAGACCCCCATCTATAATGGTGGCAGTTAAAATCACCCATGACCAGTATCGGACCATGAACGTTTGAAAAAATATAGATGTTAAAAAATCATTTTGAGGATGTGCAATATAAACGGAAAACACCGTGATGCCCTCAACCCTCCCTGCGGCAATGCTCATATCACCCGTAAATGAAGGCAAAGTAGAAGGAAAAAGTGGGACCCGGTTGTTGACTGTTGAAATGTGGCATACGAAAGCTAAGACTTGGGGTAAGCCAAGTCTCAGCGATAGAACAAGCCAATGGCTTGTACTTATTTAAAAGAAAAATGAGGTCGTGCTTTTTATGCCACACGCTCCTCACGTTCCACTGTAGGAATACTTGGCGAGACGCCATTTCTAATATCTAAGAGAAGTGTTATAAGTTGGTCGGCAACGTTGGACGGTGATTGGGAATTAGAAGTAGAAGAAGATATAATAATAGGTAAGAGTTTTATCAGTAGGTCAATAATAGAAGAAGTACTATTATTGGAAGAATCATTATTATAATTTAGAGCGCAGCCATTAGGCTGTGAAGATTGTGGAGAACTAGTTATCTGTTGATGTGCAGCTTTATCATATGATGGGGAAAGGGGGGCATGGGTCCTGGGTTTCAGAGTTACAGTTTTCCGATAGGACTGAGAAATTGGAGTCTTGGTGACATTGGCATAATTTCGGGAAGCTGTAGGAATAATTTTGCTAGCCTCAGCATATGGGATACATTTTTCAGCCATAGTAGTCTTAATTGCTTTTTGTCTACCATGCTCGGGGCATGACTTGCTATTAGCGAAGTGATTACCCGAACAAAGCACACAGAACGCCTCAGCCTCAGAAAGGCTGCAACCATCACCTGGGTGATCATGGCCACACTTACTGCAGCGTGGTTTAGATCTGCAAATGTTTGCCACATGTCCGAATCTACAACAATTGCGACATTGGATTGTAGGGTATATGTACTGTCCAACAGGAAGGGATGTGTAACAGCAGTAAATCCTTTGGGGTAAGACTTGGCCATCAAAAGTGATGACACAAGTTTCAGTGGGTTTCCACTCATTAATATTATCTTTCTGAATTTTCCGGTTAATACGGCGGACTTTGAGAATTTTCCCACATCCTGAGGGCACAGACAAATATGTAATGGCCTCTTCTTCAGTAATGTCAGAGGGAACCCCGGTAACAACACCCATTCTAGTAATATTAAATGTTGGAATTGAAGCAGAGTATTTATATTTGGACAACAATGGGTTAACTAAGAAAGAGTTAGCATCCTGAGGGGAAGCAAACTCAACGGACACACGGTTTCTGCCAACTCGATTCACACCACCACAAACAATGTTCGCAATGTTGTAGTTTAGAAGGAACTTGCCAAAATTAACGGGGTGAAGGGTGGTGCCTGCGTTTGGTTGGGTCTCTATGCGGGAGACGTGAACAACATATGGGGCCTTATCCAACACAGAATACTTGGTACGACCAATTTGACTTTTTTGTAGTTTATTTGGAGGACTGGGTGTCAGAATTACTTCATCACTAGGTCGTTTGCGTGATGTTTGTGGTGATAGGGATACATCCATCTCTGTTATGCTGCAGACAACATCCGCAAATTGGGATAGTGGACTCGGAGATAAGGGAATTGGACCTGGGATGTCGGGAGGGTCAGGGCCGGGGGGTTTGTTTACATCCATCTTGGATAAAACGAGTTTAAAATAAGACAATCACAATACAAACCTGGTTACGAACACAAGGACCACACACTTAAAGAAAAACAAGTCACAAAAGTATCAACAACCACAGAAATCAGCAAAAAATTCTAAACACACGTGCTAGCCAAGAACACTGTGGCGAGAATCCAAGATGAGACTCAAAACTAAAGATGTCAAAATAATAGTAATAATCTAAATGTAATAATGCAAAAATCTATATGTCAGTGATGTCCTCCATAAACTCAGTCGTGGAGTAGTAACATTTACTTTTTCTTTCAGTTTCTGTTTAAACATATTATTATTAAGATTTTTTATCTGTCGTGGAATTTTATTGAAAATAACAGGAGCCATTCGATAAACACTTTTACGTAGGAGGGCCGTTCTACTGCGATCAACACAGAGAATGTTCAAATCCCTTTTCCTTAACCGTGGATCTGTTGGGGCTCTTATTTTGAAAAGCTGTGGGTTTGTCTTAACTAACAATGCCACCTCAAAGATGTATAATGACGGCAATGTTAGAAGCTTCAAGGATTCAAAATATGGCTTACAACTGTCCCTTGAGTGTAGATTACCTATAGCGCGTACGCATTGTTTTTGTGCGATGAACACGTAATTCTTGTCTGTTGAGTTACCCCAGAAAACGACTCCGTATCTTAGAACTGATTCTACGTAGCTATGGTAGGCAATAAGCACGGCGTGACGGTTCACAAATTTAGACAGCTTATGAAGAGCAAAAGCAAAACTGTTAAGTTTTTTACCAATTTCTTCAACATGCGGTGCTTGCAAGAACAATGAAATCGGATGCTGTCAAATAAAACTACAGTGAAAAGTGTGATAATATCTCGCCTGTATTCCGCGAAGGTTTGGCAGAGGTGTATACTAGGTTCACCCACATTTCGCCAGTTATGTGGAAGTCCTTGCAATAGGGGCGAGCCTATTGTCATCGACCGGGCACACATTCATACTCCGGCCTGCTACTGAGAATTGCTAATGGAAAAATACAACAACATTTTGCCCGACCTAGGAATCGAACCCTACTACGGGTCTACTCCGAAGCGATAATCCGAAGTATCGGCCGAATGTTCGGCCGTTTTATAACTTCCAAAGTTTCCTTTTTTGAAGTCACATCTTTGACTTTGGCTATCTGTCATTTTTTGTTTAAGTTTGCCGTAGTCAGCCATAGTTAGCCGTAGTCAAGAAACGGCCGAACATTCGGCTGATACTTCGGATTTATGTTCGGAGTAGACCCCCAGGACCTCATGCTGCAGTAGCGCTTTGGACCACTAGACCAACGAGGCAGCGTACATCTACAGTGGATGTGTGAAGTGTGACACCTATCAGTTACTATCATGTGTCCATTGTACAGCTGCCCAGCTGGACCTACGACCATGAAATGAACTAAAGCTAGTCCCTGAGACTCGTGCTACCGTGTTACAAAACAAGGTTTATCTTCAGACCCAGGTTTAAAACATGGAGCCATTATTGAATTTCGAACTTTATTCCGACTATGGTAAAGTTCCTAAACACAAAATTAACAACTTCGTACCGAACTAAGTATGTATAGGATTTCGGTACAATGAGAGGTCAGCGTATACTGGAAAAATATAGCTTGATGTATATCCGTGTGTACCCATCTAATGAAAGGTCTTATGGAGTAAATTCTCAAAATATATTGAATACCTAAATATAATTGTACTTATTTATCGGAAACCACGTTTATCCGTTGGTCCCAACTGTCATTTGTGGATAATCAGAAGCCCGAAAGTCTGACAACCAGTCCTACCAAGGCGTATTACCCAGTAACTGGGTTGTGGCTCCATGTAAAATGCTGGTATGCAGGTAGGTAATGTGGTGCATTACAAACTATAGTATGTAGGTAATGTGGCGCATTACAAACTATAGTAGGTAGGTAATGTGGGGCATTACAAACTATAGTATGTAGGTAATGTGGCGCATTACAAACTATAGTAGGTAGGTAATGTGGGGCATTACAAACTATAGTATGTAGGTAATGTGGCGCATTACAAACTATAGTAGGTAGGTAATGTGGGGCATTACAAACTATAGTATGTAGGTAATGTGGCGCATTACAAACTACAGTAGGTGGGTAATGTGGGGCATTACAAACTATAGTAAGTAGGTAATGTGGGGCATTACAAAATCTACAGTAGGTTATAGTTTATCAGCCACACGCAGTATTCGTCCGTGCGTGATATAATATTAATATCGTCACGGATAAACTGTTCCAAATTAGGTCCTCTGTAATGAAGGTCAAGCCTGCGTTTAAGGAATGTATTTACTAGAAGGTAATCAGTAGTAGGTATATTAAAAACTGTCGAAACTTAGTTCAAGTGCAGTGTTTTTATAACGGGTGTCAATCCCTTGTTTCATTCAGTAGCTCTTTTGACTATCTGATCAAAAGATGTATTTAACCTCTTACGAAACTGGAACACCTCTCTTGATTTGCTGCTATCCATTGAGGAGTTCCATTCTCTATCTTCAAAGTATTTCAACAGGTCCAGGGCCACTTCACTGTTTAATTATTATCTGAATAAATCAAGAAGAAAAGACTCATCTTAATCGGCTGGGATATACAAGAGATGTACAGTAACATATAAACTAAAACATACTCCAAATTGAGAACATCCACCTTTTTGACGACGTTCAACAATAAAGAGTAATTAATATTCTGGTTGTTGCGTTCAAACAGTGCTTAGTAATTTATGATCTCTGATTATGAATAGATGATTTCCTCTGAATATGAATGAGATTGTACCTAAATAACAAAAACAATACGCAAAGGCGTTTACTACCTTTTAATTAACCTTTTTAGGGTTCCGTACCTCAAAAGGAAAAAAGGAACCCTTATAAGATCACTGGTGTGTCTGTCTGTCTGTCTGTCCGTCTGTCACAGCTGATTTGCTCCGAATTTACTGGACCGATTAAGTTGAAATTTGGTACACATATGAACTTCTGTGATCCAAACACGGACGTGTTGCGTAAATAAATTAATTTTGAATATGGAGGTCACTTTTGGGGGGAAAATTAGAAACATAAAAAAAAAGTTTTGCTGACTGAACCGTGTGACATATCAAATGAAAGAATTTGTTTTAGGAATTTTAAACATATTTTTTTTATAATTTTCAAATACATACTTTTGAAATTATTTAAGGAAATTAATGAAAAATGACCATTCCCCCCCCTTATCTCCGAAACTACTCAGCCTAAAATATTGATAAAAATACAGAAAATAGTTCTTTACTCATTGATTACAGGAAAACCTATAAGAAGTCTGTGGTCTTAAAATAACATGGTAAATCTATCAAAGTCCTGACTGACTCACTGACTGACTGATATATCAACGCACAGCCTAAACCGCTGGTCCTAGAGACATGAAATTTGGAGGGTGTGTTCTTTGTGAAGAGTAGGTATCCACTAAGAAAGGATTTTTCGAAATTCCACCCCTAAGAGGGTGAAATAGGGGATGGAAGTTTATATGAAAGTCCGTCAGTTTTGAAGTTAGGATCTTCAAATTTGGTGTATAGGCTGATGATTGAAAATTAATTAATAGGTGTTTCAGCGTTTTTATAATTCTACCCCCGAAGGGTTAAAAAGGGGGATGATGTTGTGTATGAAAAATCCTTAATTTTTGAAGTAAAATCACTAAATTTATTATCTAGGCTAACGGTGTTGTTCGAATTTCAACCCCTAAGGGGTAAAAAGGGGGATTTTTTTCTTTATAATGAAAGTTCTTTTTAAGTTATCACTAATATTTCGGCTTATGGTTGGAAACTAAGCATCCGCTAAGAATTTTCGATTTTTCGAAATTCGACCTTTAAGGGGTGAAAAAGGGGGATTAATCTTATTCCTTGAGTAAATAAACCTGAAACTTGGCACGAATACAAAACCTAAGTAAATTATAAAGTGTGTAATTTTTTGTTTTTTTTTAAACTACTACTTAAAGGGGGATTTGCTGATGTCAAAGTTTGTATGGAAGAGTGTTAACGCGCGGTCCGATTAACTCGAAACTCAGTATTTATACTGTAAAACAAAAATAAAGAATAACTTGTATCAGGTTTTTTTTGAAAATCTGCCCCTAATCCATTATTAGGGGCAGATTTTCAAAAAAATTGGGTGAAAAGGGATAGTCAATATATTATAAGGGAGGATTTTACTGCTTGGCTTGATTAACTTGAAAATTGGTATAAATAACCCATAAATCCATTAATAGAAACGTCAAAAAGATGTTTGAACAATTTACCCTTTTGAGTGCGTAAAAAGAGGCGGTATAGTTTGTATGAACAGAATCTTATTACTTTTGATATATAAACTTGAAATTTGGCCCGAGTTCTTATTTACATAACATCACGCCTGCAATCCCCAAAGGGTTAGGTAGAGGTGTACCTTTAGTACACCAACATTTCGCCAGTTTTGTTTAAATCCCGTGTAATAGGGGCGAGTCTATTGCCATCACGCGGGTATAAATTCAGACTTCGGGCTGCTACTGAGGAATTCCTAATGGAAAATCCAATAACATTTTTCCCGACCTGGGAATCAAACCCACCCCTCATGCTCAGCAGTCGCACTTGTGACCACTAGACTAACGATGCAGTCAATACTTAAATAACAAAGTTTGTCATAATTTTTGCGTTTTTCAAAACTACCCCTCAAAAGGATTTTAGGGAGTCAGGTTTTTTTTGGGTTTTTGGGGATTTCAGTTTGTATTTAAGAATCTTAACCCGCGGTTCGATTAACTCGAACCTCAGTGCTCATACTTTTGGCAGAAAAAAAAAAGAAAATAAATTGAGTTTTCGAGAATCGGAAAAAGGGGTAATTAAGTTTTCGGGAGAATTTTACTGCGTACCTTGAATAACTCAATAGTTGGTATACATCAATTATTATTTAAGAACAAAAACGTAAAAAAAATAAACAATACAAAATTTCTTTCAAATAGACTTAGACATGAAATGGACGTGACACGTTTATTGAACAAGTATGTACAAAACGAAGTTGGTATTTATACGCTATCTATATCCTCCGTAAAGTTGTAAATCAAACTGCACTCCTCTATCTGCTTACCACGCCTACGTTGCAGTTGGTTCCAACTAAGATATGGTATAATGTTTTGGGGGAATGCTGCTGATAGAGAAGCTGTTTTTTTGCGAAATCCTCGCGGGCGAAGCCGCGGTTGAATGCTAGTCACTCAATATTGTGCGTACAAACTTACATTTGCAGTTGGAATGTATGGGGATCCTGTTTTTCAACTACAATGTTAAGTTTGTTCTTAGGATAAATTCATCCCATCTACGGAACCCTTCATTATGCGTGGCCCGACACGCACTTGGCCGGTTTTTTTATTCGAAGACTCCTTTTATTAAAACATGAGTGTTGTTAGAAAAGACATAAGCGGCATGAGAATGGTAGATTATGATTATTTTTATCGCGGTGTCCCACCTGTCCAGCGGCTATAGTGTTGGGATGGTATGCTACGATAACATTATTATTAGTAACTGCTATTTCTACAATTTTATTTGGCTGCACACACTTAATTTTTTTTTGTTGAATTTATTTATGATTTTGGTAAGAGTAGTAGAAGATAATTTTTATTGCAATTTACTAGTAACTCCAGAAACTAAGCATAATATTCTTGTGTTAGGAGTGGGTTCACGTGGCTGAGTAATTTAATATTAATTAAATAACATGTAAACCAGGAAATCTAGTAAACAACAAGTTTGACGATTTCAACGAATATAATCTTGAAGGTTAGAATATAAATCCTAACCGGTCTTGAACATAAGGATGATGTGCCTAGTACCGAAGTGTTGACTGTTACAACTATTTGTGTTACGGTGACCTTTTCTGCGGGGGTCACAATTACCTGAACTTGACATCGCACGCTAGACGTAAACGCTCTTAAAAACACTTCGCAGTTTGGGCATTCTAGTTCATTTGAATGATTTGCGACGTGACGGATTGCTTGATTCCTTCCTACCTTCGCTTTATTGCGACAATGTAGCCGTAGCATACATTAGTGATCTGTGGATGTGAACAAATAACACACATTGGTGGTGAACAGTGTTTCAAAGTTTCGGAATAGTGTTTCGTTAGTAGTTCAATTAGACTGTAACCGCTTACAAGTACTTATCTAATACGAGACATTTTATATTTTTATTTTAAAAGTTAGTTAATTTAGTATTAGATATTTACACAATTATTAATTTACATTACTATAATCTTATAACAACGATTTATACAACATAATAGGTACGAGAAAATTAATATGGGTATTTTCTTCCAAGTTATTGGCACTATTATACGTAAGTAATTGTTTTATCTTTATTTTATCTTTTATTTTAATTTTTTACCTATTTTGGTATAGTAATTTTATTCTAGGTGCATCGTCTTCACATAATTATATAATTGATGTACCTATACAAAATATTGTAAAACATTTTAAAAGAGTAACGGTGGAGTTTCTTGCCCATTCTTCATACGAAGCTACCTTTTGGAAGGGGCGACTAGAATCAATTCTATTTTATTTGTAAATTTTGACGTTCAAAAGTGCTATTTATGTGCCTGTTTGAAATAAATCATTTGACTTAGACTTTATTCTTTATTACAAAATATTAAAACATGAATAACTGGTAATCCCAGTAGCGTGGCATTCTGTAGTTTCTGCTTGTGCGTTTATGTATTTATGTATGCCCCAATGATTCTAGTATGCTGGTCCTGCATGAACATGGGCATAATGGTAGCATGGCCGTCTTCCACCATCATCCTCTTCAAATCTGAGAACACCACGCTGCACCGGCCCATGGGGACAGCAGAAGTATCGCTCTTTGGGAGTTTACCAGCCATGGGATCACTGATAGCCAATCCCATCGCTGGAGTGGTGTTAGACCGATTGGGGAGGAAGAATTCCGTCATATTAACGTCCTTGATTTTCGTGGTGAGTACCAGAGTAGCATTACGTGTTAAAGAGTGATGTAGTCGGCCTCGTTGGACTAGCGGTCGCAAGCGCGACACTTGAGCGTGGGCTCATAGATTTGACATCCGTGTTTGCCAAAGTGTTTAAAATATGCACGTCTTTGTCACCTGATTTTCCTCATAAGAAAACTTTGCACTATTCCAGATCGCCTGGTCAATAATAGCGTTAACGAGTCAAGTGGAAGTGATTCTTACCGCCATGTTGATAGGAGGACTCGGGTTCGCTATCATTCTCGAAACCACTATTTACATCAGTGAAATATGCCAGGACTCCATTAGAGGTAAGATTAACATCAAAACTGGGCTAGGATTCATTCAAGAGCGAGCGCAGCGTTAGTATATACTTAATGTCCTGACCAACTGACTGAATCATCAACGCAGAGTCGAAGCTACTGGGACTAGGAACGTGACAATTTGCACACGGGTTCCTTTTATAAAGTACGGGAGCATTAAGAAGAAGTTTCTGGAAACTTGACCTTTAAGGGAGTGAAAAGGGAGGATTTATTTTGTATGAAAATTCTCATTCCTTGAGTTAATAAACTTGAAACTTGGCAGGAATACTTAACTAAGTAAATTATGAAGTTTTCGTTTTTCTAAACTACCCCCTAAACTTTGACACCCCCCCAATCCCCCGATTGGGGGGGTGTCAAAGTTTGTATGGAAGAATTTTTACGCCGCGGTCTGATTAATTCAAAACTCAGTATTGACTCACTTAAGAGTGTGGCGTCGAATGAATTGTCCATACAAACGTAATACCAAAATCATTTGAAATTTGAGCATATTTCCACCATATTATGTTGATATTCGGATTTAGACAGTATTTATCTAGGTTCCTACACCTTTTTTTTTTCAAAAAAACTTACCTAAAATGAAGATATAGCTAATTGCATTTCGCACATTTTTACAGCGTAAATGACATGTTTTCATATATTTTTTTCTGTATTATAAACAACAATATTTGAAATATTCTTTATGCAGGAACATAGCTTATATTATCAAGTTACAAATTAGCGAAAAAATATAGGAAAAACATTAAGTTTTCATTCATCATTTTTGGTGTTACGGAACACATGCAAATTTATCATAAATTTTCAATAGCTAGTAGTGCTATCGCCTCAACCAAATGTCAATGTGTGCGTGGTCGTACTGCGCACGGTAGCTGTGCGAATCGCTCTGGGGGCCGATTCTACTAATTTGCAAAGTTATACGCTCTCTACCGTCTCATCAATGGTTTGGTTTCGTTCGGGTCTCTACCGTCCCCCATAAACCTATTCTACTATTTATTATTTCCAAACTGAAACTGTAACAGACTGTAACCAAGTCGAAACGCAACCCAATGACTACGGGAAGAATGGCAATGAATGAGTGTTGCCTACAGTTCAATTAGTAAGTTTATAATGTTACCGTAGCGAAAATGGTTAAATAAGAAATAAAGTTTATACAAATAATAAGCTCATTAAAAACATATTTTCCGTTATATTTACCACAGGGAAAAGTAAATTATTCGTTCCATACATTTTAATTATCGTAAATTAGCAGATTCTCTTTATAAAATTAAAGGAAAGTCTCGGCGATGCGAATCGCGTAAAACGAAACGGATTTAAAATGTCGTAGGTACAGAGTTATTAGAGATTATTCTTGTATAAACAAACAGCGGGAATGCCCGAATGCTAGGCATGCCAGTAGTTGCTGTTGCATTTCATTGAAACAAAGATACAATAATTTTAGGATCAGTAGGTATGGTGTGTGATGTGATAAGTATTCAATGATTTTCCTATAATATTAGTTCTAAGTTCTAACATAAAGAATATTTCGATGCGTAGGTGGTACCTACGTATGTCTACAATAGCAATAAGTTAAAGTAAATATTTACGTTGACACACAACAGCTCACAATAAGGTCAAACTAAGATGAAAACTTTTATTATAAATTATGCATCAATTAGGTACTGTTTACTGACGGATCCTAAGATGCGTGGTTGCAGCCCAAGATTGTGGGAGAGGGTTCAACTTGACTCAAGTATAGTTTCAAGGTCCTTTATTATAAGTAATATAATAATATAATCAGCCTATAATGTTCCCACTGCTGGGACACAGGCCTCCTCTCTTCGAGAGGGAATGGGCTGTAATCTACCACGAGGGCCCAGTGCGGGTTGGCAGATCCTTTACCAAGGTCCAAGGTCCTTTCCAGTAACTAGGTAAAACTGGCTGTTGTAGCTTGGATGATTTCGGGGATCTTAGCTGATGTTTTGCATCTATATTGAAAGTTTTATCACTTACAACTTAATTTACGAATGCACTGGTAACTTATTGGGCAAATCCAACCAGAGTCAATGCTTAAACCATCATTTTCATAAGAATAAACGACAGATATCTCGTATCGATCCCGAAAAAGTAGCTTTGTACTAACTTATGTTGAACCGCTGTATTTGACTCATGAACCGAGACAATTCAGTCCCGCTTCGATTCAAGCGTGTGTCAAAATATTAGTAGAATGTGAGTTAACGTCTGTTATAGTCTCGTTGATGTTCGATCGGATTAGCAGAATAGAACATATGAATGTTTCGGTCGATCGTTAGCGTCAACCACGTCTTAACCGCAGATGGATCGTTGTGCATTAGTAGAATAAGAAAACGCTTGAAAGCCCTGAATAAGCCGAGGTTCAATTGCAATTTCAGAACAATGTTGTTAGTAGAATCGGCCACCTGAGTTCCGACAGGCACTCACACTAGCGCAACGATTCGGGTTGTTTGTTGTCATTCTACAGCTGTCAGTGTTATACGATTACTTTACTGTACTGCACCGCGTACGTATTTGTTTGCGAAATTGTAGATATTGTAATAATTTCCTAACACTATTGATTGACCTATGCTATGAACTTGGATTTTGATTTGCCTTGTGATTTGGTATCGAGTAACATATATTATTACGACCTTTGTTTTGTTTACGGACTTGGAATAATATTTACGATCTGGTTTGGTTGCCGACATGTACTCCGAACATTGGGATGTATCTTTCTTGCCTTACTTTATATTATTATAAGTTCCCTACCTACCTTCATTGCTACTAATTGTTTACATATTTTTAAACTGGGGCAAGAATATAAGTAAAGAATAGATATTTTTCTTGGGTTGTTTTATACTACAGGAAAAGTTTTTAACCAGTGCGCAAATTTTTTTTGGTGGTTCAATATCAGTAATAGAACACATTTCCATTATTTATTCCATACTTTTTTTTTAAAAATTATCCTACTTTAAATCAGCAAAATATGGACACAATCTATTTGTAATAATATCAATGGGCGCGCGCGGCGGCCGGCGCAAGCGGCGGTGTTGCACGGGGGTGAAACCCCCTCCCGGGCGGCAGGGCGCGCCGGGCGCTGTGGCCGACAGTTCGCTCATCGCACGCGCTGTCTTGTGACGTCGCGTCTAATCACTTTCCCGCGCAAGCGCCGCGCCGCCGCGCCGCACGTGTGTCGTGCTTGTACCTACCGGTCACGATGTCGGACTTCAGTAACCGCGAGTGTTACGAGATGGTGCGAGTGTATGTACTGAGTGGTGAAAGTTTGCGAGCAGCTCGCAGAATGTTTGCGACGGAGAGTATACCTCGAATGCGAGCCCATGGAATCCTTAACCCCGCGGTCCCTAATGAAAGGACCATTTTAGTGGCCACTCAAAGGCTGCTTGATCACGGGCAGTTCAGAACCCCGAATCATGTACGAGGGTCTGGCAGACCCCGACTGGCGATCGAAATCGAAGAAGCCATCCTAAGCCCATTAAAGTAAGAAGGAAAATTTGGAATTACTCTTCAATTAACTTCAGGTCACGGTCTAAACATAAAAAAGTCTAGTACGAATCGATAAAATTAGGGATCAGTACATTGTAACCCGCCGGCGAATCGAGCGACCGCACAGCTGATAGGTAGGTACTTTCGCGCGTACCGCTTCGCCGCGCGCCGCCGTGCCGCCGGGTAGCCATACAACCACTTTTAAAGTAAATATCTTTCGTTAACGATATTTTTTGTTTTTTGTACTAAGACGTATCAAAATAAAAAATACATGTTTAATAAAACTCGTTTAAGATTAATTTGTCAAAATTTGCGCAGTGGAGAAAAACTTTTCCTGTATAGGTACCTATACTCCGTTTGAAATAAGATTAGACATTTAAATAAACCTTTTTTACAGTCCGTTCAACCGATTTTGGCTTCTATTGCGTTAGTGGCATGACAAATGGCAGCTGCAATAAACAGTTGGTATTGTAACTACGTTTTTGCTTTTAATACCATCCTTATGCCTACGGAATAGAATTCAAAATCGGTTGAACGGACTGTGAAAAAGTTTATTTAAATTTCCAATCTTATTTTTTTTATTTTTTTTTTTTTTACTTTAATTAACACGGTTAAACCAATTACATTAATTAGGGGCAGAGACACATACACATAGAAACGCAAATATAAAATTTTAAAATTCTGGTAAAACATAAAAACAATAAAAAAAAAGAAATTAAAAAAAAAACAATACTTTCATGAATCCCTCTCACAGTATCTCAGGCATGCCAATAAATCTTCGTCCATTCATCCGCATACAGATCTTATAAATTAGTATTTACCTACCTATCTATAGATAACATTAGACCTAACTAAATTTAAATGTATTTAGGAGGGTTTGTGTGTTGAGGAGCAGTAAAAAGTCTAAATTATACACACGGCCGAAACAAGCTGCCAACTGCGCGAATTCCCGAGAATGCGTGAGAATTCCCCGGAAGACGCCCGACCTGTTTTTTTTTTGCTCTTATCTTGTTTGTACGTTACACAATTGACATAAAGTTCATTATGCTTTTCTGTTCCATTCTGCGGCAATGTAAATTGAGCCTTAGCGTGAGTACTGGCCGAGGCTGTCTCTCCTTGCGCGACGAACCCGCCGCCGTCGCTCATGCTTGTAGTAGTGTACCTATCATAGACATGGGTCGTACTTGCAACATCGAGTACCAGGGCTTCTAAGTACGTCCACCTTTAGCCAGCGCCAAAAACCAGGGCTCCTACCTACTTTGAAGTATTTTCTTCCTGCGACGAAAATTGGTCCGTAACATCATAAAAATAAGGACTACAATCGCGTATGGAAAAAAGATACTTCCATAGATACGTAAAAATACTTGCATACGAAATTGTTCCGTGCGGTCTTACCGATAATGATCATGATCGCATTTGCGAAAAAGTAATGCAATCATTGAAAATATGTTTCGAGTAGAAGGTACTCGGGAGGTAGTTTGTAAACATCGCTGAGCACAACCAATCGAGAGCGATGTATATTTTCTTATTGATTCTTTCCTAGAAAATTGATCTGTAACTAAATATAAATAAAGATCAAAATTACGTAGCGTTGACGGAGCGAGTAGCCGATCTAGTTTTTTTTTAATATTATTGACGTGTAAAAGTGTTTGTACAAACCTACTTTCTTACATAAATAAAACCATTTATCATAATATCACTGTTCCGTTGCTTTACTCTTACGACTGATCGGGCTTAGGTAATAATATCTCCAGGACACTGCGGAGAGTTACACTGCTCGGTTCATTTTACTTGAACTGTGCACCCGGTAGGGTGACCATACAACCGGATTTGTCTGGACAAGTGCGGCTTTATGGTTTCGGCCCGGTTTTTGCACGGACTTTTTTGATATTCCTGTTACACAAAACATTGATAAAACTAAAATGAAAAGATCAAAGTCTTTCTAGTTTATTTAATCATTCTGAGATTTTTATCTGGACTTTGGTGACCCTGGGGAGGCAGCTCCGATAATAACTTGATAACTGGCTAACCTTTTTAAAACGACAGCAGCTATTCGGATATAGGTAGCTTGTGTCGACAAGAACTGGTAAATCGACTTCATTATAAACTGCATAAATATTTAGTCTTATAAATCAGTGTTTAGTGTGGATCTTTGACACTGTGTATTCTGATTACCATAATTGTATTTTTTGTCATTCGTTCAGTCGATAATATGGTCACACTACACGACTTTATCACGTTGCGAGTTATAGATGAATAAATCCAAATTCAAATCGTTTATTGCGAACTAAGTGTACAATGTTGGTGTTATGTATGTTATCTATCTATGAAGTTAGAACATAACTAAATAAATGTTTATTCCAAATCCATGTTTTTTATTTTTATTATTCTTAGCTCAGAACTATGTTATTTATCTGTATTTACGGATATCGTCGATTTAAAATTATTGGAATAGTTGTCTTTTTAGGGTTCCGTACCCAAAGGGTAAAACGGGAACCCTATTACTAAGGCTCCTCTGTCCGTCCGTCTGTCTGTCTGTTTGTTCGTCCAGGCTGTCTCATGAACCGTGATAGTTAGACAGTTAAAATTTTCACAGATGGTGTATTTCTGTTGCCGCTATAACAACAAATACTAAAAAACAAAATAAAATAAATATGTAAGGGGGCTTCATACAACAAACCTGTTTTTTTTTTGCGTTTTTATAGATAATGGTACGTAACCCTTCGTGCGCGAGTCTGACTCGCACTTGGCCAGTTTTTTACTAATACTTTGCATAACACTTTTATTATTTGACTTGAGTTGTATTCATTGTTCAGTAATAACAATATTTCCCGTTGTACCGTATGCACCATTGCAAAGTTCAGTAAAAGAAATACCGAAACAAGACGGAAGAAGCCTTAGTTTTTAGGGTTCCGTACCCAAAAGGTAAAACGGGAACCCTATTACTAAAATTCCGCTGTTCGTCCGTCTGTCTGTCTGTCCATCTGTCACCAGACTGTTTCTCATAAACCGTGATAATTATACAGTTGAAATTTTCACAGATGATGTATTTTTGTTGCCGCTATAATAAAAAATACTAAAAAATTTAATAAAATAAATATTTAAGGGGGCTCCCATACAACAAACGTGATTTTTTTGCCGTTTTTATAGATTATGGTACGGAACCCTTCGTGCGCGAGTCCGACTCGCACTTGGCTGGTTTTTTTCATTTTTGACCATCTTATAGGAAATAAATTGAAATAACATAAGCAGGTTTAAAATAAATATCCCAATGCTTTATATTTACACGACGTGCGTGTGATGTGTGATCCCTTGAACGATATAATATAGGTATAGGTACCTTACCTTATGTATGACGTATCTACTAGATTTTCACTACAAGGCCTAGATATGCTAATATGTTGAGATATCGGCATTCTAAAGAAATTTCCAAAAAACCCAATACTAGTCTGTACATTTACTAACGATTCCCCGAAGTAACCAACAAAAATAAAGCAAATAATGAACATACCTAATTAGTAATTACTAATAAGTAAATATAAATGCCTCCGAGTCGTTATGAATGAACGATAAGTAGCTACAGCTAATAAAGGCTTCTACATACCGGGGCGACTTGTCGCGCGACGCGACGCGACTTAAAGGCACCGCTCGTCCCGCGACACGCGGGGCCTTTGTGCCGTGTCGCGTCGCGCGACAAGTCGCGCTGGTATGTAGAAGCCTTAATAGCTATCTATCCACTCATACACACACGCACAAGACTGCACACCGCGTCCGCCGCTCACATACTCAGAGAGTCAAACAGAGATAGCAATATTCCGAACGAATTTTGCGCTCACCGCGACTTGCAGTTACGGGCGATGGTAGTCGGGATCAAAAATAAGGAATAACGTGTATCAGGGTTTTTCGAAAATTTACTCGTAACGGTGGACAAGGGGTAGTCATTTTTACAGGGGAGGATTTTACTGCCTGGCCTGATTAACTCAAAAATGGGTATAAATAATCTTTGAGTAACGTTATGAGAACATACCAAACAATTTTTCACATCCCCTGAAAACTGGTGAAAACATTTTGTAAGAAAAGTCTTATTCATTTGGTTATTGAACTTTGAAACTTGCCTAAGGGCCGGTTTTTTGATCCCTAGTTAAGTCGACCAATGGTTAAAAAACGCAACAAATGGTTAAATTTCTGCTAATTCTGTTTTTAGATCCCTAGTTAACACGACAAGTGGTTAATTAGGTAACCATTGGTCAAAATATTTAACCACGGCTCCATCATGGGTTTAGCAAGATGGCGGATAGTTAACTCTTGGTTGCAATCGGCTGTTTTGTGTGATTTTATTTTAATTAAATGTGTGTTTGAATAATTCCGGTTTGATTATGGATTTAAATATATCAAGATACTTTGATATGTCGTCGGAGACTTCATCGGACGATGAAATTGTCATAGAATATAGCCTAATGAGAAGACCCCGTAGTTCACCATTGGAGCATTGGGACGACATAGATTTTTACAAGCGTTACAGGCTAGCTAAATAAACCGTTATCTGGATCGTCAGAGAAATTGTATGGACCATATTTTTTGTACATTAAAGTCGGCGATAACTTATTATTTCACAATTACATTTTTTTGTTTTTTCATTAAAATATTTTGCTACTTAAACCTGGGAAAGTAAACACGAGTGTGTTTCAAAAAATACATTTTAGGCACGCATTTTTTTTTAACTATGTTTAGTACAAATAATCCACAGTAATAACTTTTAAAAGTTCAAATTCAAATTAATTTATTTGCTAGAATGTAGGTAAGTTACTTGCACATGTAATAAAAATATTTTAGATTTAATTTATTATTAGGCACTATAATTATTTTATCCAAAATTTACTACTGTTGGCTAAATCACAACAAAAAATAAAAAAAATAAACTAACAAAATTATGGATTTTAGTCTGAAATAAAGTTTTATTGAATTCAATTTAATTTTAAATGTACAAAAAAACGAACTTTTTGTAAAAAAAAGTTCGTTTTTTGAAAACATCTAAAATGTTATTTTAAAAACAGTTCATATTAAATGTTTTACTTACTTAATAGTTTCTGCCCTGTTTAATTATAAGTATTATTTTAATTTAATAGTCATTTTTATTTATTTATGAGCAAGAGATATAAACAGCAAGAAATTACACAACAACACCTGGTGGGGATAGTTACTCATTTTTCCAAAAATCCCCACTAGGCTGAGTTTATTTAACCAGTGGGGATTTTTGGAAAAAAAAGTAACAATCCCCACCAGTGGGGATTTGTAGGTGGGATTTCTGGAATAAATCCACCAAACTAGTATTATTTGACGAATTTGACATTAGATATCAAAATGCACGCGTATTACCATATCAAAATAATGACTCCCAACTCATCATTCGGTAAGTTCGTGTCCATTGCAATGGCAACATAGTTAACAATAGTAAATTCTAACCATAGTTCAATTGGGGATCTAAAAACTACGCGAGCTTAACCTTGCGACGTAACAATGACGTCGACGACGGTCAAGTGTAATACGTGTAATGTGGTGATTTGTGAATTGCTTGCCTTTGTGCAAAACAAAATAGATGTGATGGACGAGGAGAGCCTCGTCCGTATTTGTACAACTTCTTTTACGACAGAAGAAGTATCAAGTGCGAAGAAATTGCTGTATGAGTCGGCTCCGTCCTCAAAGCGTAAAGTGAACAGGAGAGGAACGGGAAGAAATGATAGAGATTTGTATGATATAATTACATTGCTAAAAGAAACGGATCCTGAGGTGGTACCTATCTTTGTAGCTCGTGAATTACAGAAACTCCCACCGGTCACTTTTGACCATCTAGACGCCACCCGCATATTAAAAGATATAATTTTAATTCAGAGGGAACTTAGGACTTTTAGAGAAACATACATTACCAAAGAACAATTTTGTACAATTACGGAGGATATAGATAATCTGAAAATTTCCTACTCAGTAAATAATTCTCGATCCAAAGTAAATTTAAAGCGCAGCGAAAACAATAGTGATAGCGAGCCGACAGACCTACCTCACTTCGTAGAAAAATTAAATGACAGAACCGTTGAACAGGTTGATCTATATCAATCTCCCTCGCGCGAACCTAATGCGAATAACAATGTTTCGCTCGAACACTTCGTTGATGCGTGCGCCTTGGTTGTACATGTGGAGGCCCGCACCGAGGTTTCTGATTCGGTGATGGAAGCCCCTGAGCAGGTGCGTAAGGTGCGCGAGGATGTGGGCCTCAACGGTACGTGCAACGATACAAATAAAAGGGATACTTATGTCGCTGCCGCCGCCGCCTCGGCCGCTGCGAAACTTGTAGTTTCAACACCGCAAAAAATAAAAACATTAGCGGTTTCAGTAAATAAAAAGGATGAAGAACAAGTTGAGGGCTAGATTTTAGCTCAGAAGAAAAAGAGACTAAAGGATAGGTTTATTGGCGCTCAAGGTCGTGCGAGTACAGATTGTGCTGCAAAATTTAGAGCAGCTGACATAAAAGTACCGTTATTTATTAATAACGTAGACAAGAGTGCGTCTGAGAGCGATATACGTACGTACATAATGACAAAAACAAAAACCGAAGTGGGTATAGAAAAAATACAAATGAAAAAACAAAAAGACTACGATGCCTATAAAATATATGTACCTAGGCATAAATTGCATCTATTTTTAGATGGTAATTTATGGCCGGAAGGAATTGCATTTCGTAGATATATAGACTTTAAGAAACGAGTTGTAACTGCAAATAATACCCATAATGGATCACAAAAATAACAAGAAATGTCAAACAAGTACTTTTGTGACCTTTAATTGTAAATCCATTACTAGATCGGTGGATTATGTCAGATTGTTATGCCGGACATCTGATATAGTCGCGGTGCAAGAAACCTGGTTGCTGCCTCATGATATTCCTTTTCTGGGCAGCATAGACTCCCAGTTTGACTTCGTGGGTAAATCAGCGGTAGATACGTCGGCAGGCATCCTACGAGGCCGACCATACGCTGGAGTCGCGATATTGTGGCGCAAGAATGCCTATGGAAACGTATCTTCCGTACAATGTAAAAGTGCGCGTCTTGTTGCTGTTAAGATAACCGTAGGCGGTAAATCTTTTTTAGTGTTCTCGGTTTATATGCCGACTGACTCGATGGATAATCTAAGTGAATTTGTGGAGTGTCTAAGTGAGATAAACGCAATTATAGAGGGTAGTGGTGTGGATGCGGTTTATATACTTGGAGATTTTAACGCGCAACCTACCAGTGGGTTATTTGGTAAAGAGTTATTGAGCTTCTCGTCTGAAGTGCAGTGGCGGTGCGCTGACGTCAACTTACTCGGTAGTGAATCGGACACATATACGTACGTAAGTGATGCACATGGTACTACTCGCTGGTGACCACTGCGTGGTAACTGATGCGGCTTGGGATTCAATTAGGGACATTAGTGTACTGTACGACGTTTCCTGGTCGGATCACTTACCTATGTTAATAACATGTGATCTTAACACATTAAGGCCTAAAGTTACTCCTGAATTGCCTACATGTAATAAAATAACATGGGGGGACAGAGACTTCCTACAAACTGAATTTTATACCAAATATTGTAGTGATAAATTAAAACATGTTGACTTTTCGGTAGAATTCACAAAATGCAGTGGTAATAGATGTAATAATATAGAACACCGAACAATTATAGACAATTTATATGCGGGCATTGTGAATATTCTTTGTGAGGGTGCAATAGCTAGCTATAATAAAGGTTTTCAGCGCAAAAAGCGTTACGTAACAGGCTGGAATAAATATGTAAAAGCGGCACACGGGCAGGCTCGGCTTGATTTTCAAAACTGGACGCTATTTGATAGGCCTAAAAGTGGGTCAGTTTATGAAAAAATGGTAGAAAGTAGGAGGGTTTTTAAAAATAAATTAAAATGGTGTCAAAACAATAAGGATCAAATTAAAATGAATATCATTGCAAGTCATCATGACACGAAAAATTTCAGTAGTTTCTGGAAAAGCACGAACAGTTTAAATCCCAAGTCAAACCTGCCCGTGAGTGTAGCGGGTGTTAGTGACCCTAATGAAATCGCTAACTTATTTAGTAGATCCTTTAAGATTGAATCTCCCCTGGGTCCAACATCTGGTGGGTCAGAAAATGTGGGGGATCCGGAGACATGCCTACTAGGTTTGCGGCTAAAGATATAGCTACTGTCATAAAATGCTTAAAAAGGGGTAAGTCACCGGGGCATGATAGCATGAGCATAGAGCATTTGCGATATGCAGGCAAGCACGTACCTCGGGTCTTAGCAATGCTATTTAGTTTTTGTACGAGTCACTCTTATCTACCAGCCGACTTAGTTAAAACTATAGTTGTACCTATATTAAAGAACAAGACTGGTGATTCGAGTGACACAAACAACTACAGGCCTATTTCCTTGGCGACTATAATTGCAAAGGTGTTGGACGGTCTGATTGATCGGCAGCTGGATACGCATTTAACAATACATGACGCCCAATTTGGGTTTAAGCAACATTTATCAACAGAAACAGCTATCCTCTGTCTCAAACATACTGTCCAATACCATGCAAGTAGGAAAACACCGGTGTATGCATGTTTTCTTGACCTTTCCAAGGCCTTTGACCTAGTGTCCTACGACTGCCTATGGAGGAAACTATCGCATGACACCAACCTTCCAAGGGGTCTGGTTGATATTCTGAAGTACTGGTATAACAACCAGTACAATTATGTGAAATGGGCGGGTGTCCTGTCAGCCGCATACAGGTTGGAATACGGGGTGAGGCAGGGGGGACTCAGCTCACCAAAGCTTTTCAACCTGTATGTAACCCAACTGATATGTGAGCTCAGCAACACCAATATCGGATGCTCCATCGATGGACACAGTATTAATAACATCAGCTACGCGGACGATATGGTGTTGCTGAGCCCATCGATCAGTGCCCTGAGAAGGCTTCTCCGTATCTGTGAGGACTATGCGGTGGCCCATGGTCTCAGGTACAATGCAACCAAGAGTGAGCTCTTGGTCTTTAAGGCGGGTAACAAATGTTATGACACAGTCCCATCGGTCACCTTAGGGGACGTCCCGCTTACCAGAGTGACACGGTTCAAGTACCTGGGACACTGGGTGACTGACGCTTTGTCCGATGATATGGATTTGGAGAGGGAAAGCAGAGCATTGGCAGTTAGATGTAACATGCTGGCCCGTAGGTTTGCTCGATGTACAGAAGAGGTCAGCCAGTCTCTGTACACGTGCGCCCTATGGGTCAGTTATACAAAATACTCGTACAGTGCTCTGCGAGTCCAATATAACAATGCCTTCAGGGTGATGTTGGGACTACCGCGCTTTTGCAGTGCGTCGGGGATGTTCGCGGAAACCGGCGTGCCGGATTTTTACGCGCTGATGCGTCTGCGTATAGCGTCCCTGATGCGGCAAGTGCGCGATAGTCCCAACAGTCTTTTGGCTACTGTGGCCAGCAGGATGGACAGCCCCATAATGTGGCATTGGATGACGACTCACAGAGCGTCATTCCAGTGCCTTAAATAATTTTATTTATATTTGTGTTTATTTTATTTAACGTGCATGTTACTTTATTTGATGTGTTTTGTGTTTTTATATTGTAATGTTGTGTAATTTATGGACTATGTGTCTGAAAATAAAGTTTCTATTCTATTCAATATTCTATTCTAAAACAGAAACTTGAGTTAACAATCGGTTAGAGCCTTAACTCTGGTCAGTTTAACAAATGGTAAGCTTGACTATTACTAGGGATCAAAAAACCGGCCCTAAGTAAGTAGGTAATAAAGTTAGCAATTATTATTTTTACAAAACTACCGCCTTTGGTTTAAAGGGGTTCAAGTTTGTATGGAACAATTTTAACGTGCAGCCTGATTAACTCGAAACTCAGTATTTTTAAAAGAAAAGAAACAATCACACGGCACGGTTGGCGCAGTGGTTAAGCGATTGACTGCTGCGCTGCGTGTCACGGGTTCGATTCCCGCATGGAGCAAATATTTGTATGACCTACAAGTAGTTGTTCCGGGTTTGGCTGTTTGTGTATGTGAGTTTAAATGTTTGTAAACGCACCCACGATACAGGATAAATTCCTAATGTAGGGCAAAGTTTTTTTTTAGGTGTTTTTCTAAACTGATAAAAAGATTTCCGGTTTTTTAAAAATCGACCCCAGACGGATCAAAATGGGTTCATTATTTCGACTATTTTCTTTCTTCATAGTTCGGCTATTCAAAATCAAAATCAAAAGTCATTTATTCAAACTAGGCTGAGAATCAGCACTTTTCGAACGTCAAAAATTACATGAGACAGTCTCCCAAAAACGCCCACCCTTCACCACTTCCTAGTGCTTTAGCTGGGAAGAAGAAGTGGCGCAACAAACTCCCCAGCAGCACAGCTGTCTGTTCGCATAAAAAACTTGAAGTTATACAATACAATATAAAATAATTTGCATTACGCAACACAAAACGTTAAATTAAATTATTTGCCTTATGTTAGCTAGCACACACCATTATACAAATATATATATATATATAATAATCGTCGAAAACTATACTCAAGCAGAAATAACGTAAACAAAAGGTATCTAAATAAAAGCCTCCAAGCATAATGGGCGCCCGCTTAAATAAAGCTACAGCTATAACTCGAAGTCACAAATGATAAACTAGCACCATCGAAGTAAAATAAAAACAGTTAATTATTGAGTTGACATTGGGCACCTTTTGCAACAATGACTTATAATTTATATAAATAAATAAACAAAAAATATAAATAAACAAGGCCTCGTTCGCACGCTTCGTTTTTAGTTCGTACGATGCCTGATTAAGAACGGCTAACATATTGTATGCTACTTAATAAATATATTTTGATTTCTATTCAGGAACCATGACTTCAGGACCGTTGCAGTTCTCCGGCTTCGGAATTCTCGTCTCCTATTTCCTGGGCGGATATTTACCGTACCACCTGATGGTATACGCCTGTCTATCCTTATCTGTGGTTGGTGTTCTACTTCTTTCCGTGCTCAAGGAGTCGCCTTTGACTCTCATGGCGAAAGGTCGGGAGGAGGTAAGTTGGGGCTGTTGAAGCGACCCGATCTTTATTACTCCTGGAGTTTGTTGTAACCCTAATGAGCCCTATTATCGTAATTTCAGGACGCTGCAAAATCTATAGCATTTTACAGAAGTAAAAAGGCCACATCCAAAGAAGTAGTGCAAGAGTTGGATAAGTTACGACGGTGTTTCAACTCTCATTCAGAAGGTAAGTAATTCTTTCTTTTTATTATAGGATATATCAGTGGCCTCTAGCAAATACAAAGAAAGCACTTTCATTATCTATAGACTATAGACAGTTCTATTGCTAAAAAAAATAAGAAATTGCTATCTCTAAATTAATTATTTTGCTTTTGCAGACGTTCAATCATTAACAGAAGAAAAGTGTTGTGTTGTACCGACGACGTTGGACAATAAGAAAATGTCATGTTGGCAATTGTTCAGTAAGTAGATTTGATTTCCACTATCAAATCAAATTATTTATTTGCTTAGTACAAGTATAAACAGATGTTACAAATAAATATAAGGAACACTGTATCATTACCTAATAAGGTGTGGAAATATTTATATTATTATTTATCTAATTAAATAATTATTAAAATTACATTACACAATTATTATACTCAAAAAAATCATAAAAAAAAGAATAAAATAAACTAAATTCGAAATACTACAAAAGTCAGTTTAAAAATAAAAAAAAACAGATGAATGAATATGAAGGCAGAGGGTCCAACATCTTAAATGAAAGTAAGAGTTATAGCAGAATTCAACTTTTATTGCCACAACTTATTAACTTAATTCACTATAATAATAGTTTAATTCAGCCTACAGTATCTAAGCGCTACAACATGTGCACCGGGCCGAGCCTGCGACAAGAATGAACCCCTCCTTTTTTTTGTGTATGGCATCTCGTAGTTAGCCTTGAGAGGCCGCGACTACTTAACCGAGCTTTCCTGTGTCTGCCTTAAGTTTGAGCTTAAAGCCTCCAGCCAGGGCGTAAATATATATTATAAACTAAATGACTGCGCACTAAGGGCACCCCCTGTGGGGTACGGACCTCAGCTTAGGGCGTTGTTTGGGGATCACAAATCGGGGACGGGCTGGGATCATGATTATTATCAGGTGTTACTATTAATGCTACGGCGCACTCAGCCTCGGCGCAGGCGGCTGGCGATTCGACGAGCAAGGGACGGGGGGGGGACAATTTAGTCGGGGACTTCGCGTGGTACCTCGGCAGCGAGGATGGAGTGATGGTATCCCCTCCTTGCTGCGGCGCGCTCGCTTATGTAGAGTGGCTCGAGTAGTGGGGAGAGTGGGGAGGCCTAAGTGACACATTGCAGTACGTAACTCGGCCCGTTGCACGTGCTGTTTACAATGGTGATAATAATAATATAATTCCTGGTAAATAAATATTATTATAATGACAAGGAGTACTTACAGGTTAAAAATATAGATAGTTATATGAAGTAAAAGTAATTTATTGACACTGAATTTAAGATAATACGAATAATGTGACATGCTTTAATAATTTAATTCGACATCTGTATAATTTTATTTTAATTTGGACCACCATTTCTTTATTTTTTTCTTTTGTTGTATTTTTTTTTAATCGTTAGAATTTAAATTAAGTTTGTAAATGTATATAATTTGTAATAAATATATAAAGTAGTGTGTAAAAAAAATTGGACCATTATTTTAACGTAATCCTTGTCATTATAATAATATTTATTCACCAGGAATTTGTGCAGCTTCGATTTGAATTGATGAACAGGTAATTTTTTGACATCATCAGGCAACTTGTTGTAAATCAACGATGCCATACAAAGAATAATTTTATTGATTACTGCTGTTTTCCCGTATGGTATATCCATTTCTAATCTTTTTTTGTCACGTAGTTGTCTTTAGTCTTATGATAATTAGGATTCAATTTAACAAAAATAATTAGTTCATACTTATATTTTATGTATAAGCCAGTGTCAGTATTTTTAAGCTTTTAAGATAGGGTTGACAACTGGTAGTGTTGTCTACATTGCACATTGCTCTAATACTCTAATGCATTTCTTTTGAGCTTTAAATTGGCTAAACTTTTCGTGTCCCTGATTTTGAGCCGCCTGTCCAAACTTACGGAGCATCTCCTTATCCCAGAACAATTCAGATTCCGCAAATCCCACTCCACAGCCCAACAGCTAGCTAGAGTTACTGAGCATATTGTTGATAACCTCAACCACAACACATCCACAGGTATGGTGCTGTTAGACATCGAAAAGACTTTCGATACAGTTTGGCACGCAGGGTTATTACACAAATTAATAATCAACCATATCCCTTTATCCCTTGTTAAGCTTCTCCAGTCATATTTGGATGAAAGAACCTTTTCTGTGGCTATTGGAAATCAAACATCCAATCAGAGACTACTCTCCGACGGAGTACCACAAGGATCAATATTAGGACCGTACCGCTTTATTCTGTATCTCAATGATATTCCGAAGCAAAGGCTAACACATCTCGCTGTGTACGCCGATGACACTGACAACCGATGACAACATACACCTCTTTTGACGACCTAGTCATTCAACGACTGTAACTTTCGTTTGATCTTCTCTTAGACTACTTCTCTAAATGGAATTTTAAAGTGAATTCCACTAAAACAGAGATCATTATGTTCTCAAGAAAACGATCACTTCCTACCCGCTTTGTTAAAATTTAAGGGTATGACGCTCCGAGGAGGAAATCAGTTAAATATTTGGGAACAATTTTGTACGACAAAGTTAGCTCGTTAAAAAATGTAGAAGAACTTCTTTTAAAAGGAGTCAAATCCCTTAACAGCTTACAACCAATCCTTAATCGTAAATCTAGGTTGTTCTGTGGACTTAGGCAAGTGATAGGGGAGGTCCCAAAAGACTTCCCTGTGGGACACCATACATAATTTCACGTTCGTGCGAACGAAATAATTTTAATATACCTCTAATACCGATGCGATTTTGTTATAATTTTGGAAGGGAAACATAAATTGTAAAAACATGAAAAGGTCTAGAAAATAATTACAAGCTTCGTCCGGGTCATTTGTATTGTAAATGTCAGTAAACGACAAGCTGTTTATGCATTTTTTAAATTTATTCAGATTTTCAGTATGGGATTATATCCCGTCTTTTTATACGCCAAGATTTTATCACGATTTTTTTGACAGGGAATTGTAACAATTGAGTTGTGTGGTCTTTTATACTAAATTCAATAATTTCACTTTTGCACCTAGGAATATTGTGTTCAAAGTTGTCAATACAAGACTTACTGCTGAGCCTGGTAGGATGTTTAATTTACAATTTTAAATTGTGGCTTTCCAAAAGATATTCAAAGCATGGCGGTTTAATTTTCTTTTCTTTCAATATTTTCCTTTTTTTTTCATTTTCTCAGTTAGTTTTAATAATTGTCTGGCATTTTGAGCACTTTATGCGACGTACCCAAATGTCCTTTCTTTGGTATTGTTCTTCGAGTCGTTGAGCTCCTTATGTCTTGAGTTGAGCTGCACGATTACTGACTAAAGCTTGCACTGATTGGACAGGTCCATTCAAATTTTTGTGGTTCCTTCCTCAAAAGACCATTTCAGACACATATTTACATGGTTCTCACATGATCTGACCAAGATTATGTCTGGACTTTAAAAGAGACTTTGACCCCTGAGTTGTTTCGCCATTTCTTCTCAGAGGTAGTCAGATAGGAAATGTCGACTACATCTAGCTTATTTTTTTTATTTTTATGACGTGTAAAAGTGATTCTAATATCCTATTTACAGAATAAACGATTTCATTTCATTTCATTTATGTTAAAATCTCCTCATAGAACTATTTTCTTGTTAGTATTGTCACATATCTGGCGTAATAATTTCTCTAAATTATCGTAAAATAGTTTCATCCATGAATTTGGCACTCTGTATATACAAACTATTATGAGTTTATGTTCTTTTAGTTCTATGGCGCTACATTCGATAATACCTTTAGTAGGGCAGTTTTAAGTGTTGTATATTAATGTCCGATTCTAGTAAGTATACATGCGGGCTCATTACGTCTCTAGAATAACTTGTTGCTAGGCGGAAGTTGGGTATGTCAAGTGTGTTTTCCTGGTCGGTCGTCATAAAATGTTCGGTTATACAGATAACGTCTATCCCCCGTATTACAAAACAAGGTTTATCTTCAGACCCAGGTTTATAACATGGAGCCATTATTGAATTTCGAACTTTATTCCGTCTACAGTAAAGTTCCTAAACACAAAACTGTCAACTTAGTACCGAACTAAGTTTTCAGTTTTGTATAAAGAACGGTATTTCAATCACTGTTACGTTCTTATTACAAAAACTGGCTGCATGGTTTAAGCCATGTCAAAATATAGACCTAGTTTTGTAATAAGGCGGTATAGGTTTACTATTTTGTGCTAATTCCTCTAAATGAACCGTCAACTAAACAAGTCTCATTAACAAATCTGATATCCCGATTTGTTAATGAGACTTGTTTAGGTGGAGAATACGTATAATATTATAAAAGAAAAAACTGTGAGTTTTGTCCATTTACGTCACTGGTCAAGTCATCTGGAAATAATTCCATGTCAAATGTTAAACCATAGTTGGAGACAATTTTTTTTTAAATTTGTACATGCAAACTTATTATATTGGATGTCCATACAGAGTAGGTTATTAAACATTTCAACCTTATGATTATGAATGAGTGCCCCACAGATATATGTGGGAGCGCATATTATTATGTTTTTTTTTTTTTTTTTTATCTATATTTATTTAGAGGCTTTTACCTTACAAAGGTATGTCAGCCTCATCATACCCTAATCTAATTATTATTACATGTAATTATAATATTATTCATACAAATATATTATTGCGTAAGTGAGGGAAATAGTGATGCAGCAACCGTTTCATAAATTAGTTTCGCTTCTTCCGAATTAGGTGTAGATAATATTCTAATGAAAGCCCCAACGTCAAACATATTAACTTTTAACTCCCGCATCACTATCTTCCTCTCTCTCCTGTTCTTTTCACATTCCACCAGCAAATGTTGGACATCTTCGACTTTATTACATACTTGGCAATTAGGAGATTCGACTTTTTCGACTTTTTCGACTTCGGGGCCGTTTATTATAGTTTGAGTGATGGAACTGCGGCCTTATTTAAATCTATTGATACAAACCTATCTGTGATGACGATGGAAGTCGTTGCAATCTCAAAAACGCTAGAGAACATAATTTGTTGGGACAATGCGAACCGTTCTGTGAATCAAAACATTGTTATATGCACGGATAGCAAAAGTGGTTTAATGCATTTAGCTCGATGCGCCTTTGGTTGCAGAGGTATACCGATAGCTTATGTAATTCTAAGACTATTTTATGAACTTGGTGACATTAATTTGAGGTTGTAATGGATTCCAGCTCATATTGGTATACATGGAAACGAGAAGGCTGACATGTTTGCAAAAAAAGCTATTTTGGAAGGATTGGAAATTGACATCGCTCCGTTCTACACAGAAATACTTAGCTATTACAAGAAAATATGCTACAATCGTTTTAAAGAGTATTTCGACAGGAAGTCTAAAGAAAAAGGCATATGGTATAAGACTATGCAAAGTGAGCCTCCTCGGATCCCTTGGTTCGCTGAAAGTCATATAAAGAGGTCTTATGTTGTTATGGCACATAGATTGCGTTCTGGTCATATTCCATCCAGGAAATTTGGACACCTAATATTATTATGTTCGCGTGTGTTACATTCATTAAGCATTCTCTTATTATTTTTACTAGGTCAATAAGGTTATCATGGGCTGTAATGTCAGCCACCCCTAATATAATTATACAGTAATCATTCATTGTAAAATGTTCTAACTTTGATTTTATACCCGCTAATAATATTTTAATGTTTGAATTTGGTGAAGTGTAACTACAATAATTAAAGACCATTGCAAAATTTTCTCCAATAGCTTAAAGCATGCCGTGTTACAATTATGGAAACTTTTGCCTACCCCTAAGAGTGCTATAGTGGATTTTACACGTAAAAGTCTATTACGTATATTCATCATTTTGTGATATAGCTTGTATAATGGAATCTTGCCTTTACAGAAAACTCGCCATCAACTCAACGCGAATTCTTCGTCATCATGGTCCTGAAGGTAGCCTTCATCTTCCAAGGTCTACCGGTAGTGATGGTGTACGCAGAACCCTTATTCGCAGAGGCGTTACCTGCTGACGTCATCTCTCCGAATCTTTGCAGCGTTCTGATGGGAGTCGTCATGACTATCTCCGGGTTTATTTCCGCCTATTTGACTGATGTGGTTGGAAGACGGGTAAGATCTATCTACTATGTTCCTTCGGCTTTTTGATCTCCTGGTAAACCCAGTGCTGGCGGAAGCAGGGCCTTTGTAATCTTCAACCAAACAGAGGTTGGCAGTTTTGGGAGATGGGGTCAGAGAACCAGGAGATAAAAAAAACAGGAAGATAATAGACGAGAATCACACACTCGCCGTGTGTGATTCTCGTCTACTTAATCTTCATGTGTTTTTATCTCCTGTTTCCCGTAGTTCATTTCTGTGAGGAGAATTTGGGCGGGAAGACAGTAAACTCATTCATCTCTCCAAACCAGAAAATCTCCTACACGGTGTCAGAAAGGGATGGAACTATACCAGACGAATAGCACCATCATTTTCTGATAAGGTAATACTGATGTGGATGTAAGGCTCGTAAGATAGATATATCCTCTATCTCAGTCCATCTTCTTCAGAGTTCTGAAAGAATCATCATCTGCCCGCCTTTCCCCAATTATGTTGGGGCCGGCTTCCCGTCTAACCGGATGCAGCTAAATACCAGTGTTTTACATGGAGCGACTGCCTGTCTGACCTCCACAATCCAACACACACGATATCCCTTGGTAAGACTGGTTGTCAGACTTTCGGGCTTCTGACGCCCTATCAAAGATCTAAAAATGACAGCAGGGACCAACGGCTTAACGTGATATCCAAGGCACGGAGGGATCTTGTTATGTAAAGATGGTCACCCATCTACGGACCAACCGCGGCAAGCGTAGCTTAACCTAATCGATCGACCCGTACAGCTATTATTACTTAGCCACAAGCTCCTCCCCCAGTTCTGAAAGAATGTGGTTGTGATACAGTTAATAAATTGTTCAGCACATTATTTTCTTTTTCAGCCGCTCCTTATTTACTCATCCGTGGCTACTGGTTTCTGCTGCATAGTACTAGGAACCCAGATCCTGACGGAGTGGGGTCCAAAGTGGACGATACCAATGTTCATATACATGTTCACGACTTTCTATACGTTTGGGGCAGGAACAGTGCCCGTCGTGGTTTTGGCTGAAGTATTTTTACCCGAGGTTAGTCACTATCACTATTACCGGTTTGAATTTGTAATCTCGATTTTTATCTAATAAAGACCTAGTTGCATCTTGCCTAGTTTTTAAAGACAGCTTTAAAATGATTTGTGTTTCTTTAGCTTCAGTCCTAGAACAAAACCTTTATTTACGGTTGGCGCAGTTAATTAAGCGATTGACTGCTGCGCGGCGTGTCGCGGGTTCGATTCCCGCACGGAACAAATATTTGTATGACCTACAAGTAGTTGTTTCGGGTCTGGCTGTTTGTATATGTGAATTTAAATGTTTGTAAACGCACCCATAATACAGGAGACATTCCTAGTGTGGAGCAAAGTTTAAAAAAAAAAAAAAATCATATTAACTTAGTATGTACCTATTTTCTTTTCAGGTAAAAAGCATCATGTCAATGTTAGCAGTGGAATGGTCGTGGATACTCAACTTTCTCACCCTGTTCGTCTTTAACCTCCTTGTAACGTCTGTAGGCCTGCCCCCAGTCTTCTATTTCTTCTCTTTTGTCTGCTTCTCTACAGCTGTCTTCTTCTTTTACTTCTTGCCGGAAACGAAAGGGTTACCAGTTTATGCTATTCAAGAATTGTTTATGAAGCAAAAATGATTTTGTTTCTTAGCTTTAAAATGTATGACTCAATATATTTACTGCTTCCACATGTGAACTTACTTGATAGCTTTTTACAGAATTATGATCACTGTGGACCCTGTCGGGCCCTCTTTAGTTAATAAAATACCAAACTGTTTTAAGTTCATGCTTATTTTTATTAATTAAAGAAAAATACAAGAAACATTGTAAAAAAAAAATTGTTATTTCAAGTAACAAGACTCATAAGTATACATAAAAAAATAAATTAAATTAGATACATATAAAGGATACAGACAGGATAACAAGCACAGACAAGATAACAAGCATAGACAAAATAACAAGCACAGACAAAAACGCTCACAAGGTAACAATATGTCTGCTACAGCATTGCCGTATATGTATAAAGGCAATCCGGTCTGTTGGCGATCATCACCAGGACGGTATTGGCGCTGCCCCGCACTCTGCGCACCAGAGACGCGCACCGCGCGCGCATCGTCGCGTGAAAGCAGTTGGTGCGCGCCTCCGCGAACATGCCCAAGGCGCTGCAGTGGCGGGGCAGACCCAACACTGCCCTGAAAGCGTTATTGAACTGGACGCGGATGGCGCTGTATGCCGCACGAGTATACTTTGCCCATAGACTGAAAGTGTAGTGGGATATATAATAAGCTCTAAAGAGCGTTATTTTTACCTCCCTCGAACAACGCGTAAACCTACGTGCTCTCATATTACCCCTGACTGACAACGCCCTTCGCTCCCGCTCAATGTCCGCATCGTCTTTTAGGTCAGCTAATGTGACGCAAGTATTTAAACTGTTTTATACACACAGGGGGTACACTGTTCATACTTCTTAGACTACTAGCTCCAAACACCATGAATTTGCTCTTACCTGCATTATATTTCAACCTTTTATATATTTTATTGTATCTCCCGACTAAAAATGCACTCCAATAGTACCTTTGTCATGTCCATAAAAAATTATAATAAGTTACCCGAAATAATAAAGAATTTAAATAGGTATAATATCTTTATAACTAAATTGAAGCTTTTCCTTGTAAGCAAATGCTATTATAGTTTATGCGAATACTTAAATGATAAATTATAAGTAATTTCATAACAATTTTTTTACCTACTAATAATAAGAAAAATAAATTTTAAATAATTATGGATCGTCCAATAAATAACTTACCCTAGGTATAATAAATATTAATTAAGTATCTACTAAATAAAAACAATAATAAATAAATAAAGCAATAATGAATAATAAAAAAATAAAGGGTTTTTAAAATGTTAATAAATAAATAAATGTATATAATTTATAAAACAATAATTATAATTCTTAAATTCAATTCTGTATAAATAAATCAGTTTAACTTACTAACTACTTAACCAATAATAAAATGTATCACATTAAACACCCAAGGATCTTTCTCCTCTCTCCTACTTGATCGATGCTGTGCCCGACAGGGTCCATAATTGTGTCTAATATAATTATTTCCCTACCAACTATATACATTATGGTACGCAATAAAGAATTGAGAATTGAGCTACTTTGAGTGTTCCACCGTAGCCTAAAGTTAGGATTTTTCGGACTGTGCATGTCAACTTCCAGTCTTTGATTACCAAATACGGCTGAATTTAATATCTGCCTACAAGAAGTTATTGCAGACTGACATCGCTTATTGAATTATTCTGAAATCCCTCGTTAATACGATAATATCCTATGTAATCATCGGATATTATCATTTTCATATTTGGGTTATCAGATACTGTTATTAAACACTATCACTGGTATGTTATTTTCGCACTACACTAGCAAAGGCCACTTCTCATAATACAAATAGTCGCGTAAGAAAGAACGAGCATTGATCGCCACGCGTGCTCGGAGCGAGTTGAAGGTTTGTGGGTCTCCAGGTTGCGGGGGTTTACTTCTGCTTAATCTGGAGTAGGTACTAGAAGTAGACTAGAGGTCAAACATTTCGTAGAAGATGTAGGAAGCAGCATAAACTTTTCTTTTGCTGAAAATTGTCAATACCTGTGAAACAAATCGCTGACTCTGGGAAAAGCATATTGCGCTTAGTATAAGGCTGCCCTTTTTACCAGAGATGAGCTAAACTGTGTACGATATCAACCAATGGGATCGTTTAATTTTCATAGCGTAGCTTGGCTTAGCTCAGGTGGAAAAGGGTTAAACGAAGCTTTAGTTTTATACACACGCGAAAAGCGCATCTTCTTAGCACATCTTACCCGCTCCGCTACGCCACTCAGTGCACGCGTAGCATGACCAATTCTATCTCTATTCTACCAAGAATAGACAAAAGTTCTTTCTATCTAACTCGACATCTCTTTTGCCCGAGCACGGGGCACAGACTACTTAAGAGATCAAAATGGCTAGACTATAGGATCAGACAAATTGACAAAACTGTGGCACAGAATTTCGTGGCAGAGCTTCGGCTGCTGATTTCATTCCCGAACGGAACTGGTCTACAGATAATTTATTCAAGGTCTTATGCCATGCTTATGCAATTTACTTATCTATGCACGTCGCTATCGTAACACTACTAGACATATTATTCTTCAAACATTCGGGTATCCTAAAAAGTTGGACACCAGACCCTCAATCATTAGGTATTATCACATATTATAGTTATTAGGTTTTAATTAATAGTCCAGAGCCGATTACATACATATTTCCGGCAACAAAGTCGGCCCCTTCACAAGGACAGGTCTGTGCGGAGTGTCTTACCTTACAGGCTGCCTTTCCATCAGAGATATGAGGTAGTTAGGGCGTAAAGCTAAGCTACAAAACTATGTAGGTATGTGTCCATTTCCACCAGCACGCGTAGTATGAGCACCATAGAAACGGGTTTTGAAGGAAGAATAGACAAAATGACAGATTGTAGAAAGATTTCTACCGTCTTAAGCATGGCGATATTGAAACTGAAGAAAATATTTTTTTCTATTCTTCAGTCGGTTCCGTTTGGTGCCGGACGTAAAGAATAGCACCATCCCATTTCTTCCCGTGGGTGACGTAAAAGGCGACTAAGGGACTTACTAGAGAATGGGCAGCAGCATTCTCTATGAATTTTTAAAACAATACTGTGATCGCCAACCTGCCTGCCTGCCAAGCGTGGCGATTATGGCCATACCCCCCCCTTTTTGGGGGAGGCCTATGTCCAGCAATGGACGTCTTTCGGCTGAAATGATGATGAATGATGATTCTTCAGTCGACAAAAATCTACAATGTCAAGCATGACGACCAATTTTTCTCTACTTTTGACACTTGCGGGTAGAAACATTTCTTTCTATCTACATCACATTGGACCTAGGTATGAATCTATATTGATTTTGAAAACTCAATTCAATATTTTCAAGTCCAAATTTCTTCTCACTGAACAATCTGGTCAGTGAGTCGTCTTAGGGGCGAAGTTTTATATAGTTGGAGCATACGCTTAGGGGCACTTCGAGCAGCAAAGACAATTTTTTTTTTATTAATAAGAAAACGAATTTTTGCTGGTTTTTATTAACAAAACTTGACGTTTGACACATATTTTTCGATATCGAAACGTATTATTACCGTAGAATTCTTAGCTTATCTACAAATCAAATCAAATCACTTTTATTTGTTAACACAGGTAGAAATACAGATCTTGAGTTTGGTGAACAGAACGCTATGTTATGCCAGGAGGCATACAAATATGGTGTGCATCTATCTAATTATTATGAATTTAAATAAAAATAAAAAGGATGTTTGAAATTCATGCATAATTAAAATTTCAAAATAAATCATAACAATTATATAATATTATTTTAAAAATTGTACGATGTCAGATTTAAATGAGGAATTATTTAGTTATAAATGTCAAAAAATAAAAAAAACAAGTCAGAGCAATTGAAAATGTCAAAAATTATTACATGTCAATATTACAACCTCAAATTAATTCGTCATTTAAGTTTTTTCATTTAAACATAGATGCAAAACACTATATTGAGTCATCATTTAAAAATTCATCCAGTGTGTAGTAACATTTGTCACTAAGTAAGCTATTAAGTGCCTTTTTGAATTTTATTAATGGCATATTTTTAATGGCATCCGGTATTTTATTATAAATTTTTGGAGCGTTGCCGAAAAGGCTTTTACGCATTAAGGCTGTTTTACATTTGACATTACATAGTTTGTTACAGTATTGAGTACGCAATGGCTTTCTTCTGACCGCCGATAAGCTGACAAATAAATGCGGGTTTTTTTTTACAAACAATGCAGTTTCCATTATATACATTGCTGGCAGTGTCAATATCTTTAGTTTTCTGAAATACGGAATGCAGCTATCCGTTGTTTTTAGACCACACATGGACCTCACACAACGTTTCTGCATCCTAAATACAACCTCCCTATTAGCTGACTGCCCCCAGAAAATAATACCGTATCGTAAAACAGAAGCTGCAAGTCCATGGTATGCTGCTAACAATGTCTCAATATTAACCTTTTTTGAAAGTTGGAATAGTGCATACGCAGATTTACTTAGTCTTTTACATATTATGTCAGTATGAATGTTCCAAGTCAATTTATTATCAATAGTCATTCCTAAGAATTTAGCACTATCAACTTCCTGAATTTTATGGTCTTTATAGTTGATATTAATGTTATTATTTTCACGACGCTGATGGTATTGCATGATATTGGTCTTACTTAGGTTAATTTTCAAATTATTATCTTCAAGCCAGTTTATTATTTTAGTCAAAGATTCATTAATATCATTTTCATAATTATTTATGTCATTGCATTCTATTATTGCTAAATGATAAATGATTTTATTTCTGTAAGTAGGTTTGTACAAACACTTTTACACGTCAATCATATTTTAAAAACTAGATGAGGTCGGCGTTTCCTATCTGACTACTCTGAGAAGAAAGGCCGAAACAAACTCAGAGGTCATAGTCTCTTTTAAAGTCCAGACATAATCTTGGTCAGATCATGTGAAGACCATGTAGATTGGTGTCTGAAATGGTCTTTTGAGGAAAGAACCACACAGGTTGAGTGGACCTGACCAGTCAGTGCACGCATTTGTCAGTAATCGTGCAGCTCTACTCAGAATATATGGAGCTCAACGATGCGACTATCAATACCAAAGAAAGGCCATTTGGGTAGGCCACTTATATGACTCAAACTGCCAGACCATGATTAACACTAACTGAGAATAAAAGAAAGGGAAAAAAAATATTATGCAATAACCCACATAGTCTTCACATTCACAATAATTAAAATAATATAATACTTTACAAGTAAATATTCCTGTCATTGTGTATAAAATAATAATTAAATGTCACTGTTTATAAAATAATAAAGTTAGCAAAAACAAAAAAAAAAAAAACAATAAAAATAAACTACCTCAATATGTACAAAAATTGGAGCAGCTCAATCCCAAGCCTTTTTGTCCTCAATATAATCTTTAACAGTATAAAAGGCTTTCTGGCACAACTTACGTTTAATGAATGATTTGAATTTATTAAGGCTTAGATCTTGAACGTGGCTTGGAAGTTTATTATAAAAGCGTATACATTGACATCGAAACGAGCCACCTATTTTCTTGAGCCTTGTTGTAGGTACAACAAATTTGTGTTTGTTTCTAGTATTTATATTATGGATATCACTGTATTTTTTAAATAATTTTATATTTTTATGGGCATATAATAGATTTTCAAAAATATACTGAGAAGGCACAGTCATTACATTAATCTCCTTAAATTTCTCTCTGAGAGAGTGTCTTGGACTTAATTTATAAATTGATCGAACAGCTCTTTTCTGCAAAACAAAGATAGTCTGAATGTCGGCAGCATTTCCCCATAACAGAATACCGTACGACATTACACTATGAAAATAGCTAAAGTACACTAAACGGGCTGTCTCTATGTCAGTTAAATTACGAATTTTTCTAACAGCATATGCTGCGGAGCTTAGCTTTTTTGACAGTTTATCTACATGTGGGCCCCACTGAAGCTTAGCATCCAAAGTCAAGCCCAAGAATACAGTGCTATCTTCAGGATTCAATTCTTCGCCCTTTATTAACACATTAGTTTTCACCTGCCTAACGTGAGGTAGCGTAAACTTAATGCATTTGGTTTTTTTTTCATTTAGAAGTAAATTATTAACATTAAACCAGTGAACTACTTTTGAGATCGCGCTATTTACATCGTCAGTAACCAGCTGCTGACGTTTAAGTTTAAACAAAAGTGAAGTGTCATCTGCAAACAACACTATATCATGATTATCCTTTATGAGGTAAGGCAAGTCATTAATGTAAATAAGAAACAAGAAAGGACCAAGAATTGAGCCCTGTGGGACTCCCATTCTTACTATAGATCCGGGAGATCTTTTCCCATTGACGTCAACGCTCTGAATCCTATTACTCAAGTATGAAATAAGAAGATCCAGAGCGGTGTTCCGGATCCCGTAGTGGCGGAGTTTCCTGATTAACGTTTCATGAAAAACGCAATCGAATGCCTTGGACAAATCACAAAAAATGCCCAAGGCATCGCATTTATCTTCCCATGCATTATAAATATGTCCTAACAGTTCAACACCGGCATCAGTAGTCGAACGGCCCCTTGTAAAACCGAACTGTTTGCTATGTAGTAATTTATGTTAAATCTTTGCAATTGGTCTAAAATTAATTTCTCAAAAATTTTACTAAAGGTAGGTAGTACTGAAATAGGTCTATAATTTGAGGGGTCTGATGTACTACCTGATTTAAACAACGGTATTATTTTACTATTTTTCATAAGGTCAGGAAACTCCCCACAGTCAATACAATTATTAAAGATAAGAGCTAAAGTAGGTGCTACAATGTCTATAATAGACTTAGCAACTTCTACAGAATTACCCCACAGATCTGCAGTCTTTTTTACATTTAAAGTGTGAAAGGTTTGAATTATATCTCTACAGGTAATATGTTCAAAATGAAATTCCGACTCGCAAACATTAACATTTTCCTTAAGCAAAGACTCAGCAACAGAAGGTGATGAGTTTAGGGATTTAGTAGTTGAAACGGGAATATCTGAAAAGAAATTTTCAAAGGCCACGGCGACTTGTGAGTCTGATTTTATTATGTTGTCATTAATTGACAGGCTATAGTCAGTATTTCGGTTACTAGACCTTCCCGTTTCACTATTAATAATATTCCAAGTCGTTTTAATTACGTTACTACTGTTTTTAATCTTCGAACTCAAATAACGCGACTTTGCCATACAACAAACTTTTTTAAATAATTTTGAATAATTTCTAACATACAAATTGAATTCATCAGTGTTTACATAATACCTTTCATTGTACAGCTCATAAAGCCGTGTTCTACTTTTATGAATACCAATGGTAGCCCAATCACTGAAAGATGCGTTACTATTAACCGAGATAGTCTTGGGAATAAACGTGGAATTAAATTGTTGACAGTAAATATAAAAAAAATCATTATATAGATTATTATGATCAGTATGCATAAATGAAACTGGTAATTTGTTACTGAGTTTACCTTTAAAAGCTTCCAAGCGCCTTGCAGTTTTGGGGTTAACAGTGATATCCTTTTTAGCCACTTTGTTGTTTTGGTTTTGGATAGTAATCCTTTGCCCACAGTGATCAGAATCTAGTAAATTTATAATTTCTTTGTGGCTTGGTATAATATCTGTATAAATATTATCTAGGCATGTGGCACTAGTAGGGGTTATTCTTGTGGGCTCCAAAAACAGGTTTACAAGATTATATGACTGAAACAGACTTATTATTTTACTACAAGAACCCGAGTTTTCTAACAAATTAACATTAAAATCACCACAAGTGATAATGGACTTGTTCGAGTTACAAATCTTGTGCAACACTTCATCCATTACCCTTTCAAAGCAGTCATACAATCCTGAAGGGGGTCTGTACACACTTAATACAATAAACTGCTCCAATTCTATACAGGCTATTTCAACTGTCCGCTCAACAGATAGGCTCACAATATCCTTACGGTCTTTAAATTTAAGCTGGTTACTTACTAAAATTAATGAGCCCCCGTGTATAGCATTTACTCTGCTGAACGAACTACCAACCTGGTGATTATTAAAATTGAACAAGAACTGGTGGCTTTTAAGCCAATGTTCTGTTATACAAAGAATATCAATACTGTTAAAATTCATAAATTCTACTTCTAAATCTTTGTTTAGAAATCCTTGAATATTTTGATGCACCAGGTTGATACTATTGACTGAGTTTAAACTTTTATTTGATTTATTTTTGCAATTATGTACATTATAGCTAGAGGTTGCCTCTATTGTCCTAATTTCTAATTTAAATTATTTTGAATGTCAATTTTTGTTACCAATTTATTGGGTGAATTATTTAACATGTCATTGCATTGCTCAATAGAAGCAATTTGTTTAGCCAAATTCTTGGCTGTAATAGAAAAATAATATGATAGCGACACAGCTATCTGTCTTTTACAATATTTAGAAAGATTGTACCTATCCATAAAAAATCTATCTTTTGTCAAATAAAAATGATTACCAACATAATTGTTGGTAATCATTTTTTTGCTGTTATTTAGTTGCTGTGCTGTCATCTGCAAAAAGAACCATCTTATGCTGAATGATTTTTGGGAGATCATTGATGTAAATCAGAAATAGAGGTGGTGCCAATACGCCACCTTGGGGTACGCCATATTTTATGGGTCTTTGCTTTGAGAAGTATACAGTTTCTAATTTAGTTTTGGGACATAATCGAGTGACTTCAGTGCATTGAACTCTATCAGTTAAATATGATTCTATCAATTTTAGGATATTTCCCCTTACTCCGTAGCCATACAGCTTTTGTAGCAATATCCCATGGTCAACATAGTCGAAAGCTTTCGTCATATCAGTAAAAATAGTACAAATTGGATTATTTTTATCAACTGATGTCATAATACTATTAATTAAATCAAACAGTGCCAAGTTAATATTTATGTTTTTGCGAAAACCTTTCTGTTCATTGCAGAATAGGTTATATTTTTCAAAATATGTGTACATGGAGTTGTATATAACGTTCTCAAAAATTTTGGACAAAACGGAAATTTTTGCAATGGGTCTATAGTTTTTCATATTTGTTTTGTCATCTTTTTTAAGTAAAGGTTTAATAATAACTTTTTTTAAGCTGTTTGGAAATTTGCCATCAGCAATACAAAGGTTAATAATGTGAGCTAATGGCTGTGCTATATTTTCCTTTACGTACTTTAGGACTTTAGTACAGACGCCATCCCAACCAACAGTATTTGTATTTTTTAGATTAGAGATAATTTTTATAATGTCATTTTTCGAAACCGTTGACATTAATAGAGATTGTGATGAAAGATTGTCAAAGACATTACCATTAATCTTGTCAGAATTTATATTATTTTCAATTGTGTCACTAGCTACCCCCCCCCCGTTGCTAAGGAAGGAATAAATATGTCTTGGTCTTCATAGAAACGTGAGTCTACGGGTCGCTCGCCCCGTACCGAGCCCGTACCAGGGAGTCTATACTCCGAAGCGTTAATCCGAAGTATCGGCCGAATGTTCGGCCGTTTTATAACTTCCATAGTTTCCTTTTGACTTTGAATCCTTACCCGACTTAAAGCAATACTATTGTAGTCTGTGACTTAAAGTCAATGTTCTATGTTATAGGGTTTGGTTTCCGCACTTAGTCCTTCATGTGGACCATTGTGCGTGGGCCATGGCGGCCGCCTGTTATTTTATTCCAACCAGCCCACCTCCCTCCAGAAGCTGATTAGGTCTCCCGGTCTGCATAGAACATCTGTGAAGGATCTGGGTGACCCGAGGGTTTCCGTTCTGATCTGGGTGACGCCTGTGCAGTCAAAGAGCACATGCGCAACGGTTTCTTCAGCCTCCATGCAGGCCCTACACAGAGGGCTGTCCGTTATGCCTATTGTGTGGAAGTGTTTGTTAAATGAGCAGTGTCCCGTGATGGTCCCCGTCACCAGGCGCAGGCCGTTCCTGTCCAGGCGTAGCAAACGCCTGGTTGGCCTGCTATCTAAGGATGGCATGGCTTCCCTGGACTGCCTGCAGCCCGGTGTCGAGGTCCACCAGTTCTCCGCTTGTGTGTGGGTGAACTCCTGTAGCCACCTGCGTAGTTGTTTAAAGGGGATGGGTACGATGGGTTCGGGTCCCCAGACTGACGCGCTGGATGCTCTCCTAGCAAGTTCGTCAGCTGCGTCGTTACCCAGCGATCCGCTGTGACCTTTTATCCATTGCAGTGTCACTGTGTTACGGTTGCACACCGTCACCCGCTCCTGTGCGTTGTGACATTCTAGTGTTAGTCTGGAGGTAATATATCTTTTATCTAGGACTTAAAGTCAAATGTTGACTTTGGCTTATCTCTATGACTGTCGTTTTTTTTCCGTAGTCAGCCATTGTTAGCCGTAGTCAGCCATTGTTAGCCGTAGTCAGCCATTGTTAGCCGTAGTCAGCCATTGTTAGCCGTAGTCAGCCATTGTTAGCCGTAGTCAGCCATTGTTAGCCGTAGTCAGCCATTGTTAGCCGTAGTCAGCCATTGTTAGCCGTAGTCAGCCATTGTTAGCCGTAGTCAGCCATTGTTAGCCGTAGTCAGCCATTGTTAGCCGTAGTCAGCCATTGTTAGCCGTAGTCAGCCATTGTTAGCCGTAGTCAGCCATTGTTAGCCGTAGTCAGCCATTGTTAGCCGTAGTCAGCCATTGTTAGCCGTAGTCACCCATTGTTAGCCATAGTCAGCCATTGTTAGCCGTAGTCAGCCATTGTTAGCCGTAGTCAGCCATTGTTAGCCGTAGTCAAGCAACGGCCGAACATTAGGCCGATACTTCAGATTTATGTTCGGAATAGAGCCCCTGTTCTCTAAGTAGCCTGCGGGTCTCTGAAATCGGAGGGATTAGCGTCAGAATACTCTATTGACGTTCTTTAGTCATTTGGTACTACTAGTGCAGTAGTCTGATATGCGGCTGCAATTCCTCTCTTAGCGTGTCGATGGTGATCTCAATTAAGACAGCCCTGAACAAGTTGATATTGCATTATCAGTAGCGTTTATAACTGCACTGTCTAGAACTCTAAGAGTGCATGACTGTTAACTGACTCTAGCTTACCTATGTATAAGCAGGTAGATACATAATTCATTACTTTAGTACCCTACAAAATGGTTGAGCTGGATGGTGCTGATCCACGCGTCTTGTTCGTGAACGGGCGCCGTCAGTTGAGACTGGTCATCTCCTATCTGCCAGGGCTTATTTGTAATCTTTTTATATTTTGTATTGTTTTTAAATATTTTTTTTTTTACATTGTTCTCACATATAGAAGCGACAAGAATAATGTACCCAGGATTTTGTAATATCTTGATTTAATAGAGTGTCCTTGGAATTTCTTGCCTGTTCTTCTCCATAGAGATCTACGTTTTGGAATCGGCACAACTTTTTGACTAACTGACCAACTCTTTGACAATTCAAAAGTGCTTGTAATTGGTTTAATTGAAATAAATGCTTTGAGTTTGAGTTTGACTGTACAGGATAAAATGAACTCGCACTACTTTATCAAATCCACATTTACAAACAGTCGGTACACTTTATCTACGAGCGTTAGTTGCTACTTGCGGCCGTTGACCGATGCAATGAGGTCAAGGTGCCATCAGACGAGACGGACAGACAATACTTGACATAATATTATGAGCATGGATGTCCGCATGTATTTTTAAATGTTTTTTTGTTAATTAGTTTGTTGATAAGAGTAGGAATGTAGGATTACGATGACATTTGAGACTATATTTCATGTTGCTAACTGAATATTTTTAAAACCGAAGGAGGAGCCCCGTTAGCCCCGATCCATCAGGTAAGGCTACATTTTTTTTTAAACGTTGCCCCACACTAGGAATTTCTCTTGTATTGTGGGTGCGTTTACAAACATTTAAATTCACATACACAAACAGTCAGACTCGGAACAACTACTTGTAGGTCATACAAATATTTGTTCCGTGCGGGAATCGAGCCCGCGACACGCAGCGCAGCAGTCAATCGCTTAACTAACTGGGCCAACCGTGCCGTCAATTGCCGGGGTTGGTCAGTAGATGGGTCACCATCTTTACATACCGAGACACCTCCGTGCTTCGGAAAGCACGTTAATCCATTGCGTTGGTCCCGGCTGTCATTCGTGGATCTTACGGGTCGTCAAAAGCCCGACAGTCTGACAACCAGCCTTACCAAGACGTATTACCCAGATACTGGGTTGTAGAGGTCAGATTGGTAGTCGCTTCAAGTAAAATACTGGTATTCAGCAGTCAGCTCTGGCTGTTACGTCCAAACAGTGCTTAGTAATATATGATCGCATTGTATCCAAAAATACTTAGATAAGTATACTCTGAATATGAATGACATTACACAAATATAACAAAAACAATACGCAAAACCGTTTACTTCCTTTTACTTAACTTTTTTTTTTGGACGACTCCCTACATATTAAAACATGACTGTCGTTATAAAAGACGTAAGCGACAAGAGAATGGTAGATTATGATTATTTTTATCGCGGTGGCCCCTGACCAGCGGCTATAGTGTTGGGACGGTATACTACGATAGCGGTATTTTTAGTAACTGCTATTTTTATCAATGTTACTTGGCTGCACACACTTTTAATTTTTTTTTCGTTGAATTTGTTTATGATTTTATTAAGAGTACAGAAAATAATTTGTATTGCAGTTTACTACTCGTAGTAAGTCCAGAAACTAAGCATAATATTTTTGTGTTAGGAGTGGCTTCACGTGGCTGAGTAATTTAATAAGAATTAATCGCGAATCCTATTAGACTGATTTGAAATCCTAATTTTTGTCCTCTTAATTCCTCTTATTCGTTGACCCACAAAAAGACACGAGCCGCCAGTTCCTACCCAAGCACCGCACTATTACGTACCAAAACAACTATATAAAAGCAGTTACTCCAATAACGTTATACATATACCAGTTACTTCGCTACAACGCTATTCCCTGATACATTACGTTCCACCAGTTCACGGCCAGTCCAGTACTAGAGACAGCGCGACCCGCACGCCAGTCACCTCCGCCAGTGTTTACTATACAAGTGTTAGTTCGTTATCAGTATTATTTGTTTGGGTAAGTTTTATGATAATATTGGTTTATGTCATGTTTTTGTTAATGTCTGGTTGTTATTTGTATGTTTGATAGGTTTGGGGTAAGTTTTCTGTTATTTTTATGGTTTTTGTCAGAGATAGTGCTGTTGCAACTACTGCAGTGACTATAGTTGTGTTTATTTGGACATCGTTACTGTTGAAAATATGAATACACGTCACGTACACACGTTTTGCAGAGTTAATAGTAGCATAGTAAATACTGCCGTGTGCGAATACCTACGTTTGTCCTAATTAGAGATCGGATATTCGAATGCATATTTACCTAAAGTTTGAGAGTTGACTAGTATGGAGTGCGCTTCGGTACGGGAAAAAGTGTCGGTTTCCAGGGCTGACAAGTTTCAAGAACAACTCTTTTATACTGTGTATCCCCGAATAAATATATTTCATTTTAGAATAAAAAGTTTTGAAGAAATATGAATAGTGTTTTTTAAACGTGTTATATTTTCCACAAAATTCTTGCCTAGTTCTGAATAGATAAGAAATATTTATTATACTTAGGAATACCAAATTGTATACCTACACACCTTAATGAAACCCTGCGATCCCGGAATAAAAATATATTTTAAGAAGCCGTTTCCATACTTTGTATGCTTTGCCGGAAAAAAAACGTACTTTAGGTAAATATGCATCCGAATATCCGATCTTCATAATCCACTAAAGGTAAAGAAAGGCCCACACAAACGGCAGGCAATCGGCGAGTTCTGCAATCGTTTTGTACGGGACAGACTGTTTGCGGGGAGTGTTTATTATTTATTTCTATAATGTGTTTGGTGGACTACATAACATAAGTGCACCCGCACCGTGTGAGTCGTGTCATCTGCGTAAGATATTTCGTCTGTTGTAGAGACAGTAATCTAAAGGGTTACCAATTCATACTGCTGTCTTTAATCAGTTATTAATTCAGTTCAGTTACCAGCCTAACATAAGCATAGACTGTAGTCATCCACTGCTGAATTTGGCCTCTCCATTGCCATAATATTATTCAAACTGCTAAGCTGTGTGATTATGGCATAATCACACAGCTGGAATGGTTATCGCAGTGTATTAGTTAACAGGAAGGACGACATTGTTGCCCATCCGTTTGTCATAATTATGATACGAAACGATTAGGAAAGGAGAGCTCTACCTACTCCATTATTCCTGACATGTAATCGCGAAAGTGATCGTGAAAGGACACGCATTTCATATTACGACCGTGGAAATTTCTGAACTCGTAAGGGGCAGGCAGGGATTTAAATGTCCCATACGAAATTGGAAACTTAACCCATCGATTTGTTAACAGACGTCGAATAATCTGGGATGGTCGAACATTCGTTCTTGCTAGGAAGAGGAACATTTAATTATAAATTAAGCTATTCCAAAGGCTTGGCTTGGCCAAGGTCTCCCCGTATTCGTGCCTCAGATAGGTACCCACTTCTCTTTCTTTATTGGAAGTATTGTAAAATAAATAATAATAATCCATTGTCAAGGAAGACGATTTAATCATTCGCCAATCGGTAAGTTTTCCTCGACCAGCCTATGCGATTAATTCCATCCCCAGGCACCTATTGTGCGGGGATCATTGTTCACCTTTCCGCAAGTGCATTCTGCAGATGTCGTTCACTATCATTTTACCCTGGTAGAATTGGTAAGCATCTATAAAAATCATCTTATATCTATGTATTTATAAATAGTAAATTAACTGTTAATGATAGTATAGTGACCTTCAATGAATTCACATTGCAGTGCTAATGGCCGCGCTAGGTGCATGTGCCTTCCAATGTCATGCCTTACCATCCGCAGTGGGACACATGTGTCGGCACGTGGTTCTGGCGCAAGGTCTCGACACAGAATTCATTTTCATTATTTTGTTTTTAACGAGTCTTCACTATTTTTGGATCCTTTGGGGATGAAGACTGAATAGTCAGTAAGTTGCTAAACATTGCGGCTTGTGTTAGGCATAAGTGAAAAGCGTTTGTTCTGTTCAAAACAAACCACACACTTTTTAAAGTGTATGTACCTAATTCCTTTTTGCGTTGACTTCTATAACACAAGCAGCTGTGCGCCGTGTAATTTCCTATCGGTGAAATGTTGAACTTCCATACAAACTTTAATTACCTATCCCCTTTACATTTTCAAAAATCCTTCCTTAGTGCTCACGTGCGTAACAAAAGGAACTCTTGCGCCTTTCATGGTTCCAGACTTATCCGTTGTCTGTCAGTGAATTAATAAGTTTAAGATATTAATAGAGTCGATAAAAACTTTTTATTGAATATGTACACAATGGTTTGTCCTTAGTTCCAAGTGCAGACTAGGAAAAAATGCAAACATCACTTATTTTAGCATTGTCGGTCAGCCCACTTGAGTCGCTTTGGGTTTTTTTCGACAAACGTAGACAGTATTTGAAAAATTAATGCAGGATCAATTGCAAAGAGATTTTAATAAACATAAATATTAAACAGTAAACAATTTGGTTTCACAAGGGGTCGCTCGACCCTGGGGTTGCACATATTTTTGAGGCCTGGGAGAGGCTACACATTATTAAATAATTCAAATTCAAATTATCGATACAATAAAAATATTACAAAGAACGATTATTAGCAGAAGATAATAATTAAGGCGTGTGATTAATTGGTAGTTGCTAGGTGTTATTAAGGTGTGGCGGTCACAAGAGAATTGTATGATAGTAAGCAATATAGTTATTAGTATATAGTTCAGCAATCCGCAATGGGCCCCCGTGGTGGACCATGGCCCACTCCCACTCACAGAGGGGAGGCGTGTGCGTTACCCAGGCCAGATGTTGTCGAAAATGGTCATTTGAATGTAATAGATAATTAGTTTTGCGGCTTCTGTAGTTGTTGCGCACATTTTTAAATTTGTTGCGCTTATAGTTTTTTAATTATTTCACAAAAACATTTCCTGCTGGGGTAACGTTATCCCAGCCAGACCTTTTTCTTTCTAATGGGAATATTTAAATAAATACTAGATATAAAATTAGTTGTCTAGATGAAGTAAATGTTGTGCCTTATTTTGTATTTATTCTTTCATCGGTTGCGAAGTTATTCGAGATTTTGCTGGGGTAACGTTTTTGGTTTTGCTAGATCTTTGAAACGGTTAAGCGGATTCTTATCATATTTTGTACATGACTTCTTAGGAATTAGTTTAAATTTGTTCTGCAATAAAAAAACCAAAATAATGCATAGTTTAAAGGTTATTTCATTAAATAGAAAAACACTTCAATTGGTTCCAGCACTCTCAATAAGAGGTCTAAAGACTTACTTTAAACGTTATTTTAAAGCTTGTAAATGCTTTCAAATGTATGTGAAGTTTCATTAGTATCCTGTAAGTATTTAACAAGTTATGATGATATTCAGTTCTTCACGAGCACGGTCTTGATGCGCGCGGTGTTATTTGGCCACTGGATTGGATATATGAACTGAATGTTATGTCAATTATTAGTTGTTTAGTTCAGTTGTATATCAGTAAAATTTCAGCGTAGTACATTGGATAATTAATGAGATAATACGATTAAAGTCATTAGGAAGTGAATCACCGAGGTAACCCGACCAAGTTTAGGTGGTTACGAAAAAGCGAAATCGCAGAACATTATGGTACCTTCTAAAATATGTAGGATAGTGTTACAAATTTAGTACAGACATGTACACAAGTTTAAAAAAAAAACTACATGTTTATTAAAGAATTTTTATTAATAGGTAAAATAATCATTTCAACTGAACTTCAGAATCCGTTGCGTAGTTTTAAAGATTTAAGCAAACAGGGACAGACAACGGGAAGCGACTTTGTTTTATAGGTACTATGTAGCGAAGGATAAATTTGTCGTTATCATTGTTGAGAATTCCAGTCCAGGTAATAACTAAGTACGAAAAAAAATAAAATAATAAGTAAGTTCCTAAATTCAAATATTTAAGCCTTAAAAAAAATACAGTTTTAGATAAGTAGGTACCTAACAACATGTACATATTAATAATAATTTTGCTACTATTTCTGTAGTTACATTATGCAAGCTTACCTTGTTCGTGAATTCATCAAGCAACACGCACCATAATTATGATCATCAATAGAAGCACTCCACATTAACAGTAATTCGCCACACTTATTATTATATAATAGCTCTCACGCACTCGATAAATATTTGCAAAAACAGGAAACGGAACTGTCGAAGTGCATGCGCACTCTAGAAGATGAATTATGTGATTATGGAGCATGTTTAGTGCGTTATGCAAACAATGAATTACCTCTTCACCCCACCCCTCCCGCGTCCCACCGAACGACATGTTATATCGGTGATTTTTGATAAGTGTGTGCAACTGGAAGATAATAATAATGTTTTCATAGTACAGATATTATTATATTATTATGTATTTAACAGTGTACGCATCTGTACCGAAATTGTAAGGTGTATTATACTAAACATTTCAAAAGATAGCATAATGTTCTGCGATTTCGCTTTTTCGTAACCACCTAAACTTGGTCGGATTACCTCGGTGATTCACTTCCTAATGACTTTAATCGTATTATCTCATTAATTATCCAATGTACTACGCTGAAATTTTACTGATATACAACTGAACTAAACAACTAATAATTGACATAACATTCAGTTCATATATCCAATCCAGTGGCCAAATAACACCGCGCCCATCAAGACCGTGCTCGTGAAGAACTGAATATCATCATAACTTGTTAAATACTTACAGGATACTAATGAAACTTCACATACATTTGAAAGCATTTACAAGCTTTAAAATAACGTTTAAAGTAAGTCTTTAGACCTCTTATTGAGAGTGCTGGAACCAATTGAAGTGTTTTTCTATTTAATGAAATAACCTTTAAACTATGCATTATTTTGGTTTTTTTATTGCAGAACAAATTTAAACTAATTCCTAAGAAGTCATGTATAAAATATGATAAGAATCCGCTTAACCGTTTCAAAGATCTAGCAAAACCAAAAACGTTACCCCAGCAAAATCTCTAATAACTTCGCAACCGATGAAAGAACAAATACAAAATAAGGCACAACATTTACTTCATCTAGACAACTAATTTTATAGCTAGTATTTATTTAAATATTCCCATTAGAAAGAAAAAGGTCTGGCTGGGATAACATTACCCCAGCAGGAAATGTTTTTGTGAAATAATTAAAAAACTATAAGCGCAACAAATTTAAAAATGTGCGCAACAATTACAGAAGCCGCAAAACTAATTATCTATTACATTCAAATGACCATTTTCGACAACATCTGGCCTGGGTAACGCACACAGGGGAGGCCTATCCTATATAAATTATCTGCATGGCAACTCAGAATGGATGAAGTATTGAAAACGATTGAAAATATTTGTCTTTTTTTTTTTTTGGGTGGGAAATTATCAAATAACTTCTCCCGCTCTGGGCGGAGCGGGAGGGAGTGTCAGACTTTTACTGACTAAAACCCACCGTGTTCCTTCAAATGCCTGTGTGCCAGGGCCACGATATCCCTTTCGGACAGACTCGTAACCCCGGCGGGGAAAATATTTGTCTAGTTTTTGTTTAATTGTTTCAGCCAAACAACTATGCACCACGACAAATGAAACTACCAGGATGACAGGAAAGCCAGGAGTACGTTTCGAAGAGGCAGAGAAGTGCAAGGGGGTTATTCTGACATCGATAGCGGCGACTTGTGCGGTGTTGGGATGGCTGACGTGGGCGTCAACGACGACTGTGGGAGCTGTGGCACTCATTGGCACATTTTTCATGACGGGCGATAGATATCAATGGATTTATATATGGAAGAAGACGTATTACAGGGATTTTTTGTGAGTACATTAGAGATTATTTTAATTTATAATTGTTTGGTCCTTTTGCACACCATCTCATAAATGATAATTTTTTTCACCACTAGCGTAACGGTTGCTCACAAGCTTAATTATAATAATATTATAGTTAGCATCCCTCTATTGTTTATTAGCTTTCTAAAACCACTGGTTGGCAAAGATACTGTTGTTTTCCTGGCACACGTTAAGTCAGTAAATGCCTGATGAAAAGTGGGATTAATTACAATTTCGGAGAAACAGTTCTCAATGATCAATAATGCAATAGATTTCTAATGTAGTACTACTGTATGGGATACTTCCTGTATACGACACTATTCTATTTGACTGTGGTTAACACAGGAGCTGTTTCTCAGACCACACAATATGGTTTCTAATTTCACATCTATAATAATATCCTTATTTACACATACATACATAACATTACGCCTGTAACCCCCGAAGGGTTAAAATAAAAAAAAAAATTAAAAAGTGTTTATTCAGATTATTCATAATATAAAATATTGATTTCTGCCAACTAACTGGACAGCAGTGCTCCTTTTTTATAGTAAATATATAATTTGGTTTTTATAATGACACTTTTTACATAAGTATAGGTCAAAACTATCTTGCATTCTGATTATTTCTAAACATTCAAACAAATGATTTTTTTCTTTATAAGTATCCTCTGCAGCGAGGCTTTCACAAAACAAATGAAAGAGGTACTTATGAATTTTATTTATAAATTTGGGTTTTATGATACAGCTGTCTAAATCCACTGAAAGGTTATTGAAAATAGTTGGGACTAGACAAATTCTACACCTTCGACCATAATAATAATTATTACAAGTGGGCACTATAAATCTTTTCATGTTATTAATCCTTTGAGATCTTGTGCGTATTATATTGTTTTTGAAATTCATTGCTACCATACTGTTCTAAAGCTGTTCTAAGGCAGAGGTGCACCTATAGTACACCCACATTTCGTCAGTTATGTTTAAGTCCCATGTACTCGTAATAGGGGGCGAGCCTATTGCCATCAACCGGGCACAAATGCAGACACCGGGCTGCTACTGAGAAATTCGTAATTGAAAATCCCAATAACACTTTGCCCGACCTGAGAATCGAACCCAGGACCTCATGGTCAGCGGTAGCGCTTGCGACCACTAGACCAACGAGGCAGTCCATCATATCCATAGTTTACTAATAATAATGCTGAAGAGTTCGTTTGTTTGTTTGAACACGCTAATCTCTGGAACCAGTCGGATTTGAAAAAATCTGTTGCATTGGATAGCCTAATTCTTGAGGAAGGATATAGGTAATTTAACATCACGCTACAACCCGTAAGATCCGAGCAGAAATAAAAGTTAGAAAGAACGCTAAGCAAAAACAAAGTAGCAGCGCGGGCGGGCGACGCACGACGACGGGGGCCCGTCAGGGAGTTTCATAAAAATGTGGCTGTTATTTTAGTACCTATATTATGTATCTTACGGCTTTCACGCGAACGAAGTCACGGGTAGAAGCCAGTAGACTATTAAGCTAATTTAATTAATAGAGAAAAGCATTATTCTAATATGATGTCAGTCTAGGAAACCAAATGAAACAGCACCTTAACTGTGTAACACAGTTTGAATCACAATCCTTATATTTTAATACTTTTTATAATTATTTTTATTACTTTTTATAATTATACAATTAATGTACCTATAAAAAATATTGTACAAGATTTTAAAAGAGTAACGGTGGAGTTTCTTGCCCATTCTTCTCCATACGAAACTACCTTTTGGAATGGGCGACTAGAATCAATTCTATATTTTTGTAAATATTGACGTTCAAAAGTGACTTTGACTTTGAATCCGAGAGTATTAAAGGATATTGCCAAACCATTGCTACATAGGTTTGAAACATTTTCTGCTCAACAACGTAAATAACGCAATGGACGTGGGTTAACTGTCAAAAACTGAAACTCATTACGATCAATTGTGATCATTGTATGTGTGTTACACAATTGCCCCGCGCTGATGATAACAGTTGTGACCATTGTATGTGTATTACACAATTGCCCCGCGCTGATGATAACAGTTGTGACCATTGTATGTGTGTTACACAATTGCCCCGCGCTTGTCATAACTATTTGGAAAGCGTGTGTTGCCCTACAGTTTTATTTTCTGTATCACAAGCACAATTTGATAACACGGAATTAAAAGACTTAAGGCTTCTACATACCGGGGCGACTTGTCGCGCGACACGACGCGACTCAAAGGCACCTTCAAAAGTGCCTTTGTGCCGCGTCGCGTCGCGCGACAAGTCGCGCCTGTATGTAGAAGCCTTAACTGTTAGTAGAGAATGTACAAATGTAGCCGATACGATTGCCAGGACTTGAGACAAGTCAAAACAAAATACTTATGTCGCAAATTGTCAAACTGCAGGTTATACGAGTAAGCTTCCATCCACAAACCCTTGCTCAAATAAAAACTGAAAAAAAACTTTAAAAAATTCCAAAAAAAAACACTAAAACAAAACCAAAGACACCGACTTCCGAAATTAAAGTTATTGTTTACTTTGTAGTGTTTTCTTTTGGAAGTATGTTGATATTTTTTGTAAAAACGTTTTTTATGCTACTCGTTATGTGCGTGTTGGGCCCTGTATTAATGTTGGGCCTACGTTTAAATTTTACTTTTTATAGATATCGAATCCTGTACCAGTTTCTGGCTCGAGTTATCTGAAAACCAGTTAGCTTGGTACCTTGGATGATACCTTTATAACTGTGAATTACATCTTAAATGGGCTATGACTTCGAAGTAGCCATGAAATGTAATGTTGTTTATGTTTTATATTGTCACGTGTCGTATCGTTGTCGGTGATCAAGACGAAGACTATCCTCATCTGTGGTCAGTCCTGAAAGTATGAATTTATTTTTGGTACCCATTAAGCACACTTTTTTAGATTTGAGCAGACGGTTCGTGACTATACGTACATTTATCTATTTTTTTTTCTATATATTTTAATCTTAAACGAAGCACTTTTTCTTTGTTTTCCTCTTTCTTTTTGTTTGATATTTCTAGCCTACCAGATTTTTTATTGCTAGGAATTAAACCTTAAAATAACAAAAAAACTATACGGGTAACATAAACAGTTAAATAGTTGATGAACGTAAATCCGCATACAAAAGGACCATGCTAATAAAAGTTACAGAATAGCACCCCAATTGCTTTCGCGCACGTTTGTTATTACACGTTATCAACGGTGCAAGGGTCAGTCCGGTGTCGCATGTCTTCGATGCTCTGTTCACTCATTGTCTCCTAGTATGTGTAAACGGTTCGAAGTCCACCATTCTTTCACATTTACTAACAAACAATGCCTGGGTTTTGTTGCAGTATTTCTTCCTATAGAAGGAGATATAAACAGTTCTATTGATCGAAGTCTATTTATTGTGTTAATGCATATTATGCCATTATGTATACCTGATAATTATAGTATTGTTGTTTTATTCAATGAAACAAAAGGATAGCAACATGTCTTATGAAAATATTGCGGTTACGGATATTATAGGGCGTATGCTGACAATAAAATAATCGGCCAAATAATCGAACGCACGCAGTAACAATATTATTATATAGTACGACATGGGGAATGGAGAAATATTAAAGAGATACAGTCCTGCGTTATACCGGTAGACAGCTCAGTAATCCGAAACCCTAAATATAAGTCCCCCGTTCCGATCTTAATTAGTTAGTAATTATTTTGCATTTTAGGAACTGTAGGTACTTTATGCTTATGTATAACTCAGACGAGACCTGTAATAGTAGTTTGTTAGACAAGGGTCGAAAGGAAATGGTGACTTTCACCCGTGTTAAACACTCTACTTTTCATTTCGAATATGAGGAAAGTAAAAAAAAATTTTTTTTCTAAAATATTTTGTTTTCTTGTTTGCTCGCTTCATAAAATCATTGTATGTAGTTAATGTATTTCCTTTGAAATTCCTGGCCAAAGATTTATTTCCTTTGAAATTCCTGGCAAAAGATTTTTGATTACTGTACTTGCCTCGTCTTTAACTGAATCTGGGGTCAACATTTCAGAATCGCTTGGACTCATTTTTAATCAAATATTAGTCTCTATATAACCCAGATTTTGAATATTGGTGCAGCTTACAGAGTTAGTATTCCGTCAAATTATATAGTCTTTTTTAATTTTAAATATTGAACACGTCGCTTCAATCTTTCGATTGCTTTAATTCCTGTGTTTTCCAAAGTGGTAGAAAATATTATATATGAATTAATCAACAACTTTGTGACAAAATACAACATATTACTTATATGTTATGAGCAAGCTGGCTTTAGAAAAAAATAAAACGTTAATACAGCAATTTATGATTTTTTACGCGAAATAATGATAAATGTAGATAATAAAACACCTATCTGTGCCATTTTACAGACATGACTAAAGCGTTTATTATTATTATTATTTTTTTTTTATAAATTACAAGTTACAACACTCAAACAAAGCACACAATTAGACCTCTGGGGTCTGTCTTACCATGCCATGACCTGAGATTTGATTAACGCGCTATTAACAGTTAAGTTATAATCGAGTTGATGTAATGTTCTTTCAGCTAGGTAGGTATTTTTTTTGACTGTGTCAATCGTGATATTTTATTAGCAAGCTTAATAGCTACGGTCTAACGGGAAACGTGCTGAATCTCTTAAAATCCTACCTCAGTAACCGCACACAATAAACGGAGCAAAAATATAAATGACATAATGTTTTTCTTATTTGACATTATTATACCTACAATTTAAATTTCAACAAGGTTCTAACTTTTATTATTTTAATCATATTTTATATTGTTTTTTTTTTTTGTCAATGTGTGGAGGTTGTAGACCTAATAGACTGTAGAACTGTAGACCATTTTCTATTTTGTTAAGTACCTGGTACTTTGACGGGCCTACGCAGCTGTCCTCCCATACCTATTAACACTGTAATTTGAAAACATTATAAAAGCCAATTTTATTTAAAAGAGTAAGCGTGGAGTTTCTTGCCGGCTCTTCTCCATAGGAAACGACCAATTGGAACCGTGCACCTAGCTTCTGACGTTTCATAAGTGCCCATGTAGGCTTATGTGAAATAAAAATATTTTTGATTTTGATTTTTATGATTTTGAAATCTGATGGTAAAATTGCTAAATTCGGTGTACCGCAACGTAGTGTATTGGGACCCCCGCTGTTTTTGCTGTATATAAATGATCTGCCCCGTCAGATACCAAATCTAATGGTTCTATTTGCGGATGACAGCATAGCACTGATAAAATGTACAAATATTAATAATTATGAGCAGGATATCAACATAACCCTTAGAAATATTATTGATTGGCTTGATAAAAACAACCTGGTAATAAACTTACCAAAGACTTAATGTGATGCATTTTCACCAACGTACAATTCCACCGAACGTTAATGCACAGTACAATGTACAGGTGATCAAACAAACAAAGGTCGCGAAATTTTTAGGAATTTATAATATACTCGTAGACGATCAATTGACTTGGAAACCGCAAGCAGAAGAGTTGTGCAAAAAGTTAAGCACTGCAGCGTATGTTCTTTTTAACCTGGCAAACAAAGTTGACATAAAGACTGCTTTAGTAGCATACCATGGTTTAACCGCATCGGTCTTGGTTTGGAATATTTTTTTTGGGGTAACTGCAGTTTAAGAGATAACATATTTATAGCCCAAAAACGTTGTGTTAGAGCTATATGTAGTCTTAAACCTAGAGATAGTTGTGAATCTCTGTTCAAGTCTTTGAAAATTCTTAATTTTCCGTCGTTACTTTGGAAATGGCAATTTTAGTAAAAAAACAAAATTGTTTGCTAAGGTCTCGGACACCAAGTAAGGTCCCGTGAGAAGTCAATACAAAAACCTCGTAATTATTGGTAGCTATAAAACAGCACTACTTAGAAAAAGTGATTCCTGCATACGGGTCCAATAATATTTAATAAACTATATACTGGACAGCATAAAAAGTGACACCCTTCAACAATTTAAAAATAAACTCAAGGCTGTTTTGATACAGAAATGTTATTATTCGATAAGTGATTTTTGAATGACCCTATGTGTGATATCTCAACATTTTAATATTATTGACATTATTTGATACATTTTGTGTCACTTTTTACTTTACTTTTACTTTTTTAAATAATTTATTGACTATTTCATAATTTTGCTCATGAGCGTATTGATGTTGTCATTATTTGTTTCAGGCAGAATGTACTCGGCTCACTATATTTTTTATAACAACTTTATTGTACACACGGCTACACATCAAGCTATACATTTCCAGTATAAGCTGATCTCGCATTGTGTAGGATTTCTGTATAATGAGAGGTCAGTGTATACTGGAAATGCATAGCTTGATGTGTAGCTGTGTATACAATACCTACATTCTATGCAAATAAATGATTTGATTTGATTTGATTTCACCACCGCCGCGCCGCGGGCCGTCCGCTTAATAGGTATTTTTTTTAATTAAAAAACACTACTTTCCGAGTATGAGAAATGAAAATACATTGGTCTTTATAAAACAGTGCTCTGAGTGAATAAATTGGTTTGATAACACACACATTGTACTTTAACAAACATTTATCAAACAATCAACTTTAGACAGGTGCATAGAAGGAAATTCTGACTTATTAACTTGCCCTCGCAATTTTGCTTAATAACTTCGAGTCCTCATAAACATTCAAACGAGATAGTGAATGACAAAATTATGCCCTTACTGTTACACTAGAACTATTAAGAGGTCTAAAATAGATAGAATAATAATAAATTTTCGTGGAGGTAGATAACAATGCTTTCGTTAGATAAAGGAAATTTTTGAGGACAATTGACCAGTGCGAAACTTTAGCTGGGTCATGCCTGTCTAGCATATAATTAAGTTGGGCGTAGTAACAAGATGACAATAATTCATGATTAAATAGTTTTTCACCTCTTGTGAATTTCATTATAATAATTATTGTAAATAAAAAATGGAATGTGTAGGAAATTTTTATTTTGTTCCTCTCATTCTAAAACTACTAGATATGTACACGTAACCCGTGCTGAGTAATGTGAAGCACCGGACGCAGTTGATAGCTCTCCATTGTGCGGCCACAAGGTGTCTGCAGCAATTGCCTGTTGGACCTTGGCCTCTCCTGATGTCCTAGTACATAAACTGTTTACAAGGGGGCCGCGGTCGCTTAACATTCCAATGCGAATCTTTCTAGCAGTTTCTAGTAGCATCCTGGAATTAGTTCTTGCTAACATGAGATTCAATATTTAATTTGAACAAAAGTTTAATTTAATTCGTTTAGTACTCCAGCATTCACAGAATAGTAACTATAGACTAAAAACGGACAAAATAAATATATACTACTGCCATGATTTTTTTCATATTTCCAAAAACAACCATTTAGCTGGCAGGGGGGGCGGACACATGACTCTAAAAGAATTAGCACTTTAAAGCTTAAAATTACGCAAACGGATCTCTGAAAGGTAGTAACTTTAAGTTGGTCTCATAGAAATTTGGTGAAGATCTCATGAGGATTTTCGGCGTGGTTGCTCACTTTTAGATTTCTGTGAGTGAAATCGGCTGGTATATTAATTTTGTTGCAAAAAAGTTTGTGCTCGCTGGGTCTACTGTTCTCACAACAAGTAGTAAGATTAAAGACTACGTTGAAGACAAGGAAGTTTGGCAATCATTCCTTCTGCACATGTGGCTTCCCTGGTACACACGGCTACCCATCAAGCTATACATTTCCAGTATAAGCTGATCTCGCATTGTATAGGATTTCCGTACAATGAGCGTAGTCTTCTGTACCTCATTAATAGCCTAACTATGTAACTGCTCTACTATTACACTACAACTAACTGCTCCCAAATTACGATGTTTAATTCATTTTTTTTATTTACACTTCCTTGACTCTCTTCAATATATGACATTAAAGTAAAAGTTTTATTTTGGATTATTTTAAGACATATATTAATATTAATCGAGATTTGTTACAGTTGTACTGGCAATCATGTGATTTGGTTTAAATAGATTTTTATTTTTATTATTTTATTGATATTTTAAATAGGTTAGTTTATATTTTGTAGTTGTGAGAACGCTGTAGGCTAATAGACTGTAGATTTGTAGAAAATTTTCTATTTTGTTAAGTACCTGGTACTTGTTGGCAGGCCTACACTATCCTCTCACAACTATTAGACTGTAATTTAAAAACATTGTACAAGCCAATTATTTTTAAAAGAGTAACCGTGGAGTTTCTTGCCAGCTCTTCTCCTTAGGAAACGACCAACGAACCGTGCACCGCGTGCACCTAACTTCTGACGTTTCTGTGCCCATGTAGGTTTATGTGAAATCAAAACTTGTCATTTGGCAATATATCTTTTAGGGCACGTGACCCGTTGACAACGATGCGTAGCTCTATACATATTTTATACATATTTTCAACTCTTAGGTTTTGTACAATAATATTCATCGTCGCCAAAAAGCTCGTCGTCGTCGTCGTCGCTTTTGCAGTACTCTACAAATAAATTGACAGTCACGTATTTATTTGACCTATATTATTATACTAGCTTTCGCACGCGGCTTCGCCCGCGTGGATGTCGGAAAAAATCTCACGGGAACCGGGCTTAAAGTACCTTATATGTTAATCCAGGTTATAACGGTGGCGATCGATGGCGGAGATCTCTCGCGTCCAGCCTTGGTCAGGCCATGGTTCGGAGTGAGAGTGCATGGTAGGCCGTCACTTCTTTCTGCGAAGCAGTAATGCTCGCGAAGGAGGTGGCGGAACGCGTGAGGGAAAGGCAAGGTTCGCGCCCTCGCACCCCTAGTCGCAGGCTGATTTCCGGCCACCGTAGGCGCGGGCTTGCAGACGGTGAGCAATGGGTAGCTCGCCGTCCGATAAGGACCAGGCCCGGGTCGACGGCGCGTTGTGTTCCACGCGCGCCTCAGAGATGTCAGCATCAACTGACGGGGTCCGATAGGGCCAATGCCTGCCAGGGTTGCGAGTTTATCCGAAAGGAATATAGTGGCCCTGGCACACAGGCATCTGAAGGAACACGGGTGTTTTAGTCAGTAAAAGTCCGACACGCCTTCTCGCTCCACCCAGAGCGGGAGAAGTTATTTGATAATTTCCTACCCAAAAAAAGGTTATAAACTACGTGTGCCAAATCTCATCCAAATCCGGTCAGCCTTTTTTCCGCCAATCCGAAATATACATCAAGACAAACGGATGAAAATTCTAAAAACTATATTTTTGGCATCATACTCGTTCCCATACCTCGTAATAATCTCTTTTTTTCAAAAATATCCAATGTACAGTTTTGACTTCGTTACTATTTTATTATACGTATATTATTATTATGTATAGACACGTATAGTTTCTAATGCTAGTGCATAGATACGTAGTGATGGGAATGTTATTATTAACAGATTTACAAAATGTGAAGATATCTGAAGATTTTTCATATAAACATTGTCACCCCCAATCCCCCTTTAGGGGGTAGATTAAAAAACAAAAAAATACAAAGTGTAATAGTTGTTTAGATAAGTATTCGTGCAAAGTTTCATGTTTTTTAACTCAAGGATTTTTTTTTTCATACAAACATTGTCCCCCGTTTTCACCCCCTTAAAGGTCGAATTTACAAAAACCACTTCTTAATGCTCACCTACACCATAAAAAAAACCTTAGTGCATAATTTCACGTCCCTAGTCTCAGTAGTTTGGGTTGTGCGTTGATTTGATTTAATGGTTATTTAGATATTGATCTAAATAACAATTAAATCAAATCAAACCAACAAAAACAAACTAAAATCTCCTAATTTATTACTATTTGTATTGGCAAATAGTAATAAATTAGGACGTTTTTGTTGTTGTTCAAGTGTTATGAATTAAAAAAATGATGACATTTACGCTATCGACAAACGTTGAAAATGACACCCATGTTCATTTTTAGACTATTTACATTTATACACCCCCCCCCCCTGATGGGGTTGTTTTTGAAAAAGCATGAAACACGTTTAATTTATTTGTTGACAAATGTGGGTGAAAAGGGGGAACAAGTTTTTAATTGAAGTTGTTCATTCGCTAAATTTTGTATATACTCGTATATAAAAGGAAAGCGTGACGTGTCCGTATGAATTGAGGAGCCATGTCTCATCCTATTTAAACGAGGATACTACCAATAATAAGTAGTAAATTAGCCTTGTTTAGTAGTAATTTATTTAAGCGGGCACGCCCATTATGCCTGGAGGCTTTTATTTAGATACGTTTTGTTTTCGTTATTTCTGCTTTAGTATAGTTTTCGAAGATTATTATATATATATATATATTTGTATAATGGTGTGTGCTAGCTAACATAAGGCAAATCATTTAATTTAACGTTTTGTGTTGCGTAATGCAAATTATTTTATATTGTATTGTATAGCTTCAAGTTTTATATGCGAACAGACAGCTGTGCTGCTGGGGAGTTTGTTGCGCCACTTCTTCTTCCCAGCTAAATCACTAGGAAGTGGTGAAGGGTGGGCGTTTTTGGGGGACTGTCTCAAATTGTTGACGTTCGAAAAGTGCTTGTTCTTAGCCTAGTTTGAATAAATGACTTTTGATTTTGATTTTACCGATTTTGTAAGCCCGATCCTGGAATTTGTAGTAAAACCGTTAAAAAGTTATAGGACGTTTAAGGTGGCTCCTCAATCCAAACATCTGGATTGAGGAGCCACCTAAGAACTCGAAAACTAGCCAACAGATGTTTTTGAAAATTTGGTAGGATTTAGTAGTGTTTATGCGAAATCTGTACAAAAAAAATGGGTTTTGTACGGCTGAATTTGAGATAGCTACAATGCTTTGATTTTTCACGACGCTGTTTCTCGGAAAGTCATCAATTTCAATTGATATATATATAAAAGGAAAGTCATCTTTCCTTTTATATACAGGGTGTTTGGCAGAACGTTGAACATACGAAAATGGTGGGTAGGTGGGGTCATCTGCTACTTACTCAGCCCTAATTTATTTGGCCCTGGCCGACTGGGTATTTAAAAAAAAAAAAAAAAAGTTTTTTTCTTGTTTCACCACTTTCCTAACTTTAAAGTGTATTTTTTTTATTAAAAATGGGCAATAAAACAGGCAATTTTTTTTTGTTTAATCTTTGATGTTGGCAGATTCTTATAAAATTATTGCTTTGTTCAGATGTTAGCTAGAAAAAAAGTTATGAGTCCTCAAACTTACAGAAAGATGTAAAAAATACTTGAATGTTAATTTCAACTTGCATTTAAAAAAAAACAAAAAATGATTGAGGAGTTCCAATTCTAGCAAAACATCCCTAGTGTGTGAGCTTTCTAATGGTATGTAATTTGCTTTTATAAAAAAAAAACTTTAAGAGTTATTTCATAATTTTATCAAGTAGGAAATTTTTGACTAAACTCTACCTTTACGGAAAGTTAAATGTTTTGCGAAATTTAATACTGCAAAGTTGGTAAAAATTATGGATCGACGGCTTGCCAGTAGCAGTGGTGCAAATTGACATTCACTATTCCCTTGAGATGGTTACACAAAGCAGGTAGAAATTTTGTTTCACTCTTGCGCAGTCATAGCGTATTTTTGCTCTCTTTCGCTCTCGTGGCACCGTGACGCGTCAGAATGAATTCTTGTAGAAATCAGACGTAGATGCCGCACCTGTATTGCGAATGAAGGGCGTCAATTTGAACATCTAATATGATTTATTATTTAAATAAATTATTTAAAATTATTTAATTGTTTCATTAACGCACCTAACTGGTACAGCATAATTTCAATCGATCATTTAATTTTTACCAACTTTGCAGTATTAAATTTCGCAAAACATTTAACTTTCCGTAAAGGTAGAGTTTCGTCAAGAATTCATTCTGACGCGTCACGGTGCCACGAGAGCGAAAGAGAGCAAAAATACGCTATGACTGCGCAAGAGTGAAACAAAATTTCTACCTGCTTTGTGTAACCATCTCAAGGGAATAGTGAATGTCAATTTGCACCACTGCTACTGGCAAGCCGTCGATCCATAATTTTTACCAACTTTGCAGTATTAAATTTGGCAAAACATTTAACTTTCCGTAAAGGTAGAGTTTAGTCAAAAATTTCCTACTTGATAAAATTATGAAATAACTCTTAAAGTTTTTTTTTTATAAAAGCAAATTACATACCATTAGAAAGCTCACACACTAGGGATGTTTTGCTAGAATTGGAACTCCTCAATCATTTTTTGTTTTTTTTTAAATGCAAGTTGAAATTAACATTCAAGTATTTTTTACATCTTTCTGTAAGTTTGAGGACTCATAACTTTTTTTCTAGCTAACATCTGAACAAAGCAATAATTTTATAAGAATCTGCCAACATCAAAGATTAAAAAAAAAAATTGCCTGTTTTATTGCCCATTTTTAATAAAAAAAATACACTTTAAAGTTAGGAAAGTGGTGAAACAAGAAAAAAACTTTTTTTTTTTTTTTTTAAATACCCAGTCGGCCAGGGCCAAATAAATTAGGGCTGAGTAAGTAGCAGATGACCCCACCTACCCACCATTTTCGTATGTTCAACGTTCTGCCAAACACCCTGTATATACAAAATTTAGCGAATGAACAACTTCAATTAAAAACTTGTTCCCCCTTTTCACCCACATTTGGGTTAAAATAAAAAAAAACAACGATTTAGGCTGTGTTAGTTTCCAACCATATGCCGAAATATTAGTGAATTTTAAACTAAAAAATACTTAAAGAACTTTAATTAAAAACAAAATTTTGGCCCTCTTTTCACCCCTTAAGGATTGAAATTCTAACAACACCGTTGCTTTAGCTTCCAACCATAACCCTAGATAATAAATTTAGTGATTTCTGTTTCGAAAATTAAGGACTTTCTATGGAAAGTCCTTAATTTTCGAAACAGAAATCACTCCGAAGGGTTAAAAAGGGGGATGAAGTTGTGTATGCACAACTTCATCCCCCTTTTTAACCCTTCGGAGGTGGAATTATCTAAAACGCTGAGACACGTATAAATTAATTTTCAATCGTCAGCAACATTTGAAGATCCTAACTTCAAAACTGATGAACTTTCATACAAACTTTCATCGCCTGTTTAACTCCATTAGGGATTGAATTTCGAAAAATCCTTTCTTATTCCTTGTCTACATTATAAAAAAAACCTTTGTACAAAATTCCAGCTTTCTAGGTCCAAGGGTTTGGGCTGGGCATTGATGAGTCAGTCAGTCAGTCAGGACTTTTCTTTTTATTTATATAGATAGATTTGGTCCTTAATTTAATTACTTTTGACATGTTCCTATCAAATCTATCAAATATTTGTCGAGACATGTAGCAAATAACTCTTTATTAAGGTAAGCCGGATGGGCACCATTAGACCGGGAGAGCAGCAAGATATAGGTACTAGTAAGAGGTGTCAGACCACTGTAGTTGATTTCAATGATTGAATGATTGGCCAGCTCGAACATGCGAGTGCGCTCGTCATCGAAGTGTTATGAAATTCTATGATTGCCTGGTGGATTGCATGTGGGAATGTATGGATGTGTAATGTAACGTTACTTTATTGTAGGGTGAGCAGAGCTTCAAGCGGAATAAAATATGGTCAGTGATATCTCGTCCAAATTAAAATGTCCAAAGTTGACTCCATATTATGTAGTGTAATTACACGATTTCCCAAAAAGGAGTGTACATAATGTGTTTAGGGTTCATGCATGTGAGTTTCTTAAACTTTTATGCCTGAGCAGATTTAGATAAATGGGGTATGATAAGAATCCTTACATCATCCCGAGTGACACATGCTATAAAAAAAACCGGTCAAGAGCGAGTCGGACTCGCGCACCGAGGGTTCCGTGCGTATATATATGATGTTGATGATTTCTGAAAAACTGTACTATTTAGAGACATCGTTTTATTTTTCCTGTAATCTTTATACACTTCTATCACATATGTAGAATAATTTCAGATTTTATTTTACATTTTTCATCAAAAGTCGGAAACTACACTGCCTAAAAAAAAATGTTTTATTTATCAATGTATTTTGATTAATTTTGATAAAAATAATACCCCAGCTTATCACGGATCTGATAGGTTGAGTTACAACGAGTAACTCAACCTATCAGATCAGTGATAAGCTGGGGTATTATTTGAGGTAACTATTATCTATTTTGCACTTTCACTACTAATGCCACTACCTAATCTTTATACAATGTGTAACTAATTATTGAATGCACATTAATTAATTAATTATTAAAGTAGCTTGTTAGGAATCTGTTTATAATAATTAACACTAGGTACGCAAAATGGTCGAAGTACTTACTACGCTCGACCCTTTACATGTGCGACTGCGTACGTGCGTAGATTTGTAATGTGACCACAATTTTCTCCCACAATCAGTTTAACCAATTTAATAAATTAACAATGTTTTATACGTAATAGTAAAAATTCAGTGTATGTATTGTGATTGTACCGTGGTGTGCATTCATTCCGGGACATGTATACGCTATAAGTGGAAAAAGACAACACCTCTTGGTAAGACTGGTTGAATGACTTTTGGGTTTCTGACTACCTACGACTGTAAAAGATCTACGAATGACAGCCGGGACCACGGAGGGGTCCCTGTATGTACCTACCTAATCGAAGGTCACCCATCCACCAACCAACCTCGGCAAGTGTATCTTAGCCTTGATCGATCTGTCGGTGCAGCTGTTATTATATATAATGTTTAGCATTGGAAGTTGACACTTACATTGATCAAACGATACAATCACTGTTTTCGTCTCGCCACCAAAACCATTGCATCGGAAACTGTAACAATGCCGTGTTAGAGCGTTTACGACGTCGGCATTTCATACAAACTTTCAAGCCCTTGTTTTTCGTAATGACTGAACCGATTTTAATGAAACTTTATACGCATAAGCAGGATTTAGAGGTATAAAAAGATAGTAAAGAACATTTTTGAAATGTCTTATTTAAAAACAGATAACTGGAAATCTCTGTTTCTATGGAAAATTTAAAATCGGTCTAATTTGGCTGCAACACTATTTTTCGAAAATGTTCTGTTACTAACTTTTTAGACCTCTGTATTCTGAAAGAAAGAATAAAAGAAAGAAAGAATAAAGTTTATTTGGACACAGTTCTTGAAACACACAATACAAACAATAAAAAATAAAACATAACCCTTCCTTGGCAGTCGGGTAAAAACAGTGAAAATGAAAAACAATGAAAATAATGTTTTAACAACAATGTTAAGTGCCTCACGGCTGCGCCAAAAAGGTTCATTTCAGCATTAATGCCAGACAGATACTGTCTGACGCTGGTTTTCTAATGAACCTTTAGGGACAAGTGACGCTGCTTATGCGTATGAAGTTTCATTAAAATTGGTTGAGTCATTTCGAAAAACAGGGGCTTGAAAGTTTGTATGAAATGCAGTAAGGTGTAAACGCTCTTAAGTACTAAATATTAGGAACAATATCAAGGTTAGGAAAACTTGGTGTTGAATAGGATTTCCTGCTGCGGAGAACTTTTCAAGAAACATTGACTACACGTAACTTCTTATTCCTAAGACCTGGATGAGACTCGCACATACCAGGGCAGCATGGCTCAAAAGGGAGGAGGCCTACACTCAGCAGTGGGTGGAACAGGGTGCCGATGATGACGACGATGACCAACTTATAGCGTGACGGAGTTGACCAATGTGCTATGTGTACAGTACGGTCCTATGGTGCTATATCTCACGGGTGCGCTTGAAGGCTGCAATAGTTTGACTAAAATGGATCCCAAATCTGCTACAACAGAAACTGCTACCGCTTTTCCAATTTCGAATGCAAAACTGAACAACAAATTTATTTTTAAGATGTATTGGAAAAGTGATAAACTTAAAAAAGCAGCGTACATAAGAAATTTGTCCACGCAAGCTGCGTAGCTCTCAGTTGATTTGTAAAAATCTAAAAATACGATAACTCACGAAAGGGAGCAGCTAGGATTTTAAATTCCACAGATTTTTGACGTCCAAACTACATAGATACTTTCTGCTGTAGCATATTTTGGATCCATTTTAGTCAAACTTTTGCAGTCTCCAAGCACATCGTGACCTACTGCAATGCAATAGTTAGTGTACAATATTTGAAGAATAGACGTGCAATAAACTGTCAGTCTCGTGCCTTGTTAACCTATTTCCGTCAGGAGATTCAAGATTATTACATCTGGCGTCAGAAAGTGTAATTTTAAGATGCCCAGACACATTCATTACCTAAATTCCTCTATATTTGCAATTGAATTGAACTAGAAATGGCTTTTGTGATTTATGTGGACTCGAGGGGAAATCTTTTTAATTGGCTTCAAAAAAAGGAGGAGGTTCTCAGTTCGCCGGAATCGTTTTTTTTTAATGTATGTTCCCGAAGACGGCTAAATACGTATTTTTCTCACTTAGTGGATGATGTTATAATAATTTTCGGTCATAGCGCAACCAAAAAGTGAAAAAATAAAAACTTTTTTCTAAGTTAACCAAACTCAAAACATTTATTTCAATTAAACCATTTACACACACTTGTGAGTTGTCGAAGAGTTGGGCAGTCAGAAACTAGTTGCCCATTCCAAAGAGGGGTTGGAACCTTTTCCTATGGAGAAGAAAGGGCAAGAAACTCTATGGACATTTCCCCACGCACCGATACTGCAACTCTAGATTTAAAAAAAATCGTATTCAAAAAAAAATCTGTCTCTCCATTTCCAGAGGTCTTCGAGTGCTGCTGTACACAATATTCAGGATAACGATGTGGGAGCGTCAGGGGAAGACAGTGGTCACGAGGTGGGCCGAAGTAGTTCGGATGGATCCTGACAAAAACGTTTTTATTATGGAAGACAGGGCGCTGAGTTTCCGCGAGGTATCCCTTATCTCTTATGAAAGCCTAGTATTTTATACAAGTATTTTTTATTAGGGTTCCGTACCTCAAAAGGAAAAACGGAACCCTTATAGGATCTCTTCGTTGACCGTCTGTCTGTCTGTTTGTCTGTCAATACCCTTTTCACAGGAACACTTGGAGGTATCTAGTTGAAATTAATATCAAATACGTATGTTTACGGTTCTAAGCTCTAAAAAGTCAAGCTTCATAATTTGACATAATTTGATACTCGCGAATAAATCAAAACCTATAGGGTACCTACTTCCCGTTGACCTAGAATCATATAATTTAGCAAGAAGCAAGGTCTCTCAGCACAAGTAAAGGAACAAGTCAGAAGATTGTTAATTTGTAGTTTTATTACGATTCTGCACTTACATTTGCAGTTGGAAAATTAACCGTTGCGTATGTCGATGTATGGGAGAACATATTATGTTTTTCAACTACGATGTTAAGTTTGTTTTTGGGGTAAATTGGATGAATTTACGGAACTCTTTATTGTGCGTGGTCAGGTGGTCACGTGGACACGCACTCGACCGGTTTTTGATACTAGCTGACTCGGCGACTTATTAGCAGAATCAGTTTTGTGATTTTATTATTTTTCCAATGCGTGAGGAAATTTATCGAGGCCGATACGAGAAAAAAAATATCGAAACCGGTCATCCATTCTCGAGATATCATTAAAAAAAGCCGTTCCATACAAAATTAATGAGAAAATGAATTTTCTTCATAAACTTTGAATTTTTCCCATGTATTAATAGTTATTCTGCTATTCGAGGGGATTTCATTTCATTTCATTTCACAAAATCCAACAAATCAAAGATAATAAAATAATAAAAATCGGTCGAGCCGTTCTTGAGTTATAGATTCACCTAATATTGGATCAAAACATATCGTAACTTATTCTAAAGCATTGATCGAAGGATCAATATTTAAGTAAACATTTTTTTTTGTTCTGGGCAGGCTTCAATAACCTACCGTATTTCGGAATTCATTGTAGTTTTTTATAAATTTTAATCACATAATCATTCATTGTTTGTTCATAGAGTCATGAATTCATGATAGCATTATTGTTAGAAGCAAATTCATTTAAAGCTTAAATTGAAAATTCAGTTGCATCCTAGCTGAACTTTGAATCTCTTACCATTTCTACCAGGGTGACGAATTCAGCAACCAAATATCCTGGTACTTCAAACGTCAAGGCTACAAGCCCGGCGAGGTAATAGCCCTGTTCATGGAGACTCAGCCTGAATACGTGTTCCTATGGCTAGGTCTTGCCAAGATCAGGGTCACTACTGCCCTAATAAATACTAATCTGAAGGGAGGTCAACTGATCCATTGTATCAGGGTAGCAGGATGCAAAGCTGTTGTGTTTGGGGACGAAATGAGTGATGGTAAGTGCTTTATCTTTATTTGTAGAAGACTTAAAATAGTTACCAACTCATTCATCATGTTTTGTATATAAAGAAACTCAAAACAATATAAAAAAAAAACAACATATAAAGTCATTACATTTATCCTGAAAAACGTGTACTACGCTTTTATGTGAGTATTTAAAATAATTACGATGTCACTAATACGATAATGATTTTCTTTAAGTAAACAATGTAACTCACAAAATACAGTATATATTATATAATTAAATTGAGATGTTGGATATAAATAAAATGCAAAAAACGAGTAACATGCCCATAATTGTTATTGTCTAAATGGCTGAAGGACTGGTTTTTGGACGAACTTTATCAAAACTTATGACTGTGAATACTAAATTGTTATAATTAATCTTCATTTATGTAATAATGTAGGCCGCAGATCATATAACCTTATAGAAGAAGACATGCTATAGCGACTACAAATAAATTAGGATACGGACAGAAGGACAACATGCGGTAACACCCCTAGACTAACACTTGAGTTACCTTTTTTGCAATTCCAGCCATAAAAGAGATCCAGACTGAAATCCCGGACATCCCACTCTTCCAGTACAATTCCCCGGACAGGGAGTCAGCCCCGATTCTCCAGGATACGGTGCCTCTAACAGTTGAAGTGAGCGAAATGTCAATAGATCCTGTGGTTGACTGCGGACAAGCAAAGCCAAGGGATACGCTACTGTATATTTATACCAGTGGAACTACTGGCTTCCCAAAGGCGGCTATTATTACTAATATTAGGTGAGCAAAGCTTTTGAAAATATTAAATGTTTATTAGTAGAGGGCCCATTTAAACTTAATCATCATTATAGAGGCATGGCATAAAAAGCAGGGAATTTCGGAAGATTTCCTTGTGTAAACGTACAAAATAAGTCCTATTATTTTCTTCGTCAGGTATCTGCTAATTCCACTAGGAGTGCAGAGTTCGGCGCAGCTCAAACCTTCCGACGTGGTGTACGATCCTCTACCTCTTCATCACACGGCGGGTGGAGTACTAGGAGCAGGCCTTGGCATCGTCACTGGATGTACTGTCGTGTTGAGGAAAAGATTCTCTGCTTCAAATTACTGGAGCGATGCGGCGAAGTATGGATGCACTGTAAGTCTTCATAGCTTTTTTGACTTGTGTATATTCAAAGATATTGTTAAAGACGGAAATATTTTTCCTGCAGTGGGCTAAATTAAAATATAGGGCATATTCAGGAGTGATAAGTAAAATAATAACATTCTTCTTTTTCCGAGAATATTAACATGTTTGACCCACCTTATGATAACGATAACTTCTCTTCTCAGGCAACCCAATACATAGGCGAGATTTGCCGTTACCTCCTGGCTGTGCCTCCTGGTCCTAACGACCGCGCTCACAAAGTCAACGTGATCTTCGGCAATGGACTAAGGCCACAGATCTGGCCAGAGTTCGTCGAGCGATTCGGAATCAAAAGGGTCATGGAGTTCTATGGAGCTACTGAGGGAAATAGCAATCTTGGTGAGTTTCGTTTACTTTACATTGATTTTCATGTACTTTTTTCTTAACAGGATTGGTATTTTTGACAGCACTTGTCTAAAATGTATTGCCCTTGAATATAACATGGCAAAATAACGTAATTTTCACTTTTTCACGTGTATATCTTGCATTTTTCAGTAAACCTGGACTCGAAAGTGGGAGCCATCGGTTTCTTGAGCAGAATTTTTTCAACCATTTACCCGCTTAGTTTAGTCAGGTAAAATACATTCAATAAATCTTTCGTCTATAAGTACAGGTTGATTCATAGAATGATCAAGGTGGAAAATCTGAAACCACATTTTTCTTTTTCTATTTTTCAGGTGTGATGAGATTACTGGAGAAATCCTGAGAGACGTTCATGGCAGATGTATTGTTTGCGGTCCTCATGAACCAGGTAAGCCCTTACAATTCAAAACCCTTTAATTAACCCTAGAAAACTATAGAAAACTGACCATATCTCTCTTTACAGGTCTTCTCCTAGGTAAAATAGATCCAAAGAAAGCCATCCTAACATTCGCGGGGTACGCCGACAAGACTGCTTCGGAGAAGAAGATGGTACGCAATGTAAGAGCTGAAGGAGATTGTTACTTCAATACTGGAGATGTTCTTGTCATGGACCACTATGGGTACTTCTACTTCAAGGATCGCACTGGAGACACGTTTAGGTGAGCTTCTTGATGTTATGTCAGCCTGGTAGCGATAATACTCTCACCAATCACCATCCTCTTGTCCCTGTCCCAATTCATTTGGCGCAGTAATTCTTTTTCATCTAAACATAATTATTATGCCGTTAACTCTGTGATCCTTCCCAACTATATTCATATTTCGCACAATCCATCTATTATTAATTCATGAATGTGTTTGTAGGTGGCGTGGTGAAAATGTGTCGACAGCAGAAGTTGAAGGAGTTATCAGCACGTTGGTTGGACTTAAGGATGCTGTCGTCTATGGAGTTAAGGTGATTAACCTGAAAACACATATGACTTTTGAAAATTTATCCTCTAATCGGGTTAAAAATGGGGGATGGAAGGTCGTTTTTGTCGATGGGAAAACATCAGACGCACGGCTTGTTCAATATAATCCTCCATTGCCTGATTCATCTTTATTTTAATAGCAATTGTTAGTAATTCGGTGAAGGTCATGTTACATTTGAGAGCTTTCAGGTTCTTGTTTTGTCGATCAAAAAAATCACATAATATGCACATTTTCACAGATCCCAAACATCGAAGGCAAAGCAGGAATGGCGGCGATCGCAGACCCTGAGAAGAACCTCGATCTCACCTCCCTAGCCAAAGGTCTCCGCTCATCATTACCAGTATTCGCTCGACCACTGTTCGTCAGGATTCTGCCAGAATCACCACTCACTGCCACATTCAAGCTCAAAAAGAAAGAGCTAATGGAGCAAGGATTTGACATAGAAATCATAAGCGATCCTTTATACTTCGCGGATCAAAAGACCGGGGAGTATGTGCCTCTAACTCAGAAACTATTTGATGATTTAATGCAGGGTTTTATTAGGCTGTGATTACGGGATGTCAAATGATGACTGGTACTCGTATATTTTTTTAGGAAATGTATTATTGATAATTATTTTAAATGTATTTTGCTGTAATTTTAAGTAGGGTGTCTGTACATTGGTGATTTTCGTTAGTCGTAAGAGGCAAGTGGCGACTATGCTGTAGACTGAGACAAATTATTTGAATCCAGAAAAATAGCATTCAGTGCTACAAACATTGAAATTTGAATAGTATTTAATTTCCTTTTAAACAATTTTTTAACTCTGCCACGCAACGTGGGACAAGATTGTAAATTTTTCATTTATTGGAGTCCCCATTTCTGTTATTCTGTTGCTTTTTAATCCTTCTCGCCGCTAAGATGACCCACTGACCCTTAATAATTTAAATTCTGGAAATATATTTTTAAGAAACAGATTATATTTAAAAAAGTAATGATTTTTCTAGCCAGATAACCGGTAATGGCTGTGTGAATAGGGTACTAGAAGCTCATAAATTATTTAGTGATATATTTGTATGCCTGGAAGTAAGAGACAAGTTTTTCTATAAAGTTTTGATAGGAAGTGCACGGGCAGAAATACAAGTTTACGCACAAAAAAACAGAGATTATGTTCAAAGTTAGTTAGAACAATTAATATAATGTTTACTAAGTATTTTGTATGATTACGAGGCTTTCGTTGAAAAAAAGTTAACATATCAATTTATGTTAGAGATTGCAATGTATGTGAGTAAATAAGAACTTTAAGTAAATATAATTTAGAGAGATTTTGCACCGGAGAATCTCAAGGTAAGAACTAGCTAATTTATACGCATTTATGTAAAGTTATTATTGGAGATTAAAATGTTTATAACAACTATCCGTATTTGAAATACTCTTAAAACCATTTTAGTTGAATTAAATTGCTTAGATTAGAAAGAAAGAAAGACAAAAGAAAGAAAATACGTTTATTTGCGGTAAACATGACGCAACAAAGAACATAAACACAAAAATAAGAAAAGGTTGGGGGAAACGTGCGTCACATCCACGCAAAACGGCTATCGCTCAGCATTGCGGCAGCTTGGGTTCAGATTAGGTATGTTAATTCCTTTCTGTTAAAAAATAAGTACTGAAATTTGTACTTTTTCAAAGTAAATATTAATTAAGTAACGCTTCGCACATTTAAAGCCATTTATTTAATCATCCATACAAAATGTAGTTCATAATATTATATATCAACATTCAATTCCACAAATATTTTAAATTTTCGATAAAATTTGGGTAAAAATCATGCTCCGTCTATATTTCTTACTATCTTGAGCTATACTATACTATGTACTTTTGTACATACTTTGTGCGGATTGAACAGTTTTTAACATAGTTGGGCACACTGAATTTTTTGTATAATAATTGCTTAGGAGTAATAATTATAATTATTTATAGTAATAAATGTGAGTCTTAATAATTACTTCATGTAAACAAAAAGTAGTTATTAAGTAGCACAGAGTTAGTGACGAAGAATTTGTATTTTTTGTTCGTTTATGAACGTAATTTTTCAAGTTTTAATTAAGTAGTAGTGAATAAGACAAATAATTATTTATCGAAATAATTATGGAACATAATTCAAAATAATTTAAAACATAATTAGGTTTTTCAATGATTAGTAGGTATAATATTATAATTCCTATGGTATATTACAATGATAGATAATTTGCCCAACCAAAATAACGAATGATTCGCTGACAAACATTTATAGAACATTACTTTAAAATCCACTGAAACTATGTCCAATAAAATATTTGATATTTTTTATTATATTTATATGTATAGTTTACATCGGTATCGGGCGAGCGATTTGGTGCCAGACTAAATGTATTTTTCATAACATTGTTTTGTAAATATCAGTGTAAAAATATGTATACTAATTTTCTACCAAAAACATAAATAAAGTACCTACAGAAAAAACGTAAAAAAAAAATCTGGGTACCTCATTTTAAAACTAATGTGCTAAACATATCAATGAATCAATCAACTCAGCGTATCACAGTCCACTGCTGGACATAGGCCTCTCCCTGGCTGCGCCACAACACCCTGTCCTCCACATCCAGTCTATCCCAACCACCTTTTTAAGGTTGTCATCCATCTAGCTGGGGGTCCCACACTACGCTTACCGATACGCGGCAATCCATAAATATCCACGAAATCACTAGCCCGATAATGATGTATATTTTATCAGTTATCACAAACAGACTAATCGAAAAATATTATCACACCTATTTTAAAATATTGACATTGTGTGAGTAACATCTGTACATAACACACCTTTGCTTCTATAAAAAAGTTATTTCTTATTCTGAAACAAATGTCCATTCTTTATTACAACATTGCATTAGAACACATACTATGTACCTACCTAGTTGGCAGTACGATATAGTACCTATGCATTATGCTGATAACAATAAGAATGGGGCACTTTGAAAGCTGTCAAACTAAGTCGCACTATGATTTGTATCAGTAGCTGTCAACCACAGATTAAGAGTAAGCTGGATACATTAGATAGTATGAAAATCGAGCGTCTCATCTTTTTATACCTTCGATGACGTCACCCCAGCCATTTAGTGATGTGCTCAACGTAGAATCGTTTTAATCGCTAAGCGCGTCTGTTGAGTTAATAGACTTCATCAGGAGTGGACGTGCGTTGATATTTTTTATTTGACATGCAATAAAAAGTCGCAATACTGCTTCGGGGCACGCATGGTCGGACGGCTTATGGGCCTACTCTAAATCTGTGTTTTCAACAGTATCCACGACTTATTACAAAACAAGGTTTATCTTCAGACCCAGCTTTAAACCATGGAGCCATTATTGAATTTCGAACTTTATTCCGTCTAAGGTAAAGTTCTTAATACAAAAAATGACAACTTAGTACCGACCTAAGTTTTCAGTGTTGTATAAAGAACGGTATTTCAATCACAGTTACGTTCTTATTACAAAAACTGGCTCCATGGTTTAAGCCGTGTCAAAATATAAATCTTGTTTTGTAATAAGGCGGTATGAGTTTAATAAAACCCCTAATCAAGGCCAGTCCTCTATTCTTATTGTGATCGCTAGTAAATATCAGGAAAATTAAGTGTACAAAATTGACTACCAACTTAAATTTGACGTCTATTCAAATCACAACTGTCATTCTGGGACAGTTGTCTGAAATGGCTTGAACTCTGCTTATTATTTTGGTTAACAATTAATTTCCCTGACTGTATTTTCAATATCATTGGTGCAATATATTACATCAATTCCAATAATACAATAATAACTATCTATCACAAATAATTTAATGGCCTTGTCGCCTGTTTATTTCCACATCTTAGATTTTGGGTTTCCTTCAAATCTTGGGGCCTGACAATACAGAGTGTAACAAAAAGGTGAAATTAACGTCATGGTTCATTTTCTGTCAATCAGTATGAAGTTGACAGAGACTATGTTATAACACTCTGTCACGGTTTACCAACAGTCGATTGGTCCATGAATCGTTGGTCAACGTTATCTTTAAACCATTAACTTTTTCACCAACAGAATGTTTTGACCAATAACTTTCAAAGATATCCATAGGTTAGGTTAGGTTAGAACTGTGACCAACAACGCGCGAGCCGAGCGAGCGTAGCGAGCGGTGCCGCGGCAGCGGCCGGCGAGCGCTACCTCGAAATTGGTCGCGAAACAAAACATTCTGTTGGTTAAGCATTCACTGACGTTGAGTTATGTTGGCGAAACGTTCGTGGGTGAAAAGTCCTTTGGATAAAAAGTTAATGGTTTAAAGATAACGTTGACCAACGATTCATGGACCAATCGACTGTTGGTAAACCGTTACAGTTTCATGTTATAATGTACTGATTATAACTCAATGACTAAACTAAACAATTTACTTCACTTGAATGACTATGTTTATTGATCTTAATTTTTTATGTAGCCTTAAAAATAAAGTTTACGGAGCTGAAATTCCTTTTCTACAATCTTCCATAAAAAATAGATCATGTTAATTCATCTTTTTGCTAACTCGTATTGTGTTTAGTTGCATACAAAACCATTCCTCCATTCCCTTATAAAACTTAAACAACATCAGAAACACTCTTTCCTCGATATGTTTATCAATCGCTAGTATCAATTGAGCGACATTCTTTTGGCAAAGTTCTACCCTACCAGGGCACCATGAACTGACAGCAGCTTATAACAATGAGAACACTGTGAAAACCTTAGGCAACCTCTGTCATCGTTGATCACGATTTTTCCTCTTTCGGTTGAGCACCAATAGAGGTCCATCAAGGTCTTTATCGATTTGTTCCTGGGCCTTTCCTTTAGTTTCAGGTATAATGAAGAATATGTATAAGGAGCCCAGAAACGTGATGGAGGCGCATATGTAGTAGGTGCCGTGGAGGCCTACGGAGATGGCGATGGTGCCGTAGTAGCGGAGAATGAAGAAGCTGCTGAGCCACATCCAGGATATAAGAAGACTGGATGCAAGGCTTCTTACCTGTGGACATGAAAATTCATAGAGTTAATAAATCATTTAATTTTTATCCGACTTCTAAAAAAGGAGGTTACTCAATTTGACCGTATATATGCTTTTTTATGTTTGTTCACCGATATCTCCATCAATTATGGAGCGATTTTAAAAATTATTTTTTGTTTGAAAGGGTATGCTCCCGAGGTAGTTTTTTTTTTAATCAACTTTGCAAAGGCAAGCAAGAAAATCCGTTCAAAAATTGAGGTGATAGAAAGTAAAAAAAAAAAAAATTAGTACTCACATTGATGGTAAACAATTCGGATATAAGTACGTAAGGCACGGATCCCAATCCAATATTGTACAAAAACAGCACCACTGACATTAAAGCCACAGGAGCCCAAAGTTTCTCCTCTGCCGTATCCACATCTTCCCCATTCGTCACATTGTCGACTTTCCATTCTCCAGAAACACTGTCATTACCCAGATTATCTCTGTATCTGGTAATATCGTTGGTGTAATTCTTCCATTCTGGATTTGTATTGATGCCTGTGAAGTTTTCAGTCAGTTGCAGACCCTTCTCTTTAAGGTTGTGCGTACGTTTGTAAGGCCACAAGCGGTGAGAATACAAGGAATGCAGACGTAGATTGGGGTCACAGTACGCCCCTAGGATTGCGAGGCAACAGGTAATACCTGAACAGGACCAAAGTAGCAGCATCTGTAAGAAGTAATAAAATATTTATTGCGTTTTGTCATTCGTGGTTTCCGTTAAATTAGCCTATTTCTTTGTAGGTTAGTGTCGGAAGATCTTACCTTTCTGCCAAGTTTGTCTACGGAAACAGTTGCTACTGCGGCTCCGAGCACCAGCGCTGTGCCGCATAGTATGGAACCGGCTTCTGATGGCTCGAATAGCGGGCGAGGAGCACTCCTGACAATTATCAAAGGATTGAAGATAAAATACCAACTAAACTAAATTACATACAAAATTAAAATATACACAATTAAACCTTTTGGTGATCTTAAAGTAATTTTATTTGAAACCATTCATCATTATCGTTATCAAAAGACCACCGAGGTTGACTGCTGATCTAGAACATCTCGCAGGTTTTTTTTTTGTCACAACAATACCATTTCTCATGTTAGTAAAATTAGTCTTAGAGCGTTATCACACAGACGATTGGTCAGTGTGTTACCAGTGATGCGATTTCTGAACGTGCTCTCCGCGGTTGCGAAACGGGGTAGCCGCGACTACGCGATGTGATCTCTGCGTTTTCGCAATATTGTACACTCGCTTATCTCGCTTTCTCTTGTACAGTCACGTCAACCGCTCTGGTTACGCAAACAAGGCGAACACGTTGCGCACACGTGTCGTGCTCGCTACGCACATGCTGCCAGCGCGTTAAACAATCGCCTCACTGGAAACACGCTCACAAATTGCCAGTGTGTTAAGGGTTCTATCACAAAAAAAACGTTTTTCGTCAATTTCTTATCTAATTGTGAGAAAGCGTGAAATAATCGAAACATTAAGTCTGTGTAACTATAAAAGTACAGTTTTCGTGGTGATAAACCATTCGTGTCAGTCTCAGCACCCGTTAATAGTTTCATCACTTTTGCGCTCTCGAAAATATAGCTTATTTCGCCGTTGATTTACGCCGTTATTTTACTTTTAAATAGACTAATTTCGAGCATGGTAACATATTAACCTTAGTTATTAAATAGTTTTTGTTTGAATTTGGATTATATATTCGTAGATAAAAAATAAAACTTTGGACGAAAAATGATTAGTAACTCTCTGTTTTACAGAACTATTTTTGGTGTATTACTGTATGAAATATAATAAATTGATTAAAGCGCTCCCAAGTATAAGATACAGTAGTACCATGGACTTTTTTATAAATTTTTAAATTATGTTATCTTCGGTGTAACAAAACATCAAAAGATACCGAAAAGTAAAGTTTTATGAAACATCCTTTGCAGAGACAAGGCTTTTACTGATTTATGTAAACAAATTGAAATATTTATTTAAAGCGCTCCCAAGATAAATAATCAAACTTGCTCGGGCATATTTTATTTTTGGCTATATCTTAACCATAATCACACATCAAAACTCGAGTAAAACCCTCAAATCCAAGAAAAATTGTGATAACCCTCTTAAGGCCCTTAACCCTGGTGGTTTAACGCTTCCCAAGTTTGCTAGTAAAACTTACCCGTTATACATAGTATAGTTATAAGCCGTCAGGTTGAGATGCGGAACACTATGCGTGGAGTGTCGCAGCACGGCGGCCGCGAAGCTGTTGACTGCGCCGGCGCCGCTGCCCGCGGCTGCGCTCAGCACTACCAGGCAGGAGAAAAGCGCGCGGCGGGAGCGACGGTGACGAACTGGCGGACGGAAGTGTATCTATGTATATAATATGCAAATGTGCGCAAACGAGAGAACAAAAAAAAACCGGTCAAGAGCGAGTCGGACTCGCACACCGAGGGTTCCGTACATATATATGATGTTGATGATTTCTGAAAAACTGTGCTATTTAGAGACATCGTTTTATTTTTCCTGTAATCTTTACATAAACTTCTATCACATAGAATAATTTCAGATTTTTATCTATGCAAACTTTGGAGATAAGGAGGGGGACGGTATTTTGTTTAACATTATTCATCAAAAGTCGGAAACTATGCTACCTAAAAAAAAAAAAAAACCTGATTGAGAATGTGCAAACAGCGTTCTTTCATATGATACCCCACATGCCCTAGTAGCCCCACTTCAAATTTTTAAGACCCCCTTTTAGTCCCTTTTGCAAAAAAGATATATTTTTAATTTCTTTCTTGTTTGCAAAATAGTTGGGCAAACGTCATCTAAAACTATTCTAAATTTCAAGTTGATAGCATTAGTAGTTCTTGAGATATCTAGGTGTGACAGACAGACAGACTTAGTCTCACCATAAGGGTTCCTTTTTACCATTTTGGTACGGAACCCTAATATTGGCTGTCCAGGGGACTGGCGAGTCTGGCGACACAGGGGAAGACTTAAAACTTTGAACAGCACGTTATACAGTCGAGTATATACAGTGTATTAGTGTATTATATGCGTATACATGTGCACAGGCCGCTGCGCGTCGCCAGTCTGGCGCAACTCGTCACGTTAGCATGTCGCGGTTAGCATGTCGGTGACGCGAACTCCTAAGTTTTGCCCTTACTGACAATCTCATAACGCGGCTAAAGAAGTTGTCACTTTAAAAATACTATAACAAGGCTGACGTTATGGAATACCTACTATGTTGTTTATTTTTTTAAGATTTAATTTGACGATGCAGCAATAAATATGTTTAGCACAGAACATACTCGTATTACTGTTGCTCTATCTCGTCTCATCTATCAACTCTAGATGGACTCTAAAAATAACTAAAGTGTGCGCAACGCCAACATTATCACCTACAACTTACACAGCTCCCTACAAGCCGACTGCTCCCTCTTCTTCTCCGAGTTGGAGTCCAGTCCACTGCTCCTTTTCAGCATCGGCTGGAAGGTATCCGAGTCCTGGCGACGGATGGGCTCGCGTCTCCCGTAGCAGTCTGAAGTCCTGATCTTCACTTCTTGCTGCTCTATCACATCTGTTAAGTCTTCGCGGAAGTCGGAGCCGTCGAACCAGCACATTATTTTGGCTGCATCCTGCAGTAACAATGTACGACAATTAGGATATATTTTTAACTCCCGACGCAAAAACGACGGGGTACAAGAAGTTTGACGTGTCTGTCTGCCTGTGTGTGTGTGTCTGTGTATGTCTGTGGCATCGTAGCTCCCAAACTCATGAACCGATTTTGATTTTGTTTTTTTGTTTGAAAGGTGAATTAGTCGGGAGTGTTCTTAGCTATGTTTGATGGAAATCGGTCCAAGATGGCCGCCGCCACATAATGACGGACCCCATATTTTTTTTCACAACTCCCTCATTAAAGACACATTTAACTCTAAACGAATTTAAAACATTTTGTTTTAAATACGTTTAGCCTCAGAGAAGCGTTTAGCGTTAAATGTATTAGTGATTGTTGGTGCAAGCTGGCCTTAGTGTCTATAAGGACAACATCAATTTAGGGTCTCAAGCGGCAGTATCGATCCGTCATGTCGTTCAATGATTACGGCAATTTGATAGAGTAATATTATTGTCCTTGGAGTTATGACTATTTCATTGTGGAAATCTTTAAACTTAAGTTTGTAGTTAGAACCCTTTGAAACCCTATTTTGACAAACCTGTATCCTTCCAACGCTGATGAGGAACGATGGTGTCTCCGGCAGCCAGATGAGTGACACCAGGAGCACAGCAGGTGGCACCGCCATTGATAGAGACAGCGCATGTGCTGACAGAACACCGCCAGCTGCGTACGCGAACAGAATGCCGCAACTGGAACGTGATTGAAAACTGTTTTAGTTTTGGAGTTAAAAATAAATTGTTAGGTCCTTCGCTTTATTTTATTCTGGTCGAAATCAGCTCATCAGTCGGCTATTGTCTTGGTACTTTTACCCGACCATGACAATGCCCAGAAGTGGTTTATGATTCCGACTATTTATTAGCATGTCATGTCGATTACCTGCAAGCCAACGCTGGCATTGCTGCCAACCCTCTGGTTCTTGGGGCTATTTCTGCACAGTACAGCGGTGCCAACGCTAATGCGCCTGCACCTCCTGCCCCCGCTGCTACCCTGGCCGCCCATACTCCTCGGGGACCACACCATGCTGCTAGCGACCAGCTTATCTGGAACAGCGTGGATATTTTGGGATGGCAGTTTGCATTTTTATTCACAAGAAAGATCATGTGATTTTTTTAAATTACAATAATCCGGAGTTAGAATATGACCAATAGACAAGTCACTAAATAAGCATAATAACACACATAGCAAACCCAGCAGTAAGAGTAGACGAGACAGAAATATAATTTCTCTACCTTTTGCGCGCCATAGGCAAACTTTTTATCTGGCCCCAGTTGTTAGTCAAAAATCTGAAGCCCAACAAAACGGCAGTCACAGAACGATTTCTTGGGAAATTATTACCCGACTAGATTAGATAGTACCAGGTCCCAGTTTACGAGTGACTATCTCAGGCTACCGCTATCTCATGGTATACGCTGATAGCTAATAACTCCGTACTCTATATCTACGCGACGCAATAAATGCATTTGTAACCGCCTTCAAAAAAGTAGGAGGTTAAAAAAAAATGTTCGGGTGCATGTATGTTTTTTTTTATGAGTATGTTCACCGATTTCTCCGACTATTGTGGACCGAATTTAAAAAAAACTTTTTTTTCGTTAGAAAGGGTATGCTCTCGAGGTGGTCCCATTGTCACCAAGTCAGAATCTGATGAGGAGATCCCATGGAAATAGAGGGAAATCCTCAAATTTTATAGGCACAGGTATTTTTTATAGTAACACGTGCATTTGTTCTTGAAAAGCAGCATTTGGTGAAGTGGAACTGATGATGAAGGCCACGGATGGCCACTGGAACTACTTAATACTTAATAAATATTTCATGGGTTGCGATTCGATTACTTTATTATGGTTGCTAAACAATTTATGCTCGTCACAATGCATAATATTATGGTGAAGTGGATCTGATTCTGATGGTGCCATCATCAGCTGCAGCTCTTCCGGTTCTTACCAGGAGAACTCCTCACCAATTAACATCTCTGCATCGGGAAAAGCAATATTTTGTAAAAGGTAATGAGCAATTGACATTAGGCTTTTGTAACTTAGGTAAACTTATTACAAACTGACCCACTAAAATGAGAAAAATAAAAAACGTTTTCAGTTTCAAAATAACCACCGACTTCTAAAAGAAACGCTACAAAGTGAAAAATTACTTTAATTTCGAAATTCGGTGGCAAAAAACTAAAGTACAGATCCAAAGACACCGACTTCCGAAATTAAAGTTGTTGCTAAAGCTAGCATCATCCCACTACCAGTTATTTCGGTCCAGAGCTTGCTTGTTGACTTCTTTCTACCTTGTACACCATATTTTTTGGTTCAAAGTAAATACAGTTAGTTTAGACGGCTAGTGAGAATCAGGTATCATGGTGCTAATACTATAACATAAATAAATAGTACTCACAATAAAACTAACGCAGATACAAAACGCTCCGGCTTTACGTCCTCTCGCATCAGCTAGCACAGCAAAGAAAGGCGCAGCTGGCAACGCGACGAGGCACGGTAGCGCGGCCAACCAGGCACCTCCTGTTAACGCCTCGCTCCCTAGTATCCCCGACACCCAGCCGGTGCTGCAACCGTGGGTGAAGCAGGATAGGTTAACTGGAAAAACAATAAACTCATGTTTTTGTCTTTGCATATTCCAAAAATCATTTCCAATTCTGGCCCTATATTATATTCATAACCTTCTTTGCCTGATAGCAAGATTTATAGAAATAATACTAATTCTGCCCCATCATAAATGGGACCAACTGCGAACGAGGTAAAGAAAGAAAGAAAAAGAAAGAATAAAGTTTATTTGGACACATTTCATGAAACACACAATACAAACAATAAAAATAAAATATAACCCTTCCTTGGCAGTCGGGTAAAAACAGTGGAAATGAAAAACAATGAAAATAATGTTTTAACAACAATGTTAAGTGCCTCACGGCTGCGCCAAAAAGGTTCATTTCAGCATTAATGCCAGACAGATACTGTCTGACGCTGGTTTTCTAATGAACCTTTAGGGACAAGTGACTGAAAGTAGGTACAGCCGTTTCAACATATTTACCTAATACATATTTTTATACTTAATAGATTAAAAAAATATAATATAAATCAAACAAATATAATTTCAAACCAAAAATACAATAATAATAATAAAAACTATGAAAAAAAAAAAAATATATATTGAAATAAATAGTTCATTTTAACAACGTAGGTCATATTGACATAAAAAAAGTTAATTTAATTTATTACCTATTCGGAGAACGCGAAGTATCAACGAGCAGCAGCATCTACTTTCGAGACACAACAGGAATTTTGTTTTAAGCTAACGGTACTAAGTGCGAATGGGATCAAGTGCGAATGGGACCATGTGCGAATGAAACCAAGTGCAAATGGGACCAAGTGCGAAGGGGACCAACTGCAAACGCGGTACGAAGTGCGAATAACCCATTATATTCAGTAGATCGACAATAACAGGGACACATGCAAGTATCTAAAAGCATTCTATCAACAAAAACCCAAAATAATTCAAACGATCTACTTTGAATTGTAAAATCAAATTGAAATTCAGTAACGGATGGACTAGGAAAGCAAGGAATGCAAAGAGCACTGTTTATTTTATCATCCGGAAACATTTAGAAATTCGTAGCGGTCGTTGCGGATGCAGATTGTCGGCTTCTGTCCGTTTTTGCTGTATTTGTTAACATATTTGCTGAACATTGCTGACCTTGGGTAGACTTTGGTCTCTCTTTTTGTGTAGATTATTATGTTTCGTGTTTATAATATTGATTTAGTTAGCGCTTTATAAGTATTGGAGCACCTTCAGTCTACGTTATAAGATATTTCATAATAATACATTTATGTAACACTATGATATTGTATTGTCGTCAAACCAACACGCGTGTGTGCATAATTTCAACTCAATCGGATTACGGGAAGTGTATGGAAATTCGTACCTACGCTTATTGTGTGCCGTAGGAGCATAATACGTACCTACGCTTATTGTGTGCCGTAGGAGCATAATACGTACCTACGCTTATTGTGTGCCGTAGGAGCATAATACGGAACGTGAAACGTGTAATATTACGTTGTAAAAAACCGTTTAAAACGCCATGTTTTTATACTCCGAAAGTGTAGGCGCTTAGTACTGCAAAACATTGTTGTGCTCCGGCTTGAAGGGAAATTATGCACTGAGACTTAAGGCTTCTACATACTGGCGCGACACCGGTAGAACAATTTTTCATAGACTGTGTGTAGCAGCCTTTATTGAACTATATCCAGTTCAATAAGTCTCATGTGCATAGTTTTGTCTATCTAAGCAATCATTTAAGAAAATGGCTCGGGATATTTTGTTTAGCGAATATTTTAAGTTAAATTAAGCTAAGGTAAGTAACACAGCAATATTAATCAAACCAAATCAATAGACCATAGCAATCATTAGACCTACTTATTAAAATGATATAATAAATTATTTGTATACCAATTGCATTGGTAGAACATAGAGATCTCGCGGAAATGTATATTTTAAGACCTTTTATGACTATGTTCACAAATAAAGTTTGATTTGATTTGATTTTATTGTGGCAGCGACTATTTATTTTTATTTTTCTTTTTTATCACTTGTCTTTAGCACTTCTTTAACCTTTAGTTAAATCGTGGACAATGGTGTGGGTTACAATCATGTTTGTTAGAGGCTTCTTCTAGAAGCCTTAAATCTTAGTTTAAGTATTTCTTTGTGTTTTTAGCATGTAACGGTTTTTTGTCCCTAATAAATAAATGAGACTTTTGGACTTTAGTACCAGAGTGACATTAACATGTATTGACGTTCAATTTTCCTATGTAGTCACGTCTATACCACATAACATAACATCACGCCTATTTTCCCCGATGGGTTAGGCAGAGGTGTACCATTATTAGTAAACCCACATTTCACCAGTTGTGTTTAAGTCCCATGTAATAGGGGGCGAGCCTATTGCTATCAACCGGGCACAAGTCCAGACTCCGGGCTGCTACTGAGAATTCCTAATGGAAAAAAACTCAATAACATTTTGCCCGACCCTGGAATCGAACCCAGCACCTCATGGTCAGCACTAGCGCTTGCAACTACTAGACCAATGTGGCAGTCACAGACATGGCTTATACATCCCGTGTGAAAAGGAATAAGTAAAAATAGTAAATAAGTTTTTAACCACATTATTTAAGAGCGTTTACACCTTACAGTATTTCACACAAACTTTCAAGCCCTTGTTTTTAGAAATAACAGAACCGATTTTAATGAAACTTCATACGCTTATGCAGGATACAAAGGTCTAAAAAGTTAGTAAAGAACATTTTCGAAATGTCTTATTTAAAAACAGATAGCTGGAAATCTCTGTTTCTATGGAAAATTTAAAATCGATCTGATTTGGCTTTTGGCTGTAACATTATTTTTCGAAAATGTTCTTTACCAAATTTTAGACGTTTGTATTCTGCTTATGCGTATGAAGTTTCATAAAAATCGGTTCAGTCATTTCGAAAAACAAGGGCTTGAAAGTTTGTATGAAATGCCGTAAAGTGTAAACGCTCTTAAGGCTCTGCAACATGTTACTGCATGTTGCAGAATGCCACACACAACAACACACGTTACGGAAACAGACTGAATGCTCTGCAACATGTTACTGCATGTTGCAGAATGCCACACACACAACAACACACGTTACGGAAACAGACTGAATGAGGTTCGCTAGAGGTATGTGCTAGAATGAGTTTTGCAATTGCTAGTGTTTCATTTAGGTTCAATTTCGTTGCAGTGTCCAACGTTGGTAGATGTTGATTGGTTCACCAATATAACGTCAAAAAGTCATATAGAAACCACACAGCCATGTGGTTTCATAGTAGATGTTAACTGTCTGGGATTTTGTAACCAGGGATGACTTAAACGAAAATGAATTGACAGTACAAATCCATCCATTCTCCTCCCCTTACCCCGATTAACTTGGGGTGGGCGCAACATGTTCCTTTCTTTTACCCCTTTCCTATCCATGTCATCTTTCACACAGTCCATCCATCGTTTCTTTGGTCTTCCCCTACTCATACAGCCATCGACATCCATACTCAAAACTTTCCTCACGACATTGTCCTCACTCCGCCGCACCACTTGCCCACACCTTGACAACCGATTTTTCTCACTCCGCCGCACCACTTGCCCACACCTTGACAACCGATTTCCCTCACTCCGCCGCACCACTTGCCCACACCTTGACAACCGTTTTCCCTCACTCCGCCGCACCACTTGCCCACACCTTGACAACCGATTTCCCTCACTCCGCCGCACCACTTGCCCACACCTTGACAACCGATTTCCCTCACTCCGCCGCACCACTTGCCCACACCTTGACAACCGATTTCCCTCACTCCGCCGCACCACTTGCCCACACCTTGAGAACCGATTTCCCTCACTCCGCCGCACCACTTGCCCACACCTTGACAACCGATTTCCCTCACTCCGCCGCACCACTTGCCCACACCTTGACAACCGATTTCCCTCACTCCGCCGCACCACTTGCCCACACCTTGACAACCGATTTCCGCACAACTTTTCAGTCACTGGTGCCACTTTCACACTTTCTCTTATGTGCTCATGTCATTTTCAAATCGAAGTCAATCCGTAGTGTAGTAGTGCATTGCTTATGCACTTTTAAATTAGGTACTTGAGAAGTTGTTTTCATGGATTAATGTGAAGATTCACCACATTAATGAGAGCAGAAATAAAATTTATTATCTAGGTCGTTCTGTTTCAAATTCAACTCGAAGGAGCAATTTAGAACTTTGGTCCTTCGAGTAAAGCGTCATTTAGAATGATTTTCAGAATACGATAGTCAGAGATTCTCAAATAACCAAAGATACAAATGCATGCGTTTGGTTTCATCAAACGAGCTGATTAATTTTTAAAGACAAGTTTTTTTTACAGAAATGCTTTAAATAATTTTCTTGATAAGTTAATTTAGGTATATACGAGTATTTTTAAACCAATTCGTTTATGTATTTTGAAATAAAGTTAATTCGTGTTCTTACGGGAAAGCACAATCATAAGAATACGAATTAACTGTATTTAAAATGGTTTTCAAGTCATGCCCCGCTTTATGCAAAGATGACTATAAAGCTACTTCCGATTACCGATTCGCCAGATGACGACGACGCGCAGCGAATAATAAGTGGTTGAGACTTTGTTGCCTTTAAACAAGTATTGTATATGTGTTGCCACGATCTTTTACTCCAATAATTACTTTGTTGCCTTTAAAGAAGTATTGTATATGTGTTGCCACGATCTTTTACTCCAATAATTACTTTTACGGAAGTCAATTCGTGGGATCTATCCAGCAAATAAAAAACGAATCACGTATCGGCTCGGATATCTCGAAAGTACATAAAAAAAGAAGAATGTGCGCTACATATTGTTAACATTCTTGTTAACCATTTCAACTTTGCTACAAATTCTTGTGGAGGTAATTCAAACTAAAATGAAACATAAACAATGTTAACTAATAAAGTAACAATGTAAGAGTAAGTGCGCAGTTTTGTTCTAGGAAATGTATGTCTTGTTTCATACAGAAAATGCGTTAAATCCATGATACCAGCTTTTAGGGTTCCGAACCAAAATGGTAAAAAGGAACGCTTATGGTGAGACTAAGTCTGTCTGTCTGTCACACCTGGATATCTCAAGAACTACTAATGCTATCAACTTGAAATTTAGAATAGTTTTAGATGACGTTTGCCCAACAATATTGCATACTAGTTTTTTTTTTTTTTAATATATCTTTTTTGCAAAAGCGACTGAGAAAAGTGTCTTAAAAATTTGAAGTGGGGCTACTAGGGCATGTGAGGTATCATATGAAAGAAAGCTGTTCGCTCATTCTCAAACATTTTTTAACCGACTTCGCAAAAAAGAGGAGGTTCTCAAGTCGTGTGTATGTTTTTTTTTTTTTTTTTAATGTTTGTTACCTCGGAACTCCGTCATTTATGAACCGATTTGGAAAATTCTTTTTTTGTTTGAAAGGATATACTTCCAGATTGGTCCCATTTTTATTAAAATCCAGTTCTGATGTTGGGATCCATGAGTAATTGAGGGAACTCCTCAAATATTATAGGCATACATATAACGATTTTTATATTTTCATCAACAAGTCAATCATTTGCATTCAGAAAGTATAATTTGGTGAAGTGGAACTGATGAAGAACCGGAACTTCTCAATGATAAGTATTTTACGGGTGACGATGAGATATCTGGATTAAGATAGTTAAGTGAAGCAAATTTGATCTGATGATCGAAACTGATCTGATGATGAAGCCGGAAGGTAGGCACTGGAACTCGGTAATAAAACAATCTATCCTACCCGTGTTTCGTCTTATTGGAATTGTCATGAGATGCATTCTGGCTATAAATGATTTTTAACCGACTTCAAAAAAGGAGGAGGTTCTCAATATATATATCTAGCCGTATAAAGGTACCTACATATAAAAGGAAACCGTGACTGATTGGTCTATCAACACAGCTTAAACCACTGACAGATTGGTCTGAAATTCGGCACGTAGGCATCCGCTAAGAAGGGGTTTTTGGAAATTTTACCTTTAAAGGGGGGAAAACGGGGGGTTTTGTCATACTTAAAACCAAAAATGAAGAATAACTTGTATCAGGGTTTTTCTAAAATCTACCCATAACGGGGTGAAAAGAGGTAGTCAGTTTTAGAAGAGAGGATTTTACTACGTGGCTTGATTAACTCGAAAATTGGTATAACCATTAAGTCAAATAATGGAAAAGTCGCAAACCACTTTAAAAATTTACCTCTTTGGGGGTGTAAAGGGGGGATGGATACAGTTTGTATGAAAAAATCTTCTTTCGTTGATCTATTAACTTGAAACTTACATTGAATTCTTCATCATCAGTCTCCTGCCCTAATCCCAATTTATTCGGGGTCGTCGTAATATGTCGAATTACACTATAGATTTAATACGTACAAAAGGAAACAGTGACTGACTTACTGACTGATCTATCAACACAAAACTCAAATCATTGAATGGATTGGGCTAAAATTTGGCACACAGATAGTTATTATGACGTAGGTAATCGCTGCAAACAGAATGTTGAAACTTCAACCCCTAAAGGGGTGTAACGGGGTTTCACAACTTGTATGGAGAAATCATATGAATTGTATCAATTCGACAATTCGCAGGGTTACTCGTGTCAACAAATAAATAAAACGTATTTCTTGTTTTAAAAAAAACAGCCTCTTCTGGGGGTGTAAAGAGGTAAATAGTCTACAAATCAATATGGTGTCATTTTCAAGGTTTGTCAGGACGTTGTTCTCGTAAAGGTCAACAATTTTGAAATATTACACTCGAAGAACAAAAAATACTAATAATAATAATAATAACACCAACGTCAACAAACGTCTCCAAACTGGATCTTATAATTTTCATATTTTTTAGCAGTTTTAATAATTTTCGACTCAATATTATAGTTTATATGTGCTTTAAAAAAAAACCCGAAAGAAGTCTGAAACCAATTTATCCCAAAAAAACACCATATTTTATTTAAGACATGAATAAAAAACTGCCGATTAAGAGATGACATCTGTCATATCATGCCACTGAAAAACAGAAAATAATAATGAAAATTTTATCGAGATGTTGACGAGATCAGCCGTAAGAAGTGCACGCCCACCACCTCCGGACTCTTCGCTCAGCTCCGCCTCGCCGCCGCCGGTACCCAGCCCCACTGTGACGACACCGGCCGCGGTAGTTGCGTCGAGCTCGAGCGACGAGTATTTCTCCCCGCCCACGACGCCACCACCTGCTCGTCGACGGGGAGGACGCCGGCCGCCGGATGGTTTAGGACCTCGAGGCCCACCGGCCTCTGATAGGGTCCCAGCTCCCGGCGGAAGTGTGCAGCGCATGAGATGGACACGAACCATCAATGAGAACGTCATGCGCTCATACTATGGGGCTACAGAGGGGGGAAACAATCTGACCGCGTACCGTGTTCGGATGCTCTCTCTTTTTCAGGTGCTTGAACCAGCTGTCAACGTTTCGGCACAACGACTATCGGATCAGGTGCGGGTTATCCAACGTAATCATATGTTGGATGACACTGTACTTGATCGCCTGCGAACTGAAATGCGGAATAGCCATGTCATCGCCCCCCTGTCGCAGACTGTTGTGGTACCACCGCAGTCCCACACAGTCCAAGCTGACGAGGGGAATGATGACAGGGCTACAAACGTAAGTACCCAGTGCAATGAGAAATTGAGGAGTGCTTTGGAGGGTGCGATTCGGGAATATCGGTTTATGTCACCCGAACTTAGACCACGCTTACCTCGTTTGCCCATGCATAACAAAAATAGGGCGCTGGTGGCAGCTCTGGATTCGCAGTTGTCAAACTATTTTGATGACTGCGAAGACCTCACTGATACTCATTCGATTCTGTACTGCGCGGCTGTAGCGGCATGTCGTGTAGCTCACGTAAAATTTCAAAATGACTTTATAGCTACACGACCGAAACCAGCCGTACCAGCCTGGCAGTGCAGAATTGAGCGTCGTATTGGTGGGGCCAGAGCGCTAATCGGTAAACTAATCTGCTTCAGGGAGGGCAATACTCGCCCAAGAGTTATGCGCTTTGTGAGGCGGGCGTTCTCAGGGACTGATACCAGCCCTGAGGACTATTTATCTCGTGTCACAGAGCGCATAGACTTCCTGAAGCAGAAAGTGTATGCTTGGGCAAACCGTATTCGTAGGTATAAGCGGCGTGTGGACCGATACACTCAGAATCGCACCTTCCAGAGCAATGAAAGGTGGGTTTATAGGGCTTGGGAGCGACCGAATCAAGGTGTGACTGACACGCGCCTGCCGGATAATGATGCCATGTCTTCTTTCTGGCACAGTATCTGGTCGGTGCCTGTCGGTCACACTGAAGGTGATTGGACTCGAAAAGTTGAGCGAGCCTGCGATCCAATACCAGAAATGGGGGCAATTACCATCTGCCCCCAAGATGTAGCTCGTGCGGTCCGTCCGTTGCCTAACTGGAAGTCTCCAGGACCGGACGGACTGCACAACTTCTGGATCAAATGGTTTGTTGGGTCGCACGCTCGCTTGGCGGCTCAGTACCAGACTTCTTTGGAGTCTGGTTCGCTACCCCAGTTCCTAACGACAGGAATAACCCACCTACTCCATAAATCAGGTAGCACCGCGGAACCCAAAAATTATAGACCGATCACGTGTTTACCGACGGTCTATAAAGTTCTTACATCCATTTTGAGAGCTAAAATTAACAAACATATAGACACTAACTCCATCATGTCTGCCTCTCAAAATGGATGTAAGAACGGGTCTCGCGGTACTAAGGAGTTACTCCTCATTGATATGGCCATTAGCCAACAGGTTCGACGTTCCCGAAAGGATCTGTCGACATGTTGGATAGATTATAAGAAGGCCTATGACTCGGTGCCACATACATGGCTCATGAGGGTGCTGGAGCTGTATAAAGTAGATCCAACTCTGCGCACCTTCCTGATGTCATGTATGAGGCAATGGAGGACAGTCCTTCGCTATCCAGGATGTCGAAATATCCAGAGGAATAGCGAACCGATAAGGATCGAGCGAGGCATATTTCAGGGCGATAGTTTGAGTCCGCTTTGGTTCTGCTTAGCCTTGAATCCTCTAAGCACACTGCTGGAGGATTCAGGTCTAGGCTATCGGTTGAGGAGAGGTGGTCAGGTTATATCTCACCTCCTCTACATGGATGACCTAAAACTCTTTGCCCCCAACAATTTGCATCTGATGGAGCTACTGAAAGTAACTGAAACTTTCAGTAGTGCCATCAGGATGGAATTTGGTGTGGACAAATGTGCGGTCATGCATGTAAAGCGAGGGAAGATTGTGGAATCCGTGGGAACCCAACTTTCAGATTCCATAAACCTTAGAGCCCTCTCCGCATCCGAAACCTATAAGTATTTGGGTATGTCGGAAGCGTTGGGCATCAATGTTACTGACATGAAGCAATCGTTGAAGGAGCGCTTCTTTGCCCGCCTGAAGAAAGTATTTAATAGTCTTCTATCAGGCGGGAACAAAGTGCGCGCCTTCAACGGTTGGGTCATGCCGGTTTTGATGTACTCTTTCGGCATACTCAAATGGACTCAGACCGAACTTGACGCCCTGGATAGGAGGGTTCGTACGCTGCTGACTGCATATCGAATGCATCACCCACGGTCCTCGGTAATGAGACTGTATATCCCGCGAAAGTGTGGAGGTCGTGGCTTTTTAAACGCTAAGACACTCCACAATCGCGAGATATGCAGTCTCAGGGAATATTTCCTAGAAGCCGACGTGGGGATGCATCGAGATGTGGTCGTGGTGGACAAGGGCCTCACCCCGCTCTCCTTGGCTACAGAGAACTGGCGCAAACCTGTAGTGCTTGACACTAATGATCGCAGGGAGGTATGGCAAAGTAAGGAGCTTCACGGACGCTTTTTCCGGGCCCTACATGAACCCGAAGTAGACTTTTTAGCGTCCGTAGCCTGGCTGCGTTTCGGTGATCTCTTTGGGGAAACCGAAGGCTTTGTCTGTGCAATTATGGACGAAGTTATCATGACTAAGAATTATCGGAGATTTATTGTGAAGGACGGCACGGTTGACGTGTGTCGGGCATGCCACCGTCCGGGAGAATCAATCCGACACATTATCTCCGGGTGTTCTCGTCTAGCTAACGAAGAGTACTTGCATAGACACAACCTTGTAGCCAGGATTATCCATCAGCAACTTGCTCTGAAATACAACCTTGTGGAATCGGAGGTGCCGTACTTCAGGTATGTACCCGACCCAGTTCTCGAGAGTGGAAATATCACATTGTACTGGGACCGATCCATCATCACTGACAGGACTATTGTTGCCAATAAGCCTGATATAGTGGTGGTGGATCGAATAGAGCGGCGCACAATGATTATTGACATAACGGTCCCTCATGACGGGAACCTCGTGAAAGCCGAGAAAGATAAAGAAATCAAGTATCTTGACTTGGCTCGCGAGGTTGTCGACATGTGGGATGTTGACTCAGCAATCATTGTGCCGATAGTTGTATCAGCCAATGGCTTAATTGCCAAGAGCCTCGACCAACACCTAAAGAGGCTCTCGTTGGGCAGCTGGATTAAGGGCCTGATTCAGAGAGCGGTACTTCTGGACACGGCTCGCATTGTTGGAGGTTCCTCTCTCTGGAGCCCTGACCGCCGGTAGCTTGGACCTTGTTCCCGATACCGGTGGGCTACTATTTTTTATATTTTTAAATGTTTTTATATTTTGTTTATATTCTAATATTTAAAAATATAATTTATATGTATATTTAATGAAATAAAGGAATAATAATAATAATATAAGCTGGCAACACCAACGTCAACAAACGTCTCCAAACTGGATCTTACAATTTTCATATTTTTTAGCAGTTTTAATAATTTTCGACTCAATATTATAGTTTATATGTGCTTTAAAAAAAACCCGAAAGAAGTCTGAAACCAATTTATCCCAAAAAAACACCATATTTTATTTAAGACATGAATAAAAAACTGCCGATTAAGAGATGACATCTGTCATACCATGCCACTGAAAAACAGAAAATAATAATGAAAATTTTATCGAGATGTTGACGAGATCAGCCGTAAGAAGTGCACGCCCACCACCTCCGGACTCTTCGCTCAGCTCCGCCTCGCCGCCGCCGGTACCCAGCCCCACTGTGACGACACCGGCCGCGGTAGTTGCGTCGAGCTCGAGCGACGAGTATTTCTCCCCGCCCACGACGCCACCACCTGCTCGTCGACGGGGAGGACGCCGGCCGCCGGATGGTTTAGGACCTCGAGGCCCACCGGCCTCTGATAGGGTCCCAGCTCCCGGCGGAAGTGTGCAGCGCATGAGATGGACACGAACCATCAATGAGAACGTCATGCGCTCATACTATGGGGCTACAGAGGGGGGAAACAATCTGACCGCGTACCGTGTTCGGATGCTCTCTCTTTTTCAGGTGCTTGAACCAGCTGTCAACGTTTCGGCACAACGACTATCGGATCAGGTGCGGGTTATCCAACGTAATCATATGTTGGATGACACTGTACTTGATCGCCTGCGAACTGAAATGCGGAATAGCCATGTCATCGCCCCCCTGTCGCAGACTGTTGTGGTACAACCGCAGTCCCACACAGTCCAAGCTGACGAGGTGAATGATGACAGGGCTACAAACGTAAGTACCCAGTGCAATGAGAAATTGAGGAGTGCTTTGGAGGGTGCGATTCGGGAATATCGGTTTATGTCACCCGAACTTAGACCACGCTTACCTCGTTTGCCCATGCATAACAAAAATAGGGCGCTGGTGGCAGCTCTGGATTCGCAGTTGTCAAACTATTTTGTTGACTGCGAAGACCTCACTGATACTCATTCGATTCTGTACTGCGCGGCTGTAGCGGCATGTCGTGTAGCTCACGTAAAATTTCAAAATGACTTTATAGCTACACGACCGAAACCAGCCGTACCAGCCTGGCAGTGCAGAATTGAGCGTCGTATTGGTGGGGCCAGAGCGCTCATCGGTAAACTAATCTGCTTCAGGGAGGGCAATACTCGCCCAAGAGTTATGCGCTTTGTGAGGCGGGCGTTCTCAGGGACTGATACCAGCCCTGAGGACTATTTATCTCGTGTCACAGAGCGCATAGACTTCCTGAAGCAGAAAGTGTATGCTTGGGCAAACCGTATTCGTAGGTATAAGCGGCGTGTGGACCGATACACTCAGAATCGCACCTTCCAGAGCAATGAAAGGTGGGTTTATAGGGCTTGGGAGCGACCGAATCAAGGTGTGACTGACACGCACCTGCCGGATAATGATGCCATGTCTTCTTTCTGGCACAGTATCTGGTCGGTGCCTGTCGGTCACACTGAAGGTGATTGGACTCGAAAAGTTGAGCGAGCCTGCGATCCAATACCAGAAATGGGGGCTATTACCATCTGCCCCCAAGATGTAGCTCGTGCGGTCCGTCCGTTGCCTAACTGGAAGTCTCCAGGACCGGACGGACTGCACAACTTCTGGATCAAATGGTTTGTTGGGTCGCACGCTCGCTTGGCGGCTCAGTACCAGACTTCTTTGGAGTCTGGTTCGCTACCCCAGTTCCTAACGACAGGAATAACCCACCTACTCCATAAATCAGGTAGCACCGCGGAACCCAAAAATTATAGACCGATCACGTGTTTACCGACGGTCTATAAAGTTCTTACATCCATTTTGAGAGCTAAAATTAACAAACATATAGACACTAACTCCATCATGTCTGCCTCTCAAAATGGATGTAAGAACGGGTCTCGCGGTACTAAGGAGTTACTCCTCATTGATATGGCCATTAGCCAACAGGTTCGACGTTCCCGAAAGGATCTGTCGACATGTTGGATAGATTATAAGAAGGCCTATGACTCGGTGCCACATACATGGCTCATGAGGGTGCTGGAGCTGTATAAAGTAGATCCAACTCTGCGCACCTTCCTGATGTCATGTATGAGGCAATGGAGGACAGTCCTTCGCTATCCAGGATGTCGAAATATCCAGAGGAATAGCGAACCGATAAGGATCGAGCGAGGCATATTTCAGGGCGATAGTTTGAGTCCGCTTTGGTTCTGCTTAGCCTTGAATCCTCTAAGCACACTGCTGGAGGATTCAGGTCTAGGCTATCGGTTGAGGAGAGGTGGTCAGGTTATATCTCACCTCCTCTACATGGATGACCTAAAACTCTTTGCCCCCAACAATTTGCATCTGATGGAGCTACTGAAAGTAACTGAAACTTTCAGTAGTGCCATCAGGATGGAATTTGGTGTGGACAAATGTGCGGTCATGCATGTAAAGCGAGGGAAGATTGTGGAATCCGTGGGAACCCAACTTTCAGATTCCATAAACCTTAGAGCCCTCTCCGCATCCGAAACCTATAAGTATTTGGGTATGTCGGAAGCGTTGGGCATCAATGTTACTGACATGAAGCAATCGTTGAAGGAGCGCTTCTTTGCCCGCCTGAAGAAAGTATTTAATAGTCTTCTATCAGGCGGGAACAAAGTGCGCGCCTTCAACGGTTGGGTCATGCCGGTTTTGATGTACTCTTTCGGCATACTCAAATGGACTCAGACCGAACTTGACGCCCTGGATAGGAGGGTTCGTACGCTGCTGACTGCATATCGAATGCATCACCCACGGTCCTCGGTAATGAGACTGTATATCCCGCGAAAGTGTGGAGGTCGTGGCTTTTTAAACGCTAAGACACTCCACAATCGCGAGATATGCAGTCTCAGGGAATATTTCCTAGAAGCCGACGTGGGGATGCATCGAGATGTGGTCGTGGTGGACAAGGGCCTCACCCCGCTCTCCTTGGCTACAGAGAACTGGCGCAAACCTGTAGTGCTTGACACTAATGATCGCAGGGAGGTATGGCAAAGTAAGGAGCTTCACGGACGCTTTTTCCGGGCCCTACATGAACCCGAAGTAGACTTTTTAGCGTCCGTAGCCTGGCTGCGTTTCGGTGATCTCTTTGGGGAAACCGAAGGCTTTGTCTGTGCAATTATGGACGAAGTTATCATGACTAAGAATTATCGGAGATTTATTGTGAAGGACGGCACGGTTGACGTGTGTCGGGCATGCCACCGTCCGGGAGAATCAATCCGACACATTATCTCCGGGTGTTCTCGTCTAGCTAACGAAGAGTACTTGCATAGACACAACCTTGTAGCCAGGATTATCCATCAGCAACTTGCTCTGAAATACAACCTTGTGGAATCGGAGGTGCCGTACTTCAGGTATGTACCCGACCCAGTTCTCGAGAGTGGAAATATCACATTGTACTGGGACCGATCCATCATCACTGACAGGACTATTGTTGCCAATAAGCCTGATATAGTGGTGGTGGATCGAATAGAGCGGCGCACAATGATTATTGACATAACGGTCCCTCATGACGGGAACCTCGTGAAAGCCGAGAAAGATAAAGAAATCAAGTATCTTGACTTGGCTCGCGAGGTTGTCGACATGTGGGATGTTGACTCAGCAATCATTGTGCCGATAGTTGTATCAGCCAATGGCTTAATTGCCAAGAGCCTCGACCAACACCTAAAGAGGCTCTCGTTGGGCAGCTGGATTAAGGGCCTGATTCAGAGAGCGGTACTTCTGGACACGGCTCGCATTGTTGGAGGTTCCTCTCTCTGGAGCCCTGACCGCCGGTAGCTTGGACCTTGTTCCCGATACCGGTGGGCTACTATTTTTTATATTTTTAAATGTTTTTATATTTTGTTTATATTCTAATATTTAAAAATATAATTTATATGTATATTTAATGAAATAAAGGAATAATAATAATAATATAAGCTGGCAACACCAACGTCAACAAACGTCTCCAAACTGGATCTTACAATTTTCATATTTTTTAGCAGTTTTAATAATTTTCGACTCAATATTATAGTTTATATGTGCTTTAAAAAAAACCCGAAAGAAGTCTGAAACCAATTTATCCCAAAAAAACACCATATTTTATTTAAGACATGAATAAAAAACTGCCGATTAAGAGATGACATCTGTCATACCATGCCACTGAAAAACAGAAAATAATAATGAAAATTTTATCGAGATGTTGACGAGATCAGCCGTAAGAAGTGCACGCCCACCACCTCCGGACTCTTCGCTCAGCTCCGCCTCGCCGCCGCCGGTACCCAGCCCCACTGTGACGACACCGGCCGCGGTAGTTGCGTCGAGCTCGAGCGACGAGTATTTCTCCCCGCCCACGACGCCACCACCTGCTCGTCGACGGGGAGGACGCCGGCCGCCGGATGGTTTAGGACCTCGAGGCCCACCGGCCTCTGATAGGGTCCCAGCTCCCGGCGGAAGTGTGCAGCGCATGAGATGGACACGAACCATCAATGAGAACGTCATGCGCTCATACTATGGGGCTACAGAGGGGGGAAACAATCTGACCGCGTACCGTGTTCGGATGCTCTCTCTTTTTCAGGTGCTTGAACCAGCTGTCAACGTTTCGGCACAACGACTATCGGATCAGGTGCGGGTTATCCAACGTAATCATATGTTGGATGACACTGTACTTGATCGCCTGCGAACTGAAATGCGGAATAGCCATGTCATCGCCCCCCTGTCGCAGACTGTTGTGGTACAACCGCAGTCCCACACAGTCCAAGCTGACGAGGTGAATGATGACAGGGCTACAAACGTAAGTACCCAGTGCAATGAGAAATTGAGGAGTGCTTTGGAGGGTGCGATTCGGGAATATCGGTTTATGTCACCCGAACTTAGACCACGCTTACCTCGTTTGCCCATGCATAACAAAAATAGGGCGCTGGTGGCAGCTCTGGATTCGCAGTTGTCAAACTATTTTGTTGACTGCGAAGACCTCACTGATACTCATTCGATTCTGTACTGCGCGGCTGTAGCGGCATGTCGTGTAGCTCACGTAAAATTTCAAAATGACTTTATAGCTACACGACCGAAACCAGCCGTACCAGCCTGGCAGTGCAGAATTGAGCGTCGTATTGGTGGGGCCAGAGCGCTCATCGGTAAACTAATCTGCTTCAGGGAGGGCAATACTCGCCCAAGAGTTATGCGCTTTGTGAGGCGGGCGTTCTCAGGGACTGATACCAGCCCTGAGGACTATTTATCTCGTGTCACAGAGCGCATAGACTTCCTGAAGCAGAAAGTGTATGCTTGGGCAAACCGTATTCGTAGGTATAAGCGGCGTGTGGACCGATACACTCAGAATCGCACCTTCCAGAGCAATGAAAGGTGGGTTTATAGGGCTTGGGAGCGACCGAATCAAGGTGTGACTGACACGCACCTGCCGGATAATGATGCCATGTCTTCTTTCTGGCACAGTATCTGGTCGGTGCCTGTCGGTCACACTGAAGGTGATTGGACTCGAAAAGTTGAGCGAGCCTGCGATCCAATACCAGAAATGGGGGCTATTACCATCTGCCCCCAAGATGTAGCTCGTGCGGTCCGTCCGTTGCCTAACTGGAAGTCTCCAGGACCGGACGGACTGCACAACTTCTGGATCAAATGGTTTGTTGGGTCGCACGCTCGCTTGGCGGCTCAGTACCAGACTTCTTTGGAGTCTGGTTCGCTACCCCAGTTCCTAACGACAGGAATAACCCACCTGCTCCATAAATCAGGTAGCACCGCGGAACCCAAAAATTATAGACCGATCACGTGTTTACCGACGGTCTATAAAGTTCTTACATCCATTTTGAGAGCTAAAATTAACAAACATATAGACACTAACTCCATCATGTCTGCCTCTCAAAATGGATGTAGGAACGGGTCTCGCGGTACTAAGGAGTTACTCCTCATTGATATGACCATTAGCCAACAGGTTCAACGTTCCCGAAAGGATCTGTCGACATGTTGGATAGATTATAAGAAGGCCTATGACTCGGTGCCACATACATGGCTCATGAGGGTGCTGGAGCTGTATAAAGTAGATCCAACTCTGCGCACCTTCCTGATGTCATGTATGAGGCAATGGAGGACAGTCCTTCGCTATCCAGGATGTCGAAATATCCAGAGGAATAGCGAACCGATAAGGATCGAGCGAGGCATATTTCAGGGCGATAGTTTGAGTCCGCTTTGGTTCTGCTTAGCCTTGAATCCTCTAAGCACACTGCTGGAGGATTCAGGTCTAGGCTATCGGTTGAGGAGAGGTGGTCAGGTTATATCTCACCTCCTCTACATGGATGACCTAAAACTCTTTGCCCCCAACAATTTGCATCTGATGGAGCTACTGAAAGTAACTGAAACTTTCAGTAGTGCCATCAGGATGGAATTTGGTGTGGACAAATGTGCGGTCATGCATGTAAAGCGAGGGAAGATTGTGGAATCCGTGGGAACCCAACTTTCGGATTCCATAAACCTTAGAGCCCTCTCCGCATCCGAAACCTATAAGTATTTGGGTATGTCGGAAGCGTTGGGCATCAATGTTACTGACATGAAGCAATCGTTGAAGGAGCGCTTCTTTGCCCGCCTGAAGAAAGTATTTAATAGTCTTCTATCAGGCGGGAACAAAGTGCGCGCCTTCAACGGTTGGGTCATGCCGGTTTTGATGTACTCTTTCGGCATACTCAAATGGACTCAGACCGAACTTGACGCCCTGGATAGGAGGGTTCGTACGCTGCTGACTGCATATCGAATGCATCACCCACGGTCCTCGGTAATGAGACTGTATATCCCGCGAAAGTGTGGAGGTCGTGGCTTTTTAAACGCTAAGACACTCCACAATCGCGAGATATGCAGTCTCAGGGAATATTTCCTAGAAGCCGACGTGGGGATGCATCGAGATGTGGTCGTGGTGGACAAGGGCCTCACCCCGCTCTCCTTGGCTACAGAGAACTGGCGCAAACCTGTAGTGCTTGACACTAATGATCGCAGGGAGGTATGGCAAAGTAAGGAGCTTCACGGACGCTTTTTCCGGGCCCTACATGAACCCGAAGTAGACTTTTTAGCGTCCGTAGCCTGGCTGCGTTTCGGTGATCTCTTTGGGGAAACCGAAGGCTTTGTCTGTGCAATTATGGACGAAGTTATCATGACTAAGAATTATCGGAGATTTATTGTGAAGGACGGCACGGTTGACGTGTGTCGGGCATGCCACCGTCCGGGAGAATCAATCCGACACATTATCTCCGGGTGTTCTCGTCTAGCTAACGAAGAGTACTTGCATAGACACAACCTTGTAGCCAGGATTATCCATCAGCAACTTGCTCTGAAATACAACCTTGTGGAATCGGAGGTGCCGTACTTCAGGTATGTGCCCGACCCAGTTCTCGAGAGTGGAAATATCACATTGTACTGGGACCGATCCATCATCACTGACAGGACTATTGTTGCCAATAAGCCTGATATAGTGGTGGTGGATCGAATAGAGCGGCGCACAATGATTATTGACATAACGGTCCCTCATGACGGGAACCTCGTGAAAGCCGAGAAAGATAAAGAAATCAAGTATCTTGACTTGGCTCGCGAGGTTGTCGACATGTGGGATGTGGACTCAGCAATCATTGTGCCGATAGTTGTATCAGCCAATGGCTTAATTGCCAAGAGCCTCGACCAACACCTAAGGAGGCTCTCGTTGGGCAGCTGGATTAAGGGCCTGATTCAGAGAGCGGTACATCTGGACACGGCTCGCATTGTTAGGAGGTTCCTCTCTCTGGAGCCCTGACCGCCGGTAGCTTGGACCTTGTTCCCGATACCGGTGGGCTACTATTTTTTATATTTTTAAATGTTTTTATATTTTGTTTATATTCTAATATTTAAAAATATAATTTATATGTATATTTAATGAAATAAAGGAATAATAATAATAATAAAGTACACTCTCACCATAAAATTCACCACACGCTGCATTTACTTGGCTCTGGCCCGTAAATGTAGCTAAAAACCAGCCTACGAGCTGAGAAAAAAAACACTCCCGATAATAATAATAATATTTTTATTCAGTATATAGGTAAAATCTTGACATAAAATCTTATAATTACAAAGGTATAAAATGTTAGATGCCTGTACTGTATTATTTTGTATTGGTCTAAATAACAAATCTACCTGTATAAATAAATGGAGAAACTGACCGACTGATTGACTGACGTATCAATGCACAACCCAAACTACTGGGAGCGACGTGAAATTTTGCTCTAGGGGTCCTTTTATGTAGGGTAGGTACTTTTAATCCCGGTTCCCGTGAGATTTTTTCTGACATCTACGCGGGTGAAGCCGCAGGCAAAAGCTAGCATTATATATGTTCAGGCATAACTTATTTGTTTATGAACTGATTTTTATAATTCATTTATTTGGTAGAGGAAGCTTGCGCGGTCTCATATACATTACAGATCTACAGCTAACTCTTCAATAATACGTATTTAATCCACTCGGTGTATGTTGATGATGTTATAAAACTTCCTATCACTGTTGTTTTCATAGCAAGTAGTATACGAATTGGTGTGGGGTAGGTACCACTAAAAAGTGAAAAATAAAAAACTTTTTTCCAAAAAAAACAACCGACTTCCGAAAAACAAACAACAAAACCAAAGACACCGACTTCCGAAAATAAATTAAATATAATATTAAATGTGGGTGTACTACAGGTACACCTCTGCCCACCCCTTCGAGGAAACAAGGCGTGATTATGTTATGTGCTTCCGAAATTAAAGTTATTTTGCACTTTTTAGTGTTTTTGTTGGAAGTCGGTTGTTTTTTTTGGAAAAAAGTTTTTTTCCATTTTTTTTTGCCAGCACAGTTTCCGAGTTTGGACGAAAAATGTAAAAAAAAATACCGTTCATAGATAAAATTTCATACCGTGCATAGATAAAAATCTGAAATTATTCTATGTGATAGAAGTGTATGTAAAGATTACAGGAAAAATAAAACGATATCTCTAAATAGCACAGTTTTTCGGAAATCATCAACATCATATATACGTACGGAACCATTGGTGTGCGAGTCCGACTCGCTCTTGACCGGTTTTTTTAAATACGTGATTCCTTTTTTTAAACAAATTTTGAAGAATATGCCCAAATGTTGTGTTATTACAAAGTTTGGCAACAAAAGATTGAAATATTCGCGACGTAGCAAATGTGAAAACTTTACAGATATGCCGGTTACAATGGCGTAGCGCATTATGAATCCACTAGGCGTCGAACCAATCATAGGAACTTGTACGAGTAGTACATTTTGTTTTCTTTTTGTCTCTTGTGCTCACTAGTCGGTACGACGCCGCATGGCACGGCTAAACTTTAACATTTGTACGGCCCGGAATTGCAGAAGCCCTCCACGGAATACCGTGTTGGATCATTAAGTTTTCATCAAAATGGTTGAGCTGGACGGCGCTGCTCCATGCGTCATGTTCGAGAACGGGCGCCGTCAGTAGGGTCTGGATATTTCTTAGCTGCCACGGCTTATTTTAACTTAATCTAATTTTTCAATTGTTTTTTTTTGTTTTATCTTTTTATTACGGACGCTTTTAACGTGCACGTCTTTCTACATTGTTCTCACATGTATAACTTCAACATGAATAATGAAACCAATATTTTAATTTAAAGAGTGTCCGTGGAGTTTCTTGCCCGTTCTTCTCCATAGGAACCTACTACGCTTTGGAATGGGCAACTAGCTTCATCTCTCTGACTGACCGACCCCTTGACAATGTGTTGACCGCAGATTCCCGCGGCTCAACACCCCTTGTGAAATGATGAAAATAAGATAAAAAATCATATACCCTTGCGAAAATCCTATTCCATGCATGCCATGCTACCCAAAGACGTGGAAGAGAGGAGAGATGCGGGGTCGGAGTCCGACGCTGCATCTAGTGCAATGGGCTCTTTTAAGAGCCCGGAGCCCGTTGAGGTGGGGGCTTCGAAGAACTTGAAGAAGTTCATGAAGAAGCGCTCCAAACCAGGGGACGGCCAGGGGTCGTCCTCTGACGGAGGACTGAGCACGGCCCGCAGAAAGATCAGCAAGCGGGGCGGGGTTCGGGAACGGGGGGTGGGCAGAAGGCTCACCACCCAGGAGGACAGCGAGCCGAACAGAGCTAGCCCAGGAGAGTCCAACTGTAGCGCGGCCCTCTCTGAGTCCTCAGGCGGTGAGCCGGACGCCGCTGGCAGCTCAAAGGCGAAGGGAGCTTCCAGTAGCTTCGAGGAGGTCGTGGTAGCCACGCTCAGGGGTGTGACCTTGAAGAGGACTCAGTCCTCTAAAGACAAGGTCATACCCACTGCCACGGCTTCCATTATGGCGGCAGCGAAGGCCCTTCAGGTCGGACCTCCGTCGGACGGAGTGTCCGAGATGCGGGTGGAGGTTGGCCGCCTGACAGCCGCTATGGAGCTTCTCCGTAAAGAAAATGAGGAGCTCCGAGCGGACCTGGCCCGGCTCCGAGGAGCTGGCCATCAGGAGGTGCCCAAGGGGGTGGCGCAGCATGGGCAGGGCCTGCCAGTGCCTGCAGAGGACCGGGTTCTGAGCCTGGTGCGGCAGGAGCTGGCTGCCTTCCACAGTCGGTTTTCCGTCTTGTCCTGCGTCCCCCGTTAGCGGCGAGCAGGCCGGCCACTTTTGCCGCAACCGTGGCTGCTTCGGCGAGGCCTGCGGCTAAGCCTGCGGCCAAACCCAAACCCAACATGGGCGGGACGGCTGCGCAGGTGCCTGCGCAAAAAGCGAGGGCCCCAGCTCTGGCGGCGGGAAGGCTGCCCCTATCCCCGCCTCCTAATTATTCTCTGGCCGACGCCAAATGGCAAGTAGCCGGGGAGAAAAAGAAGGCGGGTAAGGCCAAAAGGGCGGCCAATAGAAAGGAGAGGCGGCAACGGCGCAAGAAGCGAAGCGCCGCGGCTAGGCTCCGCGCCCCGAAATCCGCAGCTGTAGTGATCACACTACAGCCGGAAGCGGAGAAGAAGGGTGTCACCTACCGCGAGGTGCTCGCCAAAGCGTGGGTAGCAGTGAACCTGGAGGAGATCGGCGTCGCCGATGGCTTCCGCATGAAGGTCACTGCGACAGGGGCTCGTATGTTGGAGATCCCCGGTGCGGCCAGTGGCCCGACCGCTGACGCCTTGGCCGAAAGGCTCAGGGCGTCCCTCAATGCGGAGGAGGCCCGAGTGTCCAGGCCCACCAAGTGCGCTGACATGCGCATCCTGGGCCTGGACGATTGCGTGACGGCGGAAGACGTCGTGGCCGCCGTGGCTAGAACTGGAGGGTGCTCTGCCGAGCAGGTGAAGGCAGGCACCATCCGTCCTGACACTACGGGTATGCAAACCATTACGGTGAGCTGCCCCGTGTCGGTGGTCCAAAAAATAGCCGGGGAGGGCCAAAGGCTCCGAGTGGGCTGGGTATCCGCACAGGTCAAACTGCTGGAACCCAGACCTCTGAGGTGCTACCGCTGCCGGGTGGGACACCACGTGGGAGCATGCTGCACCTCGGAGGTGGACCGCAGCGAGGATTGCTTTCGCTGTGGTCGGCCCGGTCACAAGGCCGGTTCTTGCGAGGCCACGCCGCACTGCTTTGCATGTGCAGCGGCTGGGAAGCCGGCCGATCACCGGGCTGGAGGCAAGGCCTGCGCTCCCCCCCCCAAACATAGGGGCAGGGGCAAGCCCTTCACCACTGCCATCACCGCCGCAGCCGCCGTGATTGCCACCGCCGCTGCCACCTCTACCGTCGTCGTTGCCGCCGCTAACACCGCGGCAGGGCCATCCCAGAGGGCCCGGGAGGAGGCTGCTATGGAATGCCAATAAATGGCCCCATTACGCCTCCTCCAGGCGAACATCAACCACTGCGCCGCCGCTCAGGATCTGTTGCTCCAGAGCATGGCGCAGTGGTCGATTAACATCGCCGTGGTCGCTGAGCCGTACTTTGTCCCGCCCAGGGATGACTGGGTGGAGGACCTGAGCAGCTCAGTGGCCATTATGTCGTCGGCCGCCGCCGGTACCACGTCCCTCGAGGCCGTCAAGAGGGGACAGGGTTGCGTAGCAGCACGGTTCGGGGAGATTGTCGTGGTAGGAGTATACTTCTCCCCGAACCGAACTCTCGCCGAGTTCCACAACTCCCTTGGGGAGTTGAGAGTAGTCGTCGTCAGGCACCATCCCCTTCCCGTGATCGTCCTCGGGGACTTCAATGCCAAGAACGTGGCTTGGGGTTCCCGGTATACAGACACACGGGGCAGGATGGTGGAGGACTGGGCTCTCGAGACAGGCCTGGTCGTCCTAAACCGGGGTTCTGTTCCCACGTGTGTGCGGATGCGGGGTGAATCAGTGGTGGATATCTCGTTCGCCAGCCCCGCTCTGTCGCCGCGTGTCATTGACTGGCGCGTCATGGAGGGGGTGGAGACCTATTCCGATCACCGGTACATCCGGTTTGACGTCTCCGCCCAGACCTCGGGCACGCCGGTCCGACAGGCCCCGAGTGGTCCGCGGTGGGCGCTGAAGCAGCTGGACCGGGAGCTCCTCCTGGAAGCCTCGATCGTGCAGGCCTGGGTGTCATCACCGGACAGGCCTGCCGATATCAATGTCGAGGCGGAGTGGTTCCGGGAGGCCATGTCCGAAATATGTGACGTGGCAATGCCCCGGGTCCAGAACGAACGTGCTCGGCGCCAGGTGTGCTGGTGGTCGCGTGAGCTGACCGCTTTACGCGAGGCGTGCGTTGCTGCGCACCACCGGTACTCCAGGCACCGCAGGCTCCGTATCCGCCCTCCGGATACGGAAGCCATTCAGGCGGAGCTGTATGACGGGTAGGCGAAGACCGCCCTCCGAGCGGAGATCGAACGGGCCAGAGGACTGGCCCGCGAGGAGTCGCTGGAGACTCTGAACAGAGACCCGTGGGGACGCCCCTACAAATGGGTGCGAGATAAGCTCCGCCCATGGGCTCCCCCACTGACGCAGAGTCTCCGGCCCCAGCTCGTGGAGGACGTGGTGAGCGCTCTGTTCCCTTCGCGACGGGAACATACTCCCCCGCCCATGGCTCCGCCTCCTGCGGTGCCCGATGCGAACCACACCATTGACGACGACAACGATACTCCGGAGGTGACCGAGGTAGATTTGAGAGTGGCGGTACGTAGGCTGAATGCCAAAAATACCGCCCCGGGACCCGACGGCTTACCTGGAAAAGCCTGGGTTCTGGCCTTGGAGGCTCTCGGGCCTCGACTAAGGGGGCTCTTAAGCGCATGCTTGGAGAGGGGCCAGTTCCCACTTCGTTGGAAGACGGGGAAACTGGTCCTCATTAAGAAGCCAGGGCGCCCGGCGGACTCTCCGTCCGCTTACCGGCCCATTGTGCTGCTCGACGAGGTGGGTAAGCTCTTTGAAAGAGTAATTGCAGACCGCCTTGTGAGGCGGCTGGTGCGGGTGGGGCCGGATTTGGCGGAGATCCAGTTTGGTTTCCACAAGGGGCGCTATACGGTGGACGCCATCATGCACGTTCGAGCCCTCACGACGGGGGATGCTGTTGCCCGGGGTGGGGAGGGGGCTCTTAAGCGCATGCTTGGAGAGGGGCCAGTTCCCACTTCGTTGGAAGACGGGGAAACTGGTCCTCATTAAGAAGCCAGGGCGCCCGGCGGACTCTCCGTCCGCTTACCGGCCCATTGTGCTGCTCGACGAGGTGGGCAAGCTCTTTGAAAGAGTAATTGCAGACCGCCTTGTCAGGCGGCTGGTGCGGGTGGGGCCGGATTTGGCGGAGATCCAGTTTGGTTTCCGCAAGGGGCGCTATACGGTGAACGCCATCATGCACGTTCGAGCCATCATGCACGTTCGAGCCCTCACGACGGGGGATGCTGTTGCCCGGGGTGGGGTCGTCTTGGCGGTGTCTTTTGACATCGCCAATGCCTTCATTACCCTGCCCTGGAGTTGCATTAGGGAGGCACTCCGATATCACCGGATGCCGACCTACCTCTGTCGAGTGGTCGAGGCCTATTTGACGGACAGGGCCGTCATCTACCCCGGTCACCACGGAGAGTGGAACCGGCGAGAGATGTCGTGCGGTGTCCCACAGGGATCGGTCCTGGGGCCGCATCTGCGGGACATCGGTTACGACTGGGTGCTGCGCGCCGACCTCCCTAGCGGCGTCAGCGTAGTCTGCTACGCTGACGACACGCTGGTTCTGGCGCAGGGGAGGTCGCATCAGGCGGCGGCCGAACTGGCGGCACGTGGGGTTGCGCAATCGTCGATAGGATCCGGCAATTGGGACTCGAGGTGGCCTTGCACAAGTCCGAGGCCATGTGTTTTTATGGTCCTCAGAACGCGCCACTGTCGGGTTCCCAGATAATGGCAGGAGGGGTTCACATCGGCGTCAAGTCGACGATGAAGTACCTGGGACTCGTCCTCGACAGCCGGTGGAACTTCGTGGAGCATTTTCGACGTTTGGCTCCCAGACTGGAGCGGGCCGGGGCCTTAAAGCGGCTCCTGCCCAATCTGGGGGGTCCAAACGCCTCCTGCCGGAGGCTCTACGCGGGGGTCGTGCGGTCCATGGCCCTTTACGGGGCACCGGTGTGGGCGCGTTTTATAAGGCTGCGACCAGCCCAGCGATTGAACGCGTCCCAAAGGGTCATGGCCATAAGGCTGGTCCGAGGATACCGCACGGTCTCCCGTGAGGCGGCGAGCCTCCTTGCCGGACTACCGCCATGGGATCTGGAGGCAAAAGTCCTCGCGCACGTCTGGGAGTGGCGCGAGGAGGCGAAACGCCGGGGTGAAATTCCGCTACCGCGAGAAATCACGGCACAGCGGTTCAGGCCATGGTTCGGAGCGAGAGTGCATGGGAGGCCGTCACCTCCTTCTGCGAATTAGTAATGCTTGCGAAGGAGGAGGCGGAACGCGTGAGGGAGAGGCAAGGTTCGCGCCCTCGCGCCCCTAGTCGCCGCAGGAGACGCCCCGGGCGTCGGGAGTCGCAAGCCGATTTCCGGCCACCAAAGGCGTGGGCCTGCGGACGGTGAGCGATGGGTAGCTCACCATCCGATAACGACCAGGCCCGGGTCGACGGCGCGTCGTATGCCACGCGCGCCTCAAAGAGTTGTCAGCACCAACTGACGGGGTCCGCTAGGGCCAATGCCTGCCAGGGTTGCGAGTTTGTCCGAAAGGGATATCGTGGCCTTGGCACACAGGCAAATGAAGGAATACGGGTGGGTTTTAGTCAGTAAAAGTCTGACACGCCCTCCCGCTCCGCCCAGAACGGGAGAAGTTATTTGATAATTTCCAACCCAAAAAAAAAAAAAAAAAATGCATGCCATGCTGTGACGGTGCGCCGCCCTGCCTAAGTCAAGTTAATTTTTTCGGATTAAAGGTATTTTTTCATTAAAAAGGGCAATTAAGACTTTTATAAGAATAGAAATGGTACTGTCTTGTAGATCAGGCGGCAAGAAACTTTAAGGATGTTTATAATGAGTCATTTTAAAATAATTATGTTAGCATTAGTTACAGTACACTCCAGCACGAAGGTTTATAGTATAATAATAATAATTATCTCATTTCTTCTCGTGGGTGTCGTAAAAGACGACTAGGGGATTTACTAAAGAATGGGCAGCAGCGTTCTCTATGCATTTTGAAAACCATACTGCGATCGCCAACCCGCCTGCCAAGCGTGGCGATTATGGAAAATCCCCTTTTTGGGGAGCTGGCCTATGTCCAGTAGTGGATGTCTTTCGGCTGAAATGATGATGATGATCAATCAATCAACCAATCAACTCAGCCTATCGCAGTCCACTGCTGGACATAGGCCTCTCCCAGGCTGCGCCACAACACCCTGTCCTCCGCCTTCCGCATCCAGTCTGTCCCAGCCACCTTTTTAAGGTCGTCGGTCCATCTAGCTGGGGGGCGTCCCACACTACGCTTGCCGATACGCGGTCTCCACTCCAGGACTCGTCTGCTCCACCGGCCATCGGTCCTTCGACAAACATGGCCAGCCCACTGCCACTTCAGCTTGCTTACTCTGCAGACTATGTCGGTAAGTCCGGTTCTCTTCCGGATAACTTCATTTCTGATCTTATCCTTCAGAGAAACTCCGAGCATAGCCCGCTCCATAGCATGCTGAGTTACCTTGAATTTGTAGACCAGCCCGACTGTCGTGTCCACGTTTCGGCACCGTATGTCATAACGGGCAGGACGCACTGGTTGAAGACCTTAGTCTTCAAACACTGCGGGATTGGTGACGAGAAGACTTGACGAAGTTTTCCAAACGCTGCCCAACCCAACCGGATCCTTCTGTCGGCTTCTTTCATGATGATGATGATGAATAATAATTATAGTGAACGTCATCGTGTTTAACATTGACAAATTGTAACAGCGCTTTGTAGGGCGGTCGTGTTTTATCTTCATTTAGGTTAAGTAAACTTGACGTTTGTAAACGTATAAATTTTTTGAAGTAAAACTTCTTTACGCACGCTTGACTTGGGGAGTAAGCTGGTGAATGCGTTTCGAAAAGTGTGATCAGACGAGGCGAACGGAAGTTGAGAGGGATATATATATTAGTGAAGATAGAAAGAGAGAGAGTTACGTTTCGTATGTTACTGTAGGGGCAAGAGAGAGAGGTGCGCGTGCACTTTTCTTTCTCTCATCATCTCATAGCCAGTGCATGAAATGTTATAATCTCAGTCAGTAGTTCGTTTGCGAGTTTGCTACGGTTACGAAAATGGTGATTTCTGTTTCACTTCAGTCGTGTGGTCTAAAGCACACTCGTTTTTTTTTTATTTGTCCATTATTTAGTTTTAACAATAAACGGTTTAAGGCAACTTACAAACAGCAGCAGACACAACTCTTCGTACGGAACCCCGCCATCGTTTGGAAGCAGTTCTCTCTATGCGGTTCCTGCAACGAAACACAGATTACACTCATTTGTATCCTAACAACTCCTGGCCTTTATGCTGGCCTGGTAGCAGGAAGTCGTTTTGTCAGAGAAAATATTATTTATGAGACCAAGTTCATCAGAGATCTAACTACTAGTGCAAAATTAAGTTACAGCAAAAAAAATTGACGAGTTTTTCTTGATTTTGTGTATTTACCTTCCTTGTGTAAATAAAATGGTGAAGATCAGAAAATAATGTCTATTCACAGAAAAAGCTGATCTAAATAAGTTTGTAATAAGGAGTCCTTCGTTGGCAGTAAAATCAATAAGCTAAGACGATATTACTATGTCTGAGTGGAATACCTCGGAAATCTTAGCCAACAAATTCATTCATATTAACCCTCGATAACGCTTACAACCAAAATCATAACCAATTTTGGCAGTAAAAAAAAAGTGTTGCCTTGACTTTCGGCCATTAAATATTTTTTTTAAAAACGTTGCCCCACACTAGGAATTTATCCCGTATTGCAGGTGCGTTTACAGACATTTAACTCACATACACACAGACAGCCAGACCCGGAACAACTACTTGTGGTCATACAAATATTTGTTCCGTGCGGGAATCGAACCCGCGACACGCTGCGCAGCAGTCAATCGCTTAACCACTGCGCCAACCGTGTCGTTCTTTGGAAAGCAAGAATTTATAAAGTTCTAACTAAGAATGCGCAAATCATCTCAAGGAAATTGGTTCCACGGCCATTAGTCTTTCATTAGAAACCGGACGACCATTTACTTCGTGAATCAGCGAATTTCAGTTACGCGAAATATTTTTTTAAATGCTCGTCTAAGATAATATGAGAAATAAGTGGTAGCAGTCCTAGCTCCGCCGGTAAGGTGAGGTGGAAAAATACTGCTACTATTTTTTATCTTTTAAATCTATTATTTTATGATGGGTGTCGATTTTAATTTCAGCAAAATCTAATGTTGAGGCCAGGTTGTCTAGCTTAGTCAGGGTAATTTTTTTGAAGCCCCCATTAACTTCAAATAACTTCGAAATCAGAATATTTTATAAAGGTTGCGCTTGACAATAAAGGCTTCGACAGACCGGCGCGACACGCGACGCGACAAAAAGGCCCCGCGTGTCGCGCGACGAGCGGTGCCTTTGTGTCGCGTCGCGTATCGCGCCGGTCTGTAGAAGCCTTTATTGTCAAGCGCAACCGTATGTCGCGTAGTCGCGTCAGTATTTAGAAGCCTTAAAGAACGATGTTGTCGATGAGCAGACAGTAAGTTCTACAATTAACTTACTTGTTTCGGCACTATAAGCAATTTCGACCATAATACTTCACAAGATGTTTACAAAATGATCAAGTAAACTATCTGATACGTCCAACGATGCCTGTCCATTGTGTGCAAAGCCATTAGCTATAAGTGGCCACACTCCGGTTATAGCGCTTCGGCCATCTTGTCTCTATTTTATCACAGGCTAACGATACTTAAGCGAGTTTGAGCTTCCAGTGTGCTAATAACTTTAGCTATGTTAAGGTGTGGTTCCAGAGAGGATGAGAGAGATTTTTCAAATATTTCTCAACATAAGAAAGTTTTCCTGAATTGTGAGTGCGTACCTACCGGTAACGTTACCAGAAACAATACTGATAGCCACAAAATATAAATTTCACATTTGCTACTTAATTGTAGCTAGACTTGATACAGTATTATGGAACACAAATTGTAGACAATCAAATGTAATAGTTGTCGATGAATATATCTTTTTGAAGCTGACTGCAAGGTGACGAGCACGAAACTATAACCTACGAAGTATTGCAGTTGTAAAATAGGCAGTCGATTCATATAACATCAAGTGGTTCCTTCACTTAGACGATGGTTACGTATTCCAAAAAACCGGCTAAGTGCGAGTCGGACTCGCGCACGAAGGGTTCCGTACCATTATCTGTAAAATGGCAAAAAAATCACGTTTGTTGTAATGAGCCCCCCTTAAATATTTGTTTTATTTTAATTTAATTATTTATTTTTAAAGTGATTATTTAACTAAATATTCTGTGAATATTTCAAGCGTCTACCTGTTGCCGTTATCAATATCGACCAAAAACGAGCAAAAAAAAACACGTTTGTTGTATGGGAGTTCCCTTAAATATTTATTTTATTCTATTGTTTTGTATTTATGGTTATAGCGGCAACAGAAATACATCATCTGTGAATATTTAAACTGTCTAACTATCACTGTTCATGAGATACAGCCTGGTGACAGACGGACAGACAGACGGCGGAGCCTTAGTAATAGGGTTCCCGTTTTACCCTTTGGGTACGAAACCCTAAAAACGTTCCACACTCTATTCGGTAGTAGATTCCAAGTGTAAAATTGCAAATGCTACGCACACTTTACACTTGCAAATTACTAGCGAATAACATCATCATTCTGTGGTTGTAACATATTATTTATTATTTAAATTTGCAAAAAAACTGTTCTACACATTAAATACAACAATAAAATCTTCTAACACTAAACCTAACTATAAACAAAATGGTGGCGAATAATTCCTCCGCATCAATCAAAAACTGGTAATGTTTACCCAAAAGACTGCATTGACACGTATGGCAATGCTTAACCTCTAGCCAAGGTAAAAGCCAGCCTTTGGGGTCACGGGAAGTGTCAACCAGCCGGTTAGAGATTTCCTCGTAGAGAATATGAGCATATAGACTCCACGACCCGAGAGTTTCAACCCCAAACGGCTCATGTAACAAAAACCCTGTTGTTCCTTTTAGGGACGTATACATTAACCTACAAGCACAACATTGGTGGAATTATAATTTAAAAAAATTAAGAATCGGCTAGTCGAGAAGTCAAAATCAAAGAACTAAAGAGGTAAGAAATCAGTTAAACATTACAAATATTAATAATTAAATATTTATTTTAATTATTTTTGTTGACCAGTTTTTATAAGTGACTTGCTTTATTACGTATGTATACCGATTCTTAAAACGTAGGTAGAAGGAACAACAGGGTTTTTGTTACATATTGTATAATTGGCATTTGTGGAAAAGCGTCTCAAAAGAACTTCCCTATTTGTCTTATTTGTAATCTTCTTTCTCGCTCTTGTCGAACAGAATCGCACCCTAACTCATAAAAGAAAAAGCATCCGGGAGTTGACCTTGAAAGTTTATTGCCAATCCTGAGTCTTAACTAACCTTATAGATGAAACTTTTTCCGGAGCGTCGGAACGAATTGATCGGGACACGACTGGGGTCGGTCGGGACTACTCGGGACGGTGTTCAATAAGACGGTGTCTGACTTCTATTGAAAATGGGCAGGAATTTAATCTTATTTTGTAGGATATATGGATAGATATTTGATAATATAATAAAATTAAATTACGATGAAAACAAAGGTATTTCTAAGATTTTAGAAAGCGAATTTCTTACTTTGCCTTTAATGTTGGCTTAGAAGTCTACCTACATATTTAAGGGATATTTCTAAGCTCTGTTTAGAGCGTAGAAATATCCTTTTCAAGGTTTTGAGATAAGTAGGTGGGTAAGCCTAATGAGTTCATTCGTGAATTGCGTTACGCATGGCCGCTTCTCATGTTTTTGCTTTACGGTGCGAACCCACACTGTAAGCCACATCTAAGGAATGTGCTCAGGCTTATAGGTACATGGTTTTTTGGAGTTTACTCCTTATGGCGACGATAACCGACTTTTAATGATTTTATACTGAAGATCACGTCTAAACAGTGTTAATGATTTGAAAAAAAAAATATGTCAAATTAGAGCATTTTCTCAATAATATAATATGTGAATATTTTAGATTGTGTTTATTTATATTACATAGTGAAATTAATTTGTAAAGTTCTGTCTAACCCGGATAAAAAACTGAGAATGGCGCAAAATCTACCAAGCGTATTTTTCTGAAACCTTCACCAATTTAAAGATAATTTGATTATTGATCTTTTAGTATACGCGTTTTATTAAAATACCTTTTGTTTTGTGTACTTATAGTAAATTAATAACGCGTCAAATTGGGGACAGCGCTCTTTGATGGGCGAGTCCTATTACTGGCTGAACGTACGACGCGTTGCGTGAGCTCAGTGCAGAACACGCAAGCTGACCACTCAAGGTCACTGGCATATATCTGAGTCTTAAGAATCGATTTTCATATCAGGCCACCGGTATGGACATATTATGAGGAGTGAAATTAATACAAGCATTACGTTTTTCAATAGTACCTAAGGATTAAACTCCAGTCGTGCGTCGGAGCTGACACACACTTTTTTCCTAATTAAAGTCTCTTCCGATCACCTTCACCCCTTGATCCATTAAGATTAAACATCTCGTTTCTCTAAACTAACATTCACTGTTACCTCTGCCCCACTTGTTTCACCTTCCCACCGAGCTCATTTAAAATGTAAAAAAGCATTTCAACAACCATCTCACTCAGTGTTCATGATTAGACGATCTCTTTACACCGGAGTGATCGTTGAAATCACTTACATTTTATATTTCCCGAGCGCTTGCCTATAGTCTGTTTCAAAAGTATCTGATGTAATGTAAACAAATGGATCAGACCACGTACCTGTGGACGTCATTTTTTAGTGCCACTTAGAAATTGAGTGCGTTTTATTTGGATACTTAAAGCCAAAATTATAATTCCAAACCGTCTTATTACAAAACAAGATTTATATTTTGACATGGCTTAAACCATGGAGCCAGTTTTTGTAACAAGAATGTAAATGTGATTGAAATACCGTTCTTTATACAAAACTGAAAACTTAGTTCGGTACTAAGTTGTCAGTTTTGTATTAGGAGCTTTACCATAGACGGAATAAAGTGCGAAATTCAATAATGGCTACACGGTTTAAACCTGGGTCTGAAGATAAACCTTGTTTTGTAATAATACGGTTACAGTTTAAAGATGTTTTTAATTTGACAATTCAGGTTAGTTTAATAACCTCAATTTTCATCGATGATTTTTAAATTACAATTTAACAATGTTATTCAGATGAGATATACAGTTGAAACCTCCTACATATGTATGTAATGTGTTACTAATTCCTTTAGTGAGTATGAGATTGCGTAAAAATTTAATGAGCACTTTGCAGTTTGTTTACACATTCATCAGATACGTTTGGAACAGACCATACATTCTTGGTAGAACGGTAAGATGGACGGGCGCTTTTACAAAGTCACTTCATGCGGTCGACCACGCGGGTAATTTATTCTTGAATATGAACAGAAATATGGATAAGAATAATACGAAGTTCAAAGTATTAAATTCAGTAGTTGTGAACTGATGTAATGGCTGTCAGTAACTGCGGCACATTACGATAGATAGCTTCAACGAGTGTACCCTGGACAGCCAGCTGCGTAACCACCTTGTTGGCTGGCTAGCATTTTTAGCAACCCGCGAGTTATTCGGATAACGGATTTAAAAAGACGCTTAAACAAAACCGAGAGTCACTGTGCTCCCCGTCATTATGATATTTTTTTTGTACTGGACCATGCTTGGGGAGAACCTTCTGGTTTCAGACATTGAAGGTCAAAGTTTCAGCTTTTTTATTTCACTAAAACCGGTTTTAAATGGTATACAACAGTAGTTGTGGGGGTACCCACAAGTCCTGTCCCGATGCATGTATCTATAAGCACAACGTTTTGCGAGCGTTACGTTATACATACTTGTAAAGGTGTAACGGTTGTCAGTGTCTTATTATGACTGGTTGAAAACTCTATCATATGACGCGACTGAAAAAATTGTGGAAACGTAAAACTTAACTAGTCCAACCACTCAAAGACATCCTCACTCACACTCACCCTCACTCACACTCACCCTCACTCACACTCACCGTCACTCACACTACCACTCCATACTGCACACACCTACCACCGTATCTTTTATTTGTTTACGATTTTTATTTAAACACCAAATTTAGCTCAACTGTACCCATGTCGCAGTTAATGTCTGGAATAATGTGTTTCTTATGTATAGACGGGCGTTGATAGCTGCGACACAGTTTTTAACTTTTGTAACTATCATCGTATCTATTGTAATTATTTCAATTTGTTGTTGTTCCAATATAAAAATTTTACTTTGTTTTATATGGGGCGCATAACAATAACCTCTGAGATTGATCATACATTAATGTATGTCTGGCGTACACGGGATAGTCAGCCACGTAACCACGTTGCTGGGTCACGAATATTCGAGCACGGCATGAGCTTTTCTCATATAGTTCGTGTCGATATGAGGGGAGAGAAAAAGTGGCTAATATTTGACGGCTCAGCAAGTGGCGCCGTCTATTTTTGTTACGAAGTTACTGGAATCACCGAAAAGGTCGGGTCAGAGTGACACTGGCTGCTGACAGTCACTCTAGCAGAGCGTCGCATCGATGGTTGCGTGGCGGCTGTCTTCTGATGACAGAAGAAGATGTGAGGGGAGCCGCTGTCGTACCACGTCCACGACGAACTGCTATTTCCGACACAGTCCTGATGATATTGAAGCTGCTGAACCACTGATACGATGACTTCTGGTAAAGGCTATCCTGCGCTGTTATATTCTTATAACTTTCTGAACACTTCACACAAAAAATAATTTTCATTACAGAAACTTTCGAAGCCTTAAAAACTTTTTTAATTCCAGTACCTATCGACCTAAATATTTCAGACCACGTTTTCATAATTTTCATCCAAAACTCAAGCCTAACATGAGCTGAAAAACTTTGCAAAAGGTTTATTTCGAAGCTATTTGTCTAGACCAAAACAGAGGCTAAAATAGGCTGTAGGTCGAGCTAAATTTAAGTTTGTTGCAGGCAACGGGCGTGCAATACTAGTGATGGGGTCAAATGTATAAATACGTGAAGTCGATGGGGTTGGTTATTTATTTCTGGATGATAGTTATGCGTTAGTAGATCATCTGGCCTTCATCTGGCATCTTGGCATAAACAAAGTAATAGCAACTATGAGAAAAAAATCTACCTACTTTTTATTAAATTTTTAATTATATAACTACACTGTTTTTGCAATTTCAAGAAAATGGTGGCTCCCAAAAAAAAAAAGGAAATTCGCTTTACTACTCAAAACTTTTTAATAAAACATCATACTTCCAAAATAACGAATTACATTATCTAGCCTCTATTTCCCACGGGACATCGATATCGACAGTCGATAAAGTCTCACAACTAATGCTGGCACTTCGGATGCCGAAAGTTTTCGTAGTTACATGCCATTCGTGGCACTTTCGGTAGGCACGTCAGCTGTTTGCTAGATAAACTCTTGCGTGTTATTCTACCCTGGTACCATGCTGTATGGTGCAAGGTAGTTTTAATTGCCTTGCAGTTTGTTTTCTTGGATATATTATGCAATTTGTTGCTTTTAATGAAGACGTGTCTAAAGCTTAAGTTTTTTGTGCTTCTATGATGACCTAAACCGATTGTATTATATTACAAAATATTATCTTGTAACGTGGATAAACGGAGCCATCAGTTTTAACAAAGTCGGTATACCTATTTTTCCTTGGCATGGTATCTGGGGGCCTAAAATGGACGCTTTGGCTTAGAATCATAACATGATCTGCGTACAATTAATACATTCCGCAATTCATCTGTTTGACAGCTGCTATTTGACATTAGACTTCAAATAGCAATTCATAATTTGTGGACCATTTTACAAAACTGTCTAACGAATGAATTGCGGGATAAGAATTGTACGCAGATCATATTATGATTATGCCAAAGCGTCCATTTTAGGCCCCCTGTTATTTACTCGCCATTCAAAGCATTTTCCGGATATCAGATTCAGTAGCGGTCTAGGTAACGGTAAACTTCTAAGCACGTTATCGCGGTTTACATTATGCATGAAGCTATGGTCAGAACTTTTATGCCAAGAATTTATATTTTAAATGGTTTACGGCACATCTTTACGTAGGGTACTCGCGCCTTCTGTGGCACGCGGCGTGGACTTCTGAGTAAATAAAGCTGTTATTTTTTATGGGGTCTTGGTAGATATTTCATTAATATGCAAAAAATTACGATTTGAATTTATTGATAAGCTTGATAATCGATTTTTTTAGGATGCCGGGACAAAAGTCTCGGAATTTCTCATTGAATGCAAAACGTCAAGTAGGTAACTACTAAGCTATTGAGTTCTAATCATTTCCATGACAGTAATAGATCTTGACACAAACAAAACTTTCAGTTATTTTACCTCCAACAGCAACTCATCAACATTATAGCAACGAAAATAAAGATAACTCTACATCATTATGACGCTAAGTCGAAATAACTATACATCGGAAACTATTCCAAAGGAATTTTCACATTTAATAATATAATAACCATTAAAAGCCGTGTACCGTGTGGTGCCGGACGTAAAGAATAGCACTATCCCATTTCTTCCCGTGGGTGTCGTAAAAGGCGACTATTTAGAGAATGGGCAGCAGCTGTCGCTATGCATTTTAACACCATACTGCGATCGCCAACCCGCCTGCCAAGCGTGGCGATTATGGAACCCTCCCCCCCCCCTTTTGGAGGAGGCCTATGTCCATCAGTGGACGTCTTTCTGCTGAAATGATAACCATTAAAACGTAATTTTTCCTCTGATCAAGGTAAATTATTGAAAAAAGATGAACCCCGCGCAAAGACGAGCCAACAAAAGACAAAGCAAGGGGAACCTATCTTTTCTCGAAGCGCTTTGTCGTATTTTCAAACCCTCATAGTTTCGGCCTGAATAATGCTAGATAGCAGGGGAGGGAGGGTGAAAGTTACAGATACATTTGACCAAGATATAAGGTTTGTAGAGTTAGGCCTTGTAGAGTTAGGGGCTTGGCTCTACACTAGATCTGATATTTTTAAACAGTGAAAACGTTATGTAAGTTGGCAACCTACTTTACATGAAATGTTTTTGGTGGGATCCCTTTATGAGAAAACAAGAACTATACAGACCGTTTAAATAACATACTGACACACGACACGACACAACAAGGAAGCGACCCACTTCTCTCTGCTGTCAGTAATTTGTGGGAAGCCAAACAACGGATTGCTTCGGAGACAACACCAATCCTACATACACATAGAGAATACAAAAGGCATTTTGTATTCTCTATGTGTATGTAGTACACAGTTTACACATTGTACAATGAACAATTTTCATTTGACAAGATTATGTCTGGACTTTAAAAGAGATTAAGTTTGTTTGTGGTGTTTTATCTCAGAGAAATCGGATAGGAAACGCCGACCTCATGATAGTTTTAAAAATATAATTGAAAGTCTGGGTTATTCCTTGAGTACCCCGATCCCCGAGGGAAGCGGGGGCGACCCGGAGGACCCCGAATACGATAAATATGATTACGATTTTTTTTTCCTTTTTGTATTGTTTTCAACTTGTACGGTCGACATAAAAAGTTCTTAGATGACAGGAACACTAATTTAGTAGAGGCATGGAATAACAGATTGAAATGCCATTTTGGTTCAAACCCCACTTTTTTATTATTTTTACATATGATAGGTAATGATTGGTATAGCAAGCTACGATACGCACAAGACCGATTGCGGTTCAAAGCGAAGCCCATCACCAAAAAGAAGTGCAGAAGTATTCTCAACGAAAAAGCTATCACAAAACTGACAAAGGACTATGAAGAAAGACATAATTATTGCATACTAAGTTTTAGAAAACCTTAGTAAAATTGTGCTCATAACGCCTAAAAAAAGTGATTAAAATTGTTAATATGTATTTTGTTTAAAATATTTTTTTTACTTAAGTTAATTAAATAAATAATTATTTATAATTATTAAATTACTGTGAGAAGAATGATTTGACATAACACTGATTTTGTATGTTACGAAAAGACTGACCATCATGTTCAATCAGTCTTTTCATAACATATTTGTTTTTTTTTTACTTTTTTTTACTAAAGTTGATATTTATAATTGTTATTTATAATTGAAAAGACTAATACTGTTAATTATTATATACTTTACATAACGATTTTTAAAATATTAATGTGGTTTTTGTATCTTTTTTGAAAAGTCTGATTAAAAAGGTTGTTTTGATTAAAAAAAAAATGAAATTGAAACTGATTTGGCATGTTATAAGATTATTTTAGAGTTAACTATTTACTACGTTACATTATAATAAATAATTCCTGAAGGTCCTGTTTTTCCTGTTTTTGCGTATTTTTTAACATATCATCTGCTGACGGTACTTTTAAGCTAAACTGACTTTTAATTGAGTTTATCAAGATAAAAATAAATCGGGGTCCTCCGGGACGGGGACCTCGGGGATCGGGGAACTCAGGGAATAACCCGAAAGTCTTTGCACAAACCTAATTACAGAAATGAAATCATTTGTCATGAATAACCTTCACTATAATTATGCATTTACTTTATGTACATAATTTCATCACCACTGCTTTCAAAACGGTGAAGAAAAACATCGTGAGGAAACTGGCATGTCCTAGAACCAAAAATTCGAAGCCATGTGACATCTATGAACCCGCACTGGGCCCGCGTGGTGGATTACAGCCCACTGCCTCTGGCCTGTGTCCCAGCAGCGGGTACAAGGCTGATCATGCTAGCGAGTGCGACTACCTAAACTTGGGCTGCCGTGTTGCATTTCTAATTCGAGCAACTGTTTTTGTCAATCAAATCAACTCAACCTATCGCAGTCCACTGCTGGACATAGGCCTCTCCCAGCCTGCGCCACAACACCCTGTCCTCCGCCTTCCGCATCCATTCTGACCCAGCCACCTTCTTTAGGTCGTCGGTCCATCTAGCTGGGGGGCGACCCACACTACGCTTGCCGATTAGCGGTCTCCACTCCAGGAGCAACGTTTTTGTAGTTTTTTACATTTTCAACATTTAATTAATTTATTTATTATTGTTAATATAAGTTGGTTAAACTTATATTAACAGTTTGCACCAGACATAAAAGTTATCACTATGCCCCGTACTTGAGACTTGTAACAGTACTGTTGAAATGTCATTACACTTCTCAGCCTACCCCACTTCAAGTAACACAGACGTGACGTTATGTCACATTAACCTTCCTATGTCTTGTGAAGTGGCAATTTCGTGTTGGTTGAGCGGTCAAGGTACACTCAACGAGGGTGGTGAGGGTGCGTGTCGTTGGCAAGCGTCACTTGTATTACACAAGAAAATAAGAAACATGTAATGTTTGTTAAACTCCAGTGCGGGTCATCATATCATCTACAGCACGATAGCGGGCTGTCAGGAACTGAAGGCTCAATCGAAAGCAATCAATCTGAACAGACGAATTTGCGCCAGTTTGTTTTCACCGGAAGCAAGTAACGGGTTTTTCAACAAGAACTTTGTTTTTAAAACAAACAATTTAGATGAAAATGATTCAAATTTTTATTGTAATAAAAAGAGTAAGGTTTGGCAGTTATGAATGAAAAATTATATCGGACATGTCCACCACGACCACGCTCACTGATGTCGATTCTTTCATCAAAGACTTCATGCAATCACTTTTTGGCAATATGGCGGGTCTATTTCGTTAATCGCATCACGGGTTTTGAGTTTTAAGGCTGCAATCGATTCGAGTGGATCTTTAACATAGCCCCACATAAAATAATCCAGTGGAGTTAAATCACACGATCGGATGAAATTATGCGATCGGGAAATTTGGTTTGCAATAAATTCATGATGAAAGAATCGACATCTGTGAGCGTGGTCGTGGTGGACCCTTTACATTCACCAAATGATGACACTGTCTTTAAACGATTCACTTCTACCTAGTAGTAATCCGGCTGTCGTAGATGATCGATCTTGTGGCCGTGTGACCCGCAGACAGAAGGACTGAAGGTAGAACTGACCAATTGTTATAAAAAAGCAACAACTTTTATGTGCGGGACTTGGGAGTACGTACGAGTTTATTTTAAAAGTATACCGGCTGTCTTTGAATTCATTAGCATCCTTCCAGGGAATGGCAATAGAGTTGGGACTTACAACCACAAACACACTTAAAAAGTACTTTTTAAAGTACTTTTTAAGTATTTAATTTTTTTAAGTTTGTCATTAGCATCTTCTCTTATCCTACAATTATTTAAGTTTGTTGGTGACGGTAAGTGAGCCACGACATGACGGGTCCTCCTTTGTTGGTTCCATTTCCTAGAGCTGTAAGATTTCTCGGACAGAAAAATTAAATATTCCCTATATAATTAGGCATGTATACCCCGACGAGCACCTGAGGGCCTAAAATGGACGCTTTGGCAGAATCATAAGTACAATTATCCCGCAATTCATCTGTTTGACAGTTTTGTATGGAGTTTCGTAAAATGGTCCACAAACTATGAATTGATAGTGAAGTCTAATATCAAATAGCAGCTGTCAAACAGCTGCATTGCGGGATGTATGTATTATACGCAGATCATAAGGATTCTGTAAAAGCGTCCATTTCAGGCCTGCTCTTATAAGTCTCTTATAACTGGCGACATGTGGGTGTTAAATTCACCACATTTCACCAGTTTTCCCCGTATAAAACGAGGGCAAATAAAATAACCAACTAAAAAGATCAATAATAATTAATTTGAATATTATTGAACATACAAACAAATTAATATTCCAGAGTTATAGCCGCTGCAAATGAATTATATTTCTCACTTGGCATTAAGCGCAGCTGTGCTTGAAGTTTTGGGTTGGATCTCCGACTAACAGAAAAGTAAGGGTGGACCTTGCTGTTAAAAATATTTTTTGGGCAAAATTACTTGTGCCCGCGGCTGCGAAGTAAAGTATTTCAGTTTAGAGGGATTAAGGTATTTTGGTGGGTAGGTCTGGTACCGGGCTGACGCAAGGACACACTTTTTTATCATAGGTACCTTTTGCTTTTAATCTACTGCTAGACTGCTAGGTTATCATTTGTGACTTCGAGTTACAGCTATAGCTTTATGTAAGCAGGCGCCCATTATGCCTGGAGCCTTTTATTTAGGTACGTTCTGTTCACACTGTTTTTTTGGTTCTTTTTTTATATTTTTTGGTATTGTGGCGTGTGCTATTGATTGTTGATGATTTGGTTTTTGAAGTTGAGTCTCCCACCCAACTAACATAGGTAATAAATAGTACATTTTTGATACAAGTGAGAATGTTTGTCATTATTGTTTGTCTATGGGCGTTGCCTGAAATAAATGATATAATAATAATTACATTCGAGGCGGAATTAACATCCGGGCCGTAGGCGAGGTTTTTCAATACACTTTTGAAGAAATAAAATTAAATAACAAAAAATTTTTTGTCATTAATTATTAGGAAACTATGATTTAACTTTTTTTTTCCGCGCTTTGCTTTCGCCAGGTTGAAGCAGAAGCTATGGTATAAAGCCGATAAACAGCCTTTTATGAAAAATGGAAAATTCAAATATTTTTGAGTTTAGAACACAATTAAATGTTAATTTGTTCATAAACGTTTTTATATTTTAATAACCATGGTATTCTATTTATAAATAAAATTTAAATATTCCAAAAATATTAACGCCGTAAAGACGCATCTTTGCAGAGATTAAAAAAAATCAGCTTCGAATAGAGAGGACCGTCTCTGGCGCGAGACGGTGTGAATAGAGGCGACAAAACAGAAAAGGGGATAAAATGAAAATGGGTGCTCAACCTGCCCCGACTGCGGTCCGTAGCTCCATTCCAAGAACGAGCCAGGTGGATGAGGAGGGTTTCACTAAAGTGGAAAGGAAGAAAAAGAAGCTCTTTTCTCGTAACCTGTGCGGTACCGCACCGAGTGGACCCAACATGCTGCTGCGCCCTGCAGTGCCTACGACGCAGCTGTACATTTCACTTCTGCACCACTCCACGACGATCGAGGAAGTCGTGCAGTATGTGAAAGTGAAGACCAACTGGATTCTGAGGGTCGAAAGGTTGGAATCGCGCCACAACATCAACTTTAAGTCATTTGTGGTACGAATCCCAACCAACCATCTACAGACCTGCTTGAAGGAGGACTTTTGGCCGAAAGGTGTCGTATATCGACGTTTCCGAGGACGGTTACGCGACACCACGCAGCGGTACACGACGCGACACCACGCGGTTACGCGACACCACGCAGCGGTACACGACGCGACACCACGCGGTTACGCGACACCACGCAGCGGTACACGACGCGACACCACGCGGTTACGCGACACCACGCAGCGGTACACGACGCGACACCACGCAGTTACGCGACACCACGCAGCGGTACACGACGCGACACCACGCGGTTACGCGACACCACGCAGCGGTACACGACGCGACACCACGCGGTTACGCGACACCACGCAGCGGTACACGACGCGACACCACGCGGTTACGCGACACCACGCAGCGGTACACGACGCGACACCACGAGTTTCGCGACACCACGCAGCGGTACACGACGCGACACCACGCGATTACGCGACACCACGCCGCGATACACGACGCCGACTACGTGTGTTTAGTTATAGTTTAATTTGGTTAAAAATATGTATGTTTAGGTTAAGGTATTTATCTATGGGCCTGCGTAGCCTGAAATAAATATAAGTATAAGGTATCTGTTGCAATTTCTATTCCCGCACCCGTGTTGGAAAAACACGCACGTGTTGTTTTGAATTTTTTTATTTGAACATAAAAAATCGCACGCGTGTGAAATACATTGCATTGTGTATCTAATCGTAGTGCGATATAAACCAGTTTTCGAGGAAGTGTATTGAAAAATAACTTAATTTAATGTTTTGTATTGCGTAATGCAAATTATTTTACATTTTATTGTATGGAATCAAGTTTTCTCATTGAACAGAATACATAATAAAGAGTATTCTATTCTATTCTCAGCTCAGTTTGAATAAATGACTTTTGATTTCAATTTGATTTTGAATCATAATTACTGAGAGATAGTATTCGCATCTCAAGTGTGGAGTGGGCGTTGATGAAGATAGCTGCCTCGTTGGTCTAATGATGAAACACGACTGCTGTGCATGGGTTTTTGGGTTTGCACCCTGGAGCGATAATAACATGCTTTTGTTTTTGGGTTTGCACCCTGGGGCGATAATAACATGCTTTTGTTTTTGGGTTTGCACCCTGGGGCGATAATAACATGCTTTTGTTTTTGGGTTTGCACCCTGGGGCGATAATAACATGCTTTTGTTTTTGGGTTTGCACCATGGGGCGATAATAACATGCTTTTGTTTTTGGGTTTGCACCCTGGGGCGATAATAACATGCTTTTGTTTTTGGGTTTGCACCCTGGGGCGATAATAACATGCTTTTCTATTAGGTTATGACAATATATTCGCCCAATAGTTCCATAGCATCTTTTACTTATAAGAAACTAGCTTTTGCCCGCGGCTTTGCTCGCGTTAATTTAGAATTTGACAATCAATTCGGGTTGTACTCTGCTTGTAATAATATAATTCAATCATGATTCGAAAGACAGGTGGCGCCATCTATTATCATAAGAACGTTATTGTAGTTTTCTCCGGGAACAGTAGGTACTTTTTTTTCGGGATGAAAGGTACCTACTCTATGTCCGTTTCCGTGCACCGGACAATATATATGCAAAATTTCAGGATGATCAGTTTAGTGGTTTAGGCGTGAAATGATAACAACAAACTTACTTTCGCATTTATAATATTAGTTAGGAAATGCTTAGCGTAATAGACTGGGGCACATTTAACGTATTTTGTGTATGTTGGTAAGCTGTAGCTCTGGCTATCTCTTCGAGGAACACAGGCGTACTAATAAAGGTATTGGTACCTTTATAACGCCCTTATACGACTCGACCTTCACTTTTCATAAGCAGGTCAAGGAGCTGGCCCTCATAGACCGAGCTGGAAGGTGCACCCACAAGAGCGTCGCTCTTAACCGTTTCAAGTGTGACGAGTGTAAAATGGAAATGAAATCATTCCGGAGGGGTGGGAAACAGTAAAATATCTGTGGAATAAATTGTTCCTCAACCCTTCAAAGCAAAGTATACTATAGTAGGTACTGTTAGAATTTATAATGTGAGATCAAATTCAACCACGAAATCCGGATTATATTATCTGAAATTGCTATTGCTTGTTACTTTTTACTTGTTTGATTTTTTTTATTTCTTTATTTTTTGATCTACTGTACCTATATTAGATTGTGTGCCTTTTAGTCTGTGCTAAATAAATGTATTTTCTTTCTTTCTTTCTATCACGCAAAGAGCAAGAAAAGAAGATTCGGTGTTAAAATGGTTGTAAGTATATTATCGAGTTCATTATCCTCATTGGCAGTCTTGTTTCAGCCACTGCTTAGTAGTAAAGACCTGCCTTTTGTGCCATACTTCCCTGGTCTGTGCGAGTCTCATCCAGGTCTTCCCAGCGAATATCAAGTTCAATCTGCCCGCCTTTTCCCAACTATGTTGCAGTCAGCTTCCAGTCTAACCGGGTGCCTGTATTTTTTTCTGTCTGTTTTTTTTTAATACCTGTATTTTACACGGAGCGACTGCCTATCTGACCTCCATAACCCAGTTACTATGATAATACGATACCCCTTGGTAAGACTGTCAGAATTCGAATTCAAATTCGATTCTGTCAAAATGTTGCCATTCTAAATATTATATTTATATAAACATATAGAACGAAGTATTATTACGAAGTTTGAACGAAGTAGAATTTATTTTATTTCTTATTTTGTTTATTTTTACCTCATTTAATGCTGCACCGGTTTGACGTCATCACGCCAACGCCGGCTGTCGCTGTAAACCACCGCTGGGGCTCTAGTCTCGCATAGGGTCGCAGCATTATGCTGAGCGATGGCCGTTTTGCGTGAATGTGACGCATATTTCTCCTCAACTTGTTCTTTTGTGTTTGTGTTTTTTTTTCTTTGCGTTATGTTTATCGCAAATAAACGTATTTTCTTTCTTTCTTTTCTTTTATAATTTCGGGCTTCTGACGACCCCTAATGACTGTCAAAGATCCGTGAATGACAGCCACGACCAACGGCTTATCGTGATTTCCGAGACATGGAGGAGTCTCTGTATGTAAAGATGGTGACCCATCGTCGGACCAACCCCGGCAAGCGTAGCTTAACCTGATGGATCGACCTGTGATGATCGTCTTTCGGCTGGTATTACTTAGCCACGAGCTCCTCTAACTCTTCGCGGTTATCAAGCTATCAACCTTAAATTATGAGGCCGCCAATGTGACTACCATAATTATATAATCATCATCATCATCATTCCAGCCGAAAAACGTCCACTGCTGGACATAGGCCTCGGCCTGGGGGGTTTCCATAATCGCCACGTTTGGCAGGCGGGTTGGTAATCGCAGTATGGTGTTAAAATGCATAGAGAACGTTGCTGCCCATCCTATAGTAAGTCCCTTAGCCGCCTTTTACGACACCCACGAGAAGAAATAGTGCTTTATAGAATGACAGTACCTATATCAGGGCCTTTTAATAAACGTTTCAACCAAACATTTTATTACGCAAAAGTGAATTTTATACAACCAAAAACAGCCCCTAACAGTCCAATTATATTTAATCCAATTTGTGCGCACATTGGGCAAATTACGCGATGTTCATCATTATGTGCCTTACACGAATGTAATGTGTCCCAGCGGATCGGCGCCGCATTTAGAAGCCAATTAAGTATAATTAAAATATTGTGTGTTAATCTTGTAATGGAGAATTGTCCGAGGGTTTTGGCTGTGGAGGTCATCTGGTTTCATTTTATTGTTTATTTATGCATTATTAAGGGGGAGTACTATCTAATGGTTAAGGTGAGTGTGTGGTCATGAGTTAAAAGCTGGCCCGTTGGACTATTATTGAACTGTCTATCCTATACCAGTCAACTCAAATTTTGACAGATTTGGTTGTACAGCTTCTACCAGCGGAAGGGTGTAGGACCTGGATATGTGAGAAATCTCTACTATTGATAATAACAATGAGATTCCGACGCTTTTGCATTGAAATACCTGTTACTGGAAAACATTAAACTTTAATAACCGAGAATGTATTTTGTTAAATTTTTTCGATTTGTACCTCTACAGAGTTATTTTTAAAACGTCAATAACTTCGTTAAGGGGTCATTTTTTTTTTGTAAAGGTTTCTCCACATTAGGAATTTCTCCTGTATCGTGGGTGCGTTTACAAACATTAAAACTCACATACACAAACAGCCAGACCCGGAACAACTACTTGTAGGTCATACAAATATTTGTTCCGTGCGGGAATCAAACCCGCGACACGCAGCGCAGCAATCAATCACTTAACCACTGCGCCAACCGTGCTGAAATCGCAAAAAAACCAGTAGTTCCCTACATTTATGTTCGAATAATTCGTTAAAATGTAGGGAACAGCTGATTTTTTTTCCGTGATTTCAGGTTTGGTCCCATAGTAAAAGTTGTCCATAATGATGAGTACAATTACCCCTTAAGAGGCTATTGACGTTTTAAAAATAACCCTGTATATTTGGGACCGTGTAGTTCAATAGCCAGTTTATTTAAGACAACTAATAATAGTTTTTAATTTTGAATATTTGTCTGGACATGTCCGGCCACGTGTTTAAAGAAGATCTCCATAAATAAAAAAAACTTTTTACAAAAAAATAATAACCGAATACCAAAAATAACACTACAAAGTGAAAAATAACTTTAATTTCGGAGGTCGGTGTCTTTGGTTCTGTATTTGAGTTTTTTGCCACCGACTTCCGAAATTAAAGTTATTTTTCACTTTGTAGTGTTATTTTTGGTAGTCGGTTATTATTTTTTTGTAAAAAGTTTTTTATTTTTCACTTTTTAGTGGGTCAGTTTTGAATTTATCTAAGTTACAATAGCCTAATGTTAACTGCTCATCACCTTTTACAAAATATTGCTTTTCCCGATGCTGGGACGATGATTGTTGAGGAGTTCTCCTGGTAAGAACCAGGAGAACTGCCACTCACCATATGCATAATGACGAGCATAAATTGCTTAATCGCAACCCGTTAAATAGGTACTCATTATTATATTGGTCCGGTGGCCATCTGTGGTCTCCATCATCAGTTCCACTTCACCAAATGGTGATTTCGGAGAGCAAATGCACGAGTTACTATAAAAATTACCCAAATCGCTATAGGTTTGCATATAAAATTTGAGGGTTACCCTAGATTTCCTTGGGATCCCTTTATCAGATTCTGATTTGGTGGCAATGGGACCACCTCGGGAGTATACCCTTTCAAACAAAAAAAGAAGTTTCAAAATCGGTTCATAATTGACGGAGTAATCGCGTAACAAACATACAAAAAAAAAAAAAAACATACAGCCGAATTGAGAACCTCCTCCTTTTTGGAAGTCGGTTAAAAAACCGGCCAAGTGTGTGTCGGACCACGCACAATGAAGGGTTCCATAGTTGGGATGAATTTATCCCAAAAACAAACTGACCATTGTAGTTGCAAATCATATTCTCCCATACATCGATATACGCATCGGTCAATTTTTCAACTGCAAATGTAAGTTTGTAATCGCAAAAAAAAAGATTTTTTTTATGTGATAAAACTACAAATTAACGATTTTCGGACTTTTTCCTTTACTTGTGCTACGAGACCTTGCTTCTTGGCAAATTTCATGATTCTAGGTCAACGGGAAGTGTTTTGTGAGTATCAAAATATGTCGCATAAATCACAGTACTTTTTTAATGCGTTGACTCTAAGGGACTGTAGAAATTAGTATTTGATATTAATTTCAACTTGATAACTCCAAGCGTACCTATGAAAAAGGGTCTTGACAGACGAACCGACAGACAGACAGACAGACGGACAGACAGAACGAAGTGATCCTTTAAGATAAAAACCTTTTACAAAAAAATAATAACCGACTACCAAACATAACACTACAAAGTGAAAAATAACTTTAATTTCGGAAGTCGGTGTCTTTGGATCTGTATTTGAGTTTTTGGCCACCAACTTCCGAAATTAAAGTTATTTTTCACTTTGTAGTGTTATTTTTGGTTGTCGTTATTATTTTTTTGTAAAAAGTTTTTTATTTTTCACTTTTTAGTGGGTCAGTTTTGAATTTATCTAAGTTACAATAGCCTAATGTTAACTGCTCATCACCTTTTACAAAATATTGCATTTCCCGATGCTGAGACGTTGATTGTTGAGGAGTTCTCCTGGTAAGAACCAGGAGAACTGCCACTCACCATTATGCATAGTGACGAGCATAAATTGCTTAATCGCAATACGTTAAATAGGTACCTACTCATTATTATTCCGGTGGCCATCTGTGGTCTCCATCATCAGTTCCACTTCACCAAATGGTGCTTTCGGAGAGCAAATGCACGAGTTACTATAAAAAATACCCAAATCGCTATAGGTTTGCATATAAAATTTGAGGGTTTCCCTCGATTTCCATGGGATCCTCTCATCAGATTCTGATTTGGTGGCAATGGGACCACCTCGGGAGTATACCCTTTCAAACAAAAAAAGAATGTTCAAAATCGGTTCATAATTGACGGAGTAATCGCGTAACAAACATACAAAAAAAAAAACATACATCCGAATTGAGAACCTCCTCCTTTTTGGAAGTCGGTTAAAAAAGAAAGAAAGGAAAAGAAAAGAAGAAAGTAATATGTTTTCAAATATGGGTTATGTGGTACCTGAAATAAATGTTTTTTTTTATAAGGGTTCTGTTTTTTCCTTTTGAGGTACGGAACCCTAAAACCAGTACATTTCGACCTGTCTTAGCGAGGCCTCTGTACATAAGACAACTGTCATTTTAAACCTGACTATTTGGAAAACTGGGTAAATGAAAAGCCTCTTTATTTGATAAATAATCCTGGGTCCCTAGGGATCCCACTTATCCGGGTTACACTGTTTTAGGTCATCTGTTAGATACTCACTAGCTACAACGAATAAAGTTTTAAAAACAAAACCTGTAAAAGTGATGTTTTGTTGTGTGAATGAGCTTCGGAAGTCTCACGTAGTCATGTCCCCATTTCAGAGTCTGCACAAGATTAGATTTCTCACCGGCCATAAATTTAAAAACCCGATGAAGCGCTGACAGCAGTTAATTGACTTCGTTTAAACAAATTGGATCAGGAAGACCGCCGATCGATTGGCAGATTGCTGTGTTGTTTTTAACCGACTTTCAAAAAGGAGGAGGTTATAAGTTCGTCATATACTATTATTGAGCAGTTCCGGTGGCCATCTGTGGTCTTCATCATCAGGTCCAATTCACCAAATTGTGCTTTTTGAGAGCAAATGCACGTGTTACTATAAAAAAATACCCAAATCGCTATAAGTGTGCCTATAATATTTGATGAGTTCCCTCGATTTCTCCAGGATCACATCATCAGATCCTGACGTGATGACAATGGGATAACTGTAAAATCGGATCTGCCGTCTTCGAGAATTATTTTTTTATGTCTGTGTCCCGATGGACACAAACATAAAAAAAAAGGTTCCGACGAATTGAGAACCTCCAGCCTCCTTTTTTGAAGTCGGTTAAAAAGTATTTTACATTTTATTCAGGTGTCTTTAATTTTTTTTTAAATGATGTAAAATTCTTTGCTTCTTTTATATTATTAGGTAATTTATTATACACCGTGGCATTTTAACAACGGCAGCCCACTTCATGTATCCAATGACTACTAATCCTACTAATTCATAAAAGTTTTTTTTTTTGTTGAATAATAAAAAATATATATATTATATACTATTCATTATGACGTATGATGTAGTTTGAAACACCCTGTTATGAGCGCGGTGCGAGCCTTGCACTCCATTCCGCGCTGCCCTTGGAACGCAAGGCTCATAACAGGGTGTTTCAAACTACGTTATGCGTCAAGTATTTTTTTTTATTATTCAAGTGCTAATATATTTTTTTTCTTTGTTGAATGATTACTAGTCATTATTACGTCTGTGTGGTGCCGGACGTAAAGAATAGCACTCCCCTATTTCTTCCCGTGGGTGTCGTAAAAGGCGACTAAGGGACTTACTAGATAATGGGCAGCAGCGTTCTCTCTCTAATTTTAACATCATACTGCGATCGCCAACCCGCCTGCCAAGCGTGGCAATTATGGCAAATTAATATTGTTTCACCCTCTAGCTGTAACCTGATGTGTGGTCAATTAATTTAAATACAATTGGAGGTTAATTCACTTTGCTGTTAATTGATCAATTTTCGAGCAAATGTCAATATGATCCGGATATTTCCTGCTATGATTTATAGCATGTTCCCGTTTTACCTTGCTGAAATGTGTAATTATTCTTCGGAATATTGTCAGTGTAATAAACTGATAACACAAACTCAAGCTTAAAACTAAAGCTTTATTAAGTAAAAGTCGTTTATTTCAACATTTAAAATTACATTATGGAGGTCTGTATCGTTGGTACTAAACTAGGCACAGCCTGTATCTTGGGCAGCATTCAATAGGTATAATATTTTGGTAATTATTTACATAAAACAAAAATTAAATAAATGTTGAAATTGGCTACAGTTAAGCTAGTTGGTATCATAGAGACGACACTATTATTAGAACCTTCTAAAGTAACTCTGTTCATCTTAGTCTGAAAGAGGCGCTACAATTAGTTTGGTTTCCAAAGCCTCGCGTGTGACCACTGTCAAACGAAGATGTAAACATATTTTGAAACAAACAAGAACAAAATAAAACTATAAAAAAAACTTTTTATAAAAAAAAATAATTGACTTCCGAAAAAAAAATAAAAAATAAATAAGAATAAAATTTCGGAACTCGGTGGCAAAAAACTAAAATAAAGATCCAAAGACACCGACTTCCGAAATTAAAGTTATTTTTCAGTTTGTAGTGTTTTCTTGGAAGTCGGTTATTTTTTTTAATAAAAAGTTTTTTATTTTTCACTTTTTAGTGGGTCAGTTTTTAATTTATCTAAGTTACAATAGCCTTATGTCAACTGCTCATCACCTTTTACAAAATATTGTTTTTCCCGATGCTGGGATGTTAATTGTTGAGGCGTTCTCCTGGTAAGAACTGTCACTCACCTTAAGCACTGTGACGAGCATAAATTGCTTAGCAACCATATTAAAGTACCTAATCGAATCGCAACCCGTTAAATACTCGTACTTATTATTATATTGTTCCGGTGGCCATCATCAGTTCCACTTCACCAAATGGTGATTTCCAAGAGCAAATGCACGAGTTACTATAAAAATACCCAAATCGCTATAGGTTTGCCCATAAAATTTGAGGGTTTCCCTCGATTTCCATGGGATCCCCTCATCAGATCCTGATTTGGTGGCAATAGGACCACCTCGGGAGCATACCCTTACAAAAAAAAACAGCCGAACATATAACCTCTCCTTTTTGGAAGTCGGTTTAAAAGAGGTTTAAAACTTCTAGCTGGCTCTAACAAAGTTTATGTTCTATGTTAGAGGTTGGTATCGGCACTTAGTCCTTCATGTGGGCCATTGTGCGTGGGCCATGGCGGCCGTCGGTAATTATTCCAAGCCCCCCCCTCCTCCCTCCAGAAGCTGCCTGATTATTCCAAGCCCCCCCCTCCTCCCTCCAGAAGCTGCCTGATTATTCCAAGCCCACCCCCTCCTCCCTCCAGAAGCTGCCTGATTATTCCAAGCCCTCCCTCCTCCCTCCAGAAGCTGCCTGATTATTCCAAGCCCCCCCCTCCTCCCTCCAGAAGCTGCCTGATTACCTATGTCTCTCTGTTTCTGGTCTATTTAGGATATCTGTAAAGGACTAGGTGACCGGAGGGTTTCTGTTCCGATCTGGGTGACACTCGTGCATTCAAAGACTACATGCTCTAACAAAGTCATATAACGAACAACTAATTTATGAAACAAAACGGTTTCTGCCAACAATTTGATAGCAACATTATCATAATTCTTAACAGTTTTCCCACCTCATTCAAACTAACCCAAGTTCTAGTGTTAAATACTTAGTTACCGCGTGTAAGTGGTGGCCGCTATTTAAGTTTACAGCGCGCTCGGCAGTAAACTCAATAAATATTTCATAGCACGCAACGCTAATGTTAGCTTCTACTTTAAAACGGCTTAGAAACTGAACGCATTTGCACGGAATGCCGGCAGAGGGAGGCGAATGGAAATAATCTAGTACCTAACTTACATAGTTTTTATTGTTACCAGATGCGGCTGGAAACCAGTATTTTAGATGCAGTGACTGCCAGCAGAATCTTAAATTGAAAGAATGATGTTGTAGATCCAAAAAAATCGAAGATAGATGACATTCCCCAACCCGCATTGGGCCCGCGTGGTGGATACGATACCAGGTTTTCGCAAGGAGGAGTCCTGAGTTCCAACAAGTGAAATATTAGAGGCTGATTATGTACAGACATTCTGCGGTTGGTCCAGTTCTCAGATTTCTTGCTTCTGACTACCTTTTAGCAACTGTGCAAGTGCAGCTTAAAGGCTCGACGCGTAGTACTAGTAGCACAATCGTGGACCCTGTCGGGCACAGCAAAAGAAAGACAGTAGGTGGAGACGAGTTATAATATAACTTATTCTAAAAAATATTTAGGTTTTGTGTATTTTACATGTGTTTTAGGGATAAATCATTTAAATATTCGGTTACACTGTAAAGGCTTCTACATACCAGCGCGACTTGTCGCGCGACGTAAAGGCTTCTACATACCAGCGCAGCGCAGAAAAAATAAAAAAAAGGTCTATTTATTCGTGAACAAACTATAAAAACTATTATTAAGTAAATGTTATTAAGGCTTCTACATACCGGGGCGACTTATCGCGCGACGCGACACGGCACAAAGGCCCCGCGTGTCGCGGGACGAGCGGTGCCTTTGTGTCGCGTCGCGTTTATTTCGCGCGTTATAGTTTGTTCACGAATAAATAGACCTTTTTTTTATTTTTTCGGGTAACTTATTATATCATTTTATTGACATTACCAGAGGGCCTGTGGAATGTATTTTTAAGCGTGATGTTGGTAAGTTTAGTCGTGTTTTGTGTCGTAGTGTGTATCCTGTTTGTATGTCTTCACGTTTAGTGTATGGTCTTGGTATTTGTGAGCGAATTTGCATATTTCAAGTATGTATATACAAGGCAGAGTTAAAATATTAAGTTTTAAAAATGGGTTTTGCAGCTATCTATCTGTTGAATGTTTACCAAGATACTAACTTCATGGAAAGTGTCGCGCTGCCAGTCACACCTGCGATATGGCACCAGTCTGCAATAGGCTTAACAAGGTAGACACAAGGCTGTTATTCTTAAACTATTGCATAGTTCGGCGACCGAAAAAAAAACATGATCTGATCAAGTCCCAACAGAGTTCATAACTGTCACCGTAACCCTATTTATTTAGAAAGGGTTAAATTGATCCCCGGTAATAAATTCAGGCTAACTGTTAAGTAATCCCGATTTACAAAGATTTATGTTTACTCTAGGGAAGATTGGTTGAAACTGTATGCTTACGTTTTATGTTAGCCTGGTAGCTGTGGCATTTATTCTTGTTTTTAATGGCGAACTAGGAAGGGTTTTAGGGTTTCTTAACCCACACGCTGCCAAACAAGACTCTATTAATTAACTAAAGATATTTGTTTGTCTGTCACAATAATAAATGGTGTTGTTATGACATGAATAAAATTTTACCTACAGAGCAAATAATAAAATGTTACCTACAGAGCAAATAATAAAATGGGACCTACAGAGCAAATAATAAAATTGTCCTACAGACCGGATTAAACAATTTTTTTCAATTAATTAACCGGTCACTCAAAGCCTATTCAACTAGATCTCTTGTCAAGAGATTTGATTGGCTATTGTTATTTCGGCCAACTTATTACCACAGCTAAATTGAGCATTGAGTCTTGAGATATTAGAGATCGGGTGCATGTTACAACTTTGTCTAAAGTATACCCCATACTTTAGAGAAAGTTTTACCTTCTAAGAAACATGTTTGAATCTTCAGTACCTACCAGCTTAGGCTGTGCGCTTTATCCATTATTCAAACGGAAATTATAGTATAGACGTATTGCTTACATTAAAAATCTAGCCGTTAAAGGCACATCTGATACATTTTAATGAGGTTCTGACCATGTGGATTGGTGCAGGTCGCGTGCTCATGCATGCATGTACGCACGCAATCTACGGTGCAGCGAATTCACGTTACAGTTACAATTTACAACACGAAGGGGTAGGCAGGGGTAACCCCCCCTATATTATGTAATAACCTAACCTAACGGTTAGGTTATTACATAATATCAACGTTTCTGGAATCACTGGGAGGGGACGCCCGAAGGACATATAGTGATCTAACTGGGATGTTCTTCAGAAAGGTCAGATGCGTTTGTGAACGTAAACGAAGCAAAAGGACTATGTAAAGTGCGTAGCAGGTGGCGTTCTATAGTTTCTGCCTACTCCCATGGGAAGAAGGCGTGAGTATGTGTGTATGTATTCACGTTTCTGCATTTAAGAGCCTATACCTACTACCTCAAATGGCATAGCATGATCTTATGTTATGTCGAAAATACTGCCGCATTCATTTTGAAATAAATATATGGTAAAGTTGAGGATTAATGTTAAGTAGGTACTATACATGTTTATATATGTACTATATATGTTTGACGAAAACACGATTCCATAAAATTTTCATCGTAGAAAAATATTCCAAAGTTACCTCCAAACTGAACAATAAACCACTGGTACCAAAAATACTTTAAATTAGATAATTAAACGTTGGATATTAATTGAACTAACTAAATAAAGCATGTCTTATGCTATTTTAACCGACTTCCAAAAAGGAGGAGGTTCTCAATTCGGATGTATGTTTTTTTTTTTTTGTATGTTTGTTACGCGATTACTCCGTCAATTATGAACCGATTTTGAACATTCTTTTTTTGTTTGAAAGGGTATACTCCCGAGGTGGTCCCATTGCCACCAAATCAGAATCTGATGAGAGGATCCCATGGAAATCGAGGGAAACCCTCAAATTTTATATGCAAACCTATAGCGATTTGGGTATTTTTTATAGTAACTCGTGCATTTGCTCTCCGAAAGCACCATTTGGTGAAGTGGAACTGATGATGGAGACCACAGATGGCCACCGGAATAATAATGAGTAGGTACCTATTTAACGTATTGCGATTAAGCAATTTATGCTCGTCACTATGCATAATGGTGAGTGGCAGTTCTCCTGGTTCTTACCAGGAGAACTCCTCAACAATCAACGTCTCAGCATCGGGAAATGCAATATTTTGTAAAAGGTGATGAGCAGTTAACATTAGGCTATTGTAACTTAGATAAATTCAAAACTGACCCACTAAAAAGTGAAAAATAAAAAACTTTTTACAAAAAAATAATAACGACAACCAAAAATAACACTACAAAGTGAAAAATAACTTTAATTTCGGAAGTCGGTGGCAAAAAACTCAAAATTCCGGAATTAAAGTTATTTTTCACTTTGTAGTGTTATTTTTGGTAGTCGGTTATTATTTTTTTGTAAAAAGTTTTTTAATTTTTTTTAATTACTATTATTTTCACCGTAAAAAGAAATAAACTAAAATATCGGTGCCTAAGAGTCTTCTCGCACCCTGTCTCGCTTGCTCGCGTGACCGCCAGCTACTTGTGCGAGCGAAATAAAGAGTGAGGTGGCGCTGAGGTACTCGTAGTATAGACCCGTAACCCTAGGTATCTATGAGGATTTCGACACGTAAAAAAGGCGCTCGGTGCTGTTGTGCACCTAAAAGTCGCTAATATACGCCACTGTTACAATTCACAATCTCAAGCAATATGAAAATAATATCTACAGCAAACGCAGTTACACAAATAGCTGTCTTATAGAGTAAGTTTGAATTTTAGCACAAGGCTTTAATTTCCAAGGAAGAACATAGGTAAAAAATTTTAAGGTGTAAAAAGTAAGTAAAAGTAAATAAAAGTGTATAAAACAGGTAAACAGGTAAAACAGGTAAAATTTGTAAAGTGTAAATAGCAGCAAGTGTATAAAGTAAATAAAATGTTATAAAACAGTACAAATATAAACATACGGGTCACACTTAGCAAATGAAGATGTTTAAGTTCACCTACTTTAATAAGTGAGTAAATTAATCATAATAACATTACCACTACGGTCAGTAGGCAAATTAATGGCATTTAACTCTAACTAGCTTCTGCCTGCGACTTCGTTCGCGTGGAATTCGTAAGACTCCACAATATACTAAAAAAACTGACTTCCAAAAAAACAATACAAAGTGAAAAATAACTTTAATTTCGGAAATAGGTGTCTTTGGATCTGTTTTTTAGTTTTTTACCACCGTCGGTTCGAGATAACCGTTGTTCGGTTCGAGGAGTCGGTTGTTTTTTTTTGTAAAAAGTTTTTAATTTTTCACTTTTTCGTGGGTCAGTTTTTAATTTATCTAAGTTACAATAGCCTAATATCAACTGCTCATCACCTTTTACAAAATATTGCTTTTCATGATACTGGGATATTAATTATTGAGGACTTCTTCTGGTAAGACCCAGGAGAACTGCCACTGCCACTCAGCATATGCATTGCGACGAACATAAATTGGTTAGCAACCATATTAAAGTATCTAATTGAATCGCAACCCGTTAGATACTTATTATTATTATGTTCCGGTGGCCATCTGTGGTCTTCATCATCAATTCCACTTCACCAAATGGTGATTTCCGAGAGCAAATGCACGAGTTACTATAAAGAAATATCCATATCGCTATAAGTGTGTCTATAAAATTTGAGGATTTCCCTCGATTTCCATAGGATCCCCTCATCAGATTCTGATTTGGTGACTATTGGACCATCTCGGAAGCATACCCTTTCAAACAAAAAAATAATTTTCAAAATCGGTTTACAATACACGGAGAAATCAGTGAACATACATTATTTTTTTTTTTTTTAATGTATAGCCGAACATATAACATTTTTGAAAGTCGGTTAAAAATAATAACAAACACATTTTTACATTACACTTTACTTCTCTACGTTTGTAGTTTAGGTCTCAGCAGCCAAAATATAAAGAGTCAGGACTGGAGCCGCGGGAGCAAACAATATTGCTCATGCGGGGATAGCAAATAGCGTGATTATTTATAGCCTGATTTATGGAAATCTCTATGCAAAATTATAACAAAATCTATCCGGTAGTATTTGCGTGATGCTGGAACATACATTCAGAAAAACTCACGAAAAATCTAAAAACTATATTGTTAGAATTTATTGTGCCCAGACCTCGTAGCAATTACTTTTTTCAAAAACATTCTTTGTACAATCCTGGCTTCACTACGATTTTATTATATGTGTAGATTGTAATTATCATACACTAGGTTCCTATCACATCCTGTTGCCATCAAGATTAGAGGGATTCGTTTCGGATGCTTGATCCGAATCATGAGGATTCGCCTCGTTGGAAGGTCTCAAATCATGATTAGGACAGAGCCCCGAGTTGTCCAGATCCCGAAATTCATTCAGTGTCACAAAAGTTAATAACATCGTTATGCTTTCTTATCTAACTTTTCTACCACTTAACTTTTATAGTAGCTCTTCTATATCTACATATCTATAGATACATATAATAAATTGAAGGCGGTCTTCACCACCATGTAGAGAATTTATTCCGAAAGGTTTCTGTTTATAATTCATCAACATTAAACTAACAAATAATAAAGAACTCTTACCGCCATAATACAAAACAAGATTTATATTTTGACATGACTTAAACCATGGAGCCAGTTTTTGTAATAAGAACGTAACAGTGATTGAAATACCGTTCTTTATACAAAACTGAAAACTTAGTTCGATACTAAGTTGTCAGTTTTGTGTTTAGGAACTTTACCATAGTCGGAATAAAGTTCGGAATTCAATAATGGCTCCATGTTTTAAACCTGGGTCTGAAGATAAACCTTGTTTTGTAATAAGGGGGTTTATGTTTTGTCAAGTCTTGCGATGCAAGAGTGGGGCGCTAGTTAATAATAATTACTGTAGCATAAACGGGCCCCTTTCAATAAAGGATGCCTGCCTGGGATCCTGACAGCTGCATCAAACGTAAGCTGCAGGCAAACAACGACTGAAATTACCTATAATATGTGCCTTTAGCAACTATTACTGTATGACTAGACAATATCCGAGTAGCGATGTTTTGTTAGTCTATCGCAGTGTGGTTGTTGTTCTCGGCTGGAAAATTACTCATGTGCAAATACCTAGGCATTATACGAGACAGGCTACACTATGATTTGAAGTTTTATTATGATTTGAGTGGAAAACAAGCAGCCGGCCTACGATGGTGAGTGGTTCCCATCGCATCGCAATTTCAATAGGAAAGTAGATTCGTTGATATCCAGACACAAAGCTGAAATGTCTCATAAAAGAACGGACCGATTTATGAAAGTGTGGTTAACTTTTAACCTCATCTTTATGATTTTATATTTTCTCTTTTATGTGCATGTGTAATAAACTGTGTCGTTAACGTTTGTTATTGGTTTTGAACCGTTTTAATTAAAGAAACTAATAAATTCCGCCTCGTCTGCCTCGTTAGTGTACTGGTCGCTGAGCATGAGGTCCCGGGTTTGATGACCAGGTCGGGCAAAGTGTTATTGGGTTTTTCCATTAGGAATTTTTCAGTAGCAGCCCTGAGTCTGGATTTGTGCTCGGTTGATGGCAATAGGCTCGCCCCCTATCACATGGGAGTTAAACATAACTGGCGAAATGTACTATACAAATAAGTACACCTCTGCCCAAATTTAAATTCAAATTCATTTATTTATTGTAAAACGTAGGTACATTATAAGTTGTTATATGGTAATCTATTGAGGGTGCTATGTTTTGCCTCCAGGGCGTACAAAAATAGTTTTACATGCAAATATAATTAAATCACACAGAAAAATGTCGATAAGATAAATCAGATAAATTATGTGTAACGGAAAAAAATAAAAATAAAATATAAAAAATGTCCACAGTTATTGTAATAAAATGAAAATTGTCAGCAATTAAAGAATGTTAAAGAAAGTGAATGATGTCATAAAATAAAATTAAATGTCATTATGGAAGATCAATTGAAACAAAGTAAATTGTCAGAAATTGTACAATGTCATTCAAATAATAATAGCATTTTTCTATTAATACAAATTCCAACCCTTCGGGGAATATAGGCGTGATGTTATGTTATGTTTTCTACCATGTTCTGAGTACGTCTTTTATTGACTTGTGCCCGGGCGTTGCCTGTAATAGGATTTAAAATAAATGCTTTCCGTCTTATTACAAAACAATATTTATATTTTGACATGGCTTAAACCATGGAGCCAGTTTTTGTAATAACAACGTAACTGTGATTGAAATACCGTTCTTTATACAAAACTGAAAACTTAGTTTGGTACTAAGTTGTCAGTTTTGTATTAAAAACGTTACCGTAGACGGAGTAAAGTTTCAAATTCAATAATGGCTCCATGGTTTATACCTGGGTCTGAAGATAACCCTTGTTTTGTAATAAGGCGGTTTGAGTTTGAGTTTTTATGTAATAAAAAAAAAAATGCTTGTAATTAGAGCAATGATGGTTGGTATAGAAATAGCTGCGGTGGAATTCATCCTCACACGTGCTCTTTCACACGTGCTCTTTAACACGTGCTTTTTCTTGAGGGGCTTGTGGCTAAGTAATATCAGCCAAACAGGTCGACAGATCAGGCTAAGCTACGCTTGCCGCGGTTGGTACGTAGATGGGTGACCATCTTTACATACCTATACCCCTCCGTGCCTCAGAAAACACGTTAAACTGTTGGTCCCGGCTGTAATTGGTGGATATTTGGCAGTCGTTACGGGTCGTCAGAAGCCCGCAAGTCTGACAACCAGTCTTACCAAGGGGTATCGTATTACCCAGTAACTGGATTGTGGAGGTCAGATAGGCAGTCGCTCCATGTAAAATGCTGGCATTCAGCTGGGTCTGGGTAGACTGGGTGCTGACCCCAACTTAGTTGGTATATGGCGGGCAGATGATGACGTGCTCTTTCACAAAAGTGTCGTCCCCTTGGTTTCACGAAATGATTTCGGTCTGTTTGCGTATAATATTGTATCTACTAGCATTACCAACGGTTCCTACCCGTCATACCTACCTAGTTTTAATTTCCCGAGGTCAGGACGAACCCTGTGTATTGAATTATCTCTCGCCAGGTACCAAGCTACGTTGGTGCCAAATTGCATTAAAACTGAGACGGTAAAATGATCGAAGAAGTAGCAGACTTTCACATTAATACATTTAATTTAAGTACATAATTACGTCTTTAACTTTAGAATTTATAACAAATGAACCATTTTTAGGGTTCCGTACCTCAAGAAAAAACGGAACCCTTATAGGATCACTTCGTTGTCTGTCTGTCTGTCTGTCAAGACCCTTTTTCTCAGGAACGCGTGGAGGTATCAAGTTGAAATTAATATCTAATACTTAGGTCTACGGTCCCTTGGAGCTCTGAATATTTCAAGCTTCTAAGTTAACGCAATAAAAAAATACGGCGATTTATGCGATACTCGCAAATAAATCAAAACCTATAGGGTACTTTCCGTTGGAATCATGAAATTTCGCAAGAAGCAAGGTCTCACAGCACAAAACTAGAAAAAGTTCTAAAATTGTAAATTTGTAGTTTTATTACCTAAAAAATTGTTTTTTGCGATTACAAACTTATATTTGCAGTTGGAGAATTGACTGTGACGTATATCGATGTATGGGAGAACATGTTTTTCAACTACAATTTTAGGTTTGTTTTTAGGATAAATGCATCCTAACTACGGAACCCTTCATTGTGCGTGGTCCAACACGCACTTGGCTGGTTTTTTCACACTTTTTTCACTATAAAAAAGTGTACATTTTAATTTTCACCATCTAGTGACTGACCATGTCAGTGATTGAGATCCCCATGATCAGGTAGCAATAGAGGTTTACATGATTAAACAATGAAAATAACCCTTAATTTATATTCTCTTTTCGCTCCATTAGCCTTAATTTAATGTTACCCTTTTAAAGGAAAACGTAAGGAAGGTCCCGGTTGCGGAGAAGTAAACCCACGACTATTCACGGGTCACTTGCCTTGAATAAATAATAGGAACGTTTAGTGCACGATCGATAGGACCACTTGAAGCGACGGAATTACCTCCTTGCAGGAATGTTTTCCTGGTACTTCACAGGATATGAAAGGATATCGGGCATAATGTTCTTGTTTAGTCTGCTTGCTAGCTGGGTTTGGGCATTATTGTAAAGGTTCATGAGGAATAAGTGCCATAATTGGGCTCACTTTTTCGTAATTCAACACCTTACATTTTAGTTCCGTAGGTAATCTTCAAATTATCTACCAAAGCAAAATAAGTTGTCGATCCTAGTACGTTGCCCTAAGGGTGTCAGGAATCAAATTATAAATCTGATTGCTTTTTATCTCTTCTAGGGCACTAAAAGGGAAAAGGAATGGGTCTTCCCTATCGCATAAGATACACTTTCGTTTTTTAAGAGACTCATAAAAACTACCGATCTAAAATCTCGGGTTATGAAGATGATTCTAACGTAACGTAACATCACGCCTGTAGGCAGAAGGGTACCTCCCTATAGTACACCCACATTTCGCCAGTTCTGTTTAAGTCCCATGTAAGCCTGCGAGCCTATTGCCATCAACCGGGGACAAATCCAGACTCCGGAATGCTACTGCGAAATTCCAGATGGTAAATATCCAATAAAACTTTTCACGACCCGGTAATCGAACCCAGGACTTCATGGTCAGCAGTAGCGCTTGCGACCACTAGACCAACGAGGCAGTCTTATTGAAGGCAGTATTTAATATAGTGTATGAAGAAGATTCTAGTTATTCGCTTTCAGTTATCTTTATATTTCAACTAGCGACCCGCCCCTGCTTCTCACGTATTCATCTTGACAAGATATTGAGATTTCATTATGTTGAACTTTTAAAGTTAATATACAGGGTCATTATGTTATACTTTTAATGTTAATATACAGGGTCATTAAGTTGTTATTGTAATGTTAATATACAGGTACAAATTAAATTAGCTAGCAAAACTCCGCAGACGTGATGTCTAAACATGATCAAACAAATAAATTAATTTGATGAGTTTTATTTGGCCGCGAGTAGTGTAGTCACTTGAATTATCAATTTAAAAAAATATTTTGTATAAATTTCACAGACGTGATGGGTTTCGATATCTAAACCCAAAAAAAAAACAAAAAAAAAAAGATTTTCTCAACTCTAACTTCAAGTAACTTATACTAAAAGTAACATATCGGTAACAACAAAAAAAAAACATCATATCTTTTTTATTTTATGAAGTTTGTATATCGATGCCCCTCACGTCTGCGGAGTTTTGCTACCCAATTTAAATTGACCCAGTATAGCAAACACATAAACTTACCGGAATAAATTTTCTAAATGATGATGGTGTGAAAACCGCATCAAAATCTGTTGCGGAGTTTAGAAGAACCACGCGGTCATACAGACAGAAAAGCGAAACAGAAAAATATAATATACAAACAAACAGAAAGGCGTTTTAATTTATAATATGTATATAGAAAGTGCTGATCTTATATCTCTTCATTGCAATAAAATGTCTATATCAATAAAATACAATGCAACATTACACATGAAACATTTTAGTGCCTCGTAAAGTAATGTTATGACACTGCCTTTAAATGGACCACAGGACGTATGTCCATCCATAAAGATATCGTGGACCCTGACACGAATAAAGTGCTGCACTAGGCACATTTCTATTTATCATTATCATTGTATTAGATTGAATGAATAGATGAAAAAAATGTTTAATTATATATTTTTTTATTTATTTTTTCTCACCACAATAAACATACAGACATCATTAAATTAACACTTAAAAGTACATGAAATGGTTTAAATCTACTGTGGGAGACTGGTGCCTGAGCTAGGCTTTAGGGGCATATTGAATGGGCAGCAGCGTTCTCAAATTTTATTTAGATACCTTTTGTTTACGTTATTTCTGCTTGAGTATAGTTTTCGACGATTATTATATATATATATATTTGTATAATGGTGTGTGCTAGCTAACATAAGGCAAATAATTTAATTTAACGTTTTGTGTTGCGTAATGCAAATTATGTTATATTGTAATGTATAACTTCAAGTTTTTTATGCGAACAGACAGCTGTGCTGCTGGGAGTTTGTTGCGCCACTTCTGCTTCCCAGCTAAAGCACTAGGCCCAGGGGTTTTTGGGGGACTGTCTCATGTAATTTTTGACGTTCGAAAAGTGCTGATTCTCAGCCTAGTTTGAATAAATGACTTTTGATTTTGATTTTTATAATGTATTTTTAAAACCATACTGCGATCGCCAACCCGCCTACCGAGCGTGGCGATTATGGAAACCCCCCCCCCCCCTTTTGCGGGAGGCCTATGTCTAGCAGTGGACGTCTTACGTCTGAAAGGATGATGATGATGATTATATTAATACGTGAAGCATAAACTTTGTACCCCATCTTATAAAAATTACGCAGCACAGTTAAAGTTTATGTGGCGGAGGGGTGCAGAAATTTTATTTTTTATCTAATATGTATTAGAAATTCATTAAATAAATAAAAAAAAACATTACATACGCTACCATGCGTTTGACACACACACATATAGTTCCAGGACCTCATGCTACGAAGATCGATAGATGACAGAAGTGACAGCTTGAGCATGGAATAAGTTAATACTTTTTAATAGCTTGGAATTAGTGTACTCATGGATTTAGTAAGTACTATTATATAGATTGTAAGTATAGGGGGTCAAATTTCGACAAGTGGGCGACCACTAGTTAAAATGATTGTGTCTGCTGAGCATCCCCCCGCCTGGATTCCATTCAGACGTCGGTCAAAGTGGTAATAAATTGGTTTTCAATACACGTCCTCGAAAACTGGTTCATATCGCACTACGATTAGGTTCACAATGCAGTGTATTTCACACGCGTGCGATGTTTTAATTTCCAACACGTGTGCGGGAATAAAAATTGCCACTTATACCTATACTCAGTCCAAATTGGTTCAATGCCTCTATTAAATAGAAAAAACAATTATATACATATGCTTAATAATCATATTCAGTTCTTAGTGCGTCACTACAGTGATAAACTTATGTTTTTTGACACCAACATTTTTGTTGATAAGTTGAAATCGACAAGGAATACAGTGTATTTGCCAATTAGGTTTAGACATAAAATAGCGAGGCTATTATCTTATATAAACTCAGACATAAGTAGTATGTCGACGTCTTGTACTATAATTAACACCGCAATTATTAGTAGTAATTCTAATGCACAGGTGGTCACCTTAAATAACTGTAGCACTAATGCTATAACCATTTACAATAACTGTACGAAGGAGGACCCATGTGTCACTATGGCGAATTCTTGTCCTAATGTGGGGTCCACAAGTAGTAGGATTTCATTGCCTGGTGATGGCATGGGGCTCACTCTGGATGTTAATTTAAACTAGATAGTAAGACAACAGAAGATGCCGGTAACAATATAGTTATACCTATCAACGACAAGGTGTCTTTTTGCTCTCAAATAGTTAAGTGTAAAAAAGGTTCTAAGCAGAATTCCTTGAAATTATTTCATCAAAATATTCAAGGTTTTTCTTCCAAACAATTAGAAATTGAACTATTTTTAGAAAAAACCATGTTTGAAATTATTTGTTTAACAGAACATTGGTTGAAAGATTATGAAATGCTAATTAATTATGTTAATTATAGTGTGGGCAGTTGTTTTAACCGCAAATCTATGCTGCGTGGGGGTTCATTAATCTTAGTTAAAACTTCTATTAAATCTAAGACTCGTCAAGATATAGTTGATCTGTCGGTGGAACATAACATTGAACTCTCCTGTGTTGAGCTGGATAAGCATGTCATAGTGTGCGTTTACAGACCCCCAAATTATCAAAACTACTCGGTATTTGAGTCGGTAATGGAAGATGTTTTAGCAAAACTTGCAACAGGTAAAAAATTGCTTATTATCTGTGGTGACTTCAATATTAATATCTTAGAGAATAGTTCAAATAGCACTCGATTATTAAGTCTCTTTAAATCATTCAATTTGTCAAATGTGTTTACAGAACCAACACGCATAACTACAAGTTCTGCTACATGTATTGATAATGTTTTTTGTTGCTGCGAATACTTAGATAAAGCCATTGTAAATTATCTCCCTTCTGATCACAGCGGTCAATTCGTTGCTTTCAAGTCCATAACACCATTACAAAAAATTCAGATACAATCTAGACAAGTAACACCCAGCAATCTAAATAGATTTAATAATAACTTAATTAGTAAGTTATTTATACCGGGCCATATCAAAAACAATGTAAATGAATTTTATGAGGAATTCTTTTCGGTAGTGTGCACCGAGTTCAATGATACTTTTAAAAAGAAAACAAAAACTATTTGCCCAAATTTTTTGTTCAGTGACTGGGCAACTAAGGGTATTAGGAAAAGTAGGGAAAAATTGTTTGAGCTTTATGGCCTTAAGCCTTATATTAACTCTGAAACTTTTAATAAATACGTTGCTACTTACTCTAAAATTTTTAAAAATACCTGCAAGGTAGCTAAAGCCTTGTACATTAGCAACAAGATTAAATCAGCCGATAATAAAATAAAGACGGTTTGGAGAATTATCAATGACGAAACTAACAGGAATAAAAAACATAATAATGATTTCACTCTAGAAACCTCACGTGGTCTCGTATGCACAAACAAAGAAGTTGCGCAAGAATTTGTAAATTTCTTTACCAATATCCCACTTAAAACTACTGAAACCATAAATTCCTCGCCCTCGCGTTCTATTGATTTATTAAGAGCAAACGTTTCATCCTGCGCGATTGAATTTAAATTCAAGCATATAAACCCCGTAACAGTAATAAAAGCTTTCAAGCAAATCAAAATCAAATTAACAGAAGATCTATGGGGAATGTCTATTAAAGTTTGTACCTCCATTATTGAGACTATAGCGCCGTACTTGGCCTTACTATTTAATTTGTGTGTTGATCAAGGAGTCTTCCCGGATCTAATGAAATATAGTAAGGTAATACCACTTTTCAAATCCGGGGATAGTGAAGACACCAATAATTATAGACCCGTATCCGTGTTGCCGGTCTTCAGCAAGGTGTTTGAAAAGGTAATGCTTAATCAAATGCTCAATCATTTTAACACCAATAAAATCTTACACGATCAACAATATGGTTTCACCAAGGGACGTTGTACGACTGACGCCGGTGTCACTTTATTAAAACACATATTTGCGGCATGGGAAGAAGCCCAAGACGCCATAGGAATATTTTGTGACCTCTCCAAGGCATTTGATTGCGTCGACCACGAAACATTACTCTTGAAACTTGAGCATTACGGCCTTGGAAAACTTGCGCTCAGTTTAGTAAAATCTTATTTAAATGATAGACAGCAGCAAGTTCAAATAAATGGAGTCAATTCACTCGGCTTAAAAGTAAAAATGGGTGTACCTCAAGGCTCGATATTGGGTCCTTTCCTCTTTTTAGTATATATTAATGATCTACCCTATTTGTTAAAAACTCAACCACAAATGGTGTTATTTGCTGACGATACTTCCTTAATTTTTAAAATTAACAGACGTGCATTAAATCTTGACGACGTAAATAATGCCCTATTGCAGGTCCAAAATTGGTTCACTGCTAATAATTTAGTATTAAATGGGAAAAAAACTAAGTGCATAAGATTTTCGTTACCAAATGTCAAAAGTAGTAATTGTGAGATAATATTGAATCAAGAGAAACTAGAATTCGTCGATAAAACTGTTTTTCTGGGGATCACGCTCGACTCAAGGCTTCAATGGGGTCCTCATATAATATCCCTTGCAGGACGGCTAAGTTCGGCGGCTTATGCTGTGAGAAAAATCCGTCAATTTTACTGATGTAGATACCGCGAGGCTGGTCTATTTTAGTTACTTTCATAGTATTATGTCATACGGTATTTTACTATGGGGACGGGCTGCAGACATCGAGTCTATTTTTATTCTGCAGAAAAGAGCCATCAGAGCCATATATAATCTCCGCAGGCGCGATTCTCTTAGGGAAATGTTTAAGGATATTAACATCATGACGGTGCCTTGTCAATATATCTATGAAAACATCATGTACGTAAGAAAAAATTTACATCTTTTTAGTAAAAGAGGCGAAAGACATAATTATAGTACTAGAAGTAGGGATTTATTAGCTCAACCAGGTTTCAGACTGGCAAAAGTAGACTCGTCTTTCATGGGGTACTGTTTAAAATGTTATAATATAATTCCTCCCCACATACTTCAACTGAATGAGACGAAATTCAAATCTTGTATAAAACGCACACTATGCAAGCAGGCATACTATAATTTGGGGGATTACATCGCTGATAAAAATGCTTGGCTCAATGCTGGTCCAGCTCCACAACCTCAACTAATTGATTAACATTTGAAAATACTGTTGGAGCTGCTGAAAATTTCAAAAACTATCTTTGCTTTGTATAAATTCAATCTCTTAGTATTATATAATTGCATAGCACATGTGTGAGCACTATGTACTTACTATAAAGCTACCATTTACTGAGTACTTCTTTCATTGACTTGAATGTGCCCTGGCGGCTGAGAGTATGTCATGCTCACTGTAATGTCTCGCTGATGGTGGCGGGTGTGTTGGATCATTTAGCTCCCTTCAAAATGGTTGAGTTGAATGGTGCTAATCCATGCGTCATGTTCGTGAACGGGCGCCATCAGTAGGGACTGGTCATCTCTTAGCGGCCTTGGCTTATTTTAATTTAGGTTTTGAATTGTTTTTTTTTTTATATTTTTGTTTTTTGACGTTTTGCATCGTTCTCACATGTTTAATTTCAACAAGAATGATGTAACCAATATTTTGTAACCATATGTTAATTTAAAAGAGTGTCCGTGGAGTTTCTTGCCCGTTCTTCTCCATAGGTACCTACTAAGCTTTGGAATGGGCATCTAGCTTCATCTTGATGACTGACCGACCCCCTTGACAATTCAAAAGTGCCTGTAATTGGTTTATTTGAAATAAATGCTTTGAGTTTGAGTTTGAGTTTATTCACACCGTCTCGCGCCAGAGACGGTCCTCTCTATTCGGAGGTGATTTTTTTTTAAAATCTCGGCATAGATGCGTCTTTACGGTGTTAATATTTTTGGAATATTTAAATAATGTTTATAAATAGAATACCTTGATTATTACAATAAAAAAAAAACGTTTCTGAACAAATTAACATTTATTTGTGTTCTAAACTCAAAGATATTTGAATTCTCTATTTTTCATAATTATTAGGCTGTTGTCTGTCAGTTTTCTATTTTTGCTTCTCCTTCAACCTGGCGAAAGCAAAGCGTGGAAAAAAAAGAAAATTAAATCATAGTTTCCTAATAATTCATGACTAAAATATTTTTCGTTATATTATTTTATTTCTTCAAAAGTGTATTGATTAACGTCGTTTGATACACGTGGACATTTGTTATTGCAGTTCTCGGCTCAAAAACAACCTTGCCAACGGCTCGGGAGTTAATTCCGCCTCGAATGCAATAACAAACATTCTCCATTTGTATCAAAATGTACTATTGTCCATCATAAGTTTGTGAGGAGTACTCAATACTCAATATATTTGGTAGCTGTCCGGTAGTGCGGATTTGTGCCAGTGTGTGGCAAAAGTTTCGCTTCCTACATCATAACACTTATTCCTAACTGGCGAAATGTGTTTCCACTAGATCCCTTGAAGGTGTAGGCAGAGGTGCCGCACCTCTGCATAAAAATGATGAGTTAGAAATACTGAGACTGATAATATTCCCAACCAATCTACATGGTCTTCACTTGATCTGACCAGGATTATGACAGGACTTTACTTAGAGACTGTAAACTCTGAATGTGTTTCGGCCTTTCTTCTCAAAGTAGACAGATAGGAAACGCCGACCACATGTAGTTTTTTTTTTAAATAGATTGATGTGTAAAAGTGTTTGTACAAACCTATTTACAGAAATAAAATCATTTATCATTTAGTAATTATAGCTTATGCATGTGTCATTATGGACCAACCATACTACGCAAGAAAGCACACACATACAACATTATGAACACACAAGCCAGCCAACGCCAAGCCACTAATGGTCATGAAAGAGAATTCACGCAATCCCTCTCGGTGGCTCGCGGAGAACTCGTTAAACTGTCTTAAAAGCCACTGCGACATTAATCACAAAAGAAAATGGAAGAGAACGAGCTATGGCCGTTAATTTAACGGTCCAGACTTGACAAGGTCATTGTAGAAGACCTTGCTTGTCTGATGGAAGATGACTTTGAGGATACTGAAAGATCTATTTCGTTAAGTAAGTACCTGGTACTTGTTGGTAAGCCTACACAATCCTCCCATAACAACGGCACTCTTTGAAAACATTGTAGAAGCCAATTATTTTTAAAAGAGTAACCGTGGAGTTTCTTGCCGACTCTTCAGCATAGGAATTGGGCTTAGTCCCATCTCTTCCCCTTCCCATCTCTTCCCCTATACGTTTATACCTTGAAAAGGAAGTTTTTGTAGGAATAAATGCCTAGGGGAAGAGATGGGAAGGGGAAGAGATGGGACTAAACCAGGAATTGACAAATTGGAACCTAGCTTCTGATGTTTAAAGAGTGCCCATGTAGGTTTATGTGTAATAAAATGTTTTACATTTTGAATTTGACCTTCTTACAGCTTCTCTTATACCCGTTTTCACTAACACTAAGAAAAACCTAAAATAACTTCTTAATATTATTGCATTGTTGGATTTTTAACTTTCGGCGCAAAGCCGAGCGTTAAAAATCCAACAGCGCGCTTTTATGAAGGCATTCATTCAGGGGACACACCTAGTGTAAGAGAAAATTGGCATTAGAATATAAATCTATTCTTTGAACCAAACTCACACTCACATCACTTCACTTTTCAATTAATTTTCGCGGTTTCACCCTTACGAGGGGTACACATTGTATTAAAAACACTCGATGCAATACAACATTTGTAGCAAAACTCTTCGCTATAGTTTTTAAAAAGTTCTGAAAATGTAGCTTATTTTTCAGACCTCTGAACGTCCGACAACGAAGTCAAAATCATTTATTTGCGCTAAGTGTGGTAGGTTCAAAAGATGGTACAGTTAGTGCAATGAAACGCTTAGCCATAATGTTGGCATGGAAATTTTATTAAACAAGACGCTAATTTCAATAAAATATTTAACCTATAAATTAACACAGTGACGTACGGTCTATTAAACGATAAAATTATTTATTTAACAATAGGTGCGTAATAAGTATGTTTTTAAGTTTATTAGACTGCACATAAAACATTGATAATAGACACAAAATAAAAAAAAGCTAAACAATATAAAAACCGGTCAAGAGCGAGTCGCACTCGCGCACCGAGGGTTCCGTACGAATATATGATGTTGATGATTTCTGAAAAACTGTGCTATTTAGAGACATCGTTTTATTTTTCTTAAAATCTTTTCATCACATAGAATAATTTCAGATTTTTATCTATGTAAACTTCGAAGATAAGGGGGAGATCGGTTTTTTTTTTTTTTTTCATCAAAAGTCGGAAACTATGCTGCCTAAAAAAAACGTTTGAGAATGTGCAAACAGCGTTCTCGCTTAGGATACCCCACATGCCCTAGTAGGCCCCACTTCAAATTTTTAAGACCCCCTTTCAGTCCCTTTTGCAAAAAAGATATATTTTTTAAAATTTCTTTCTTGTTTGCAAAATAGTTGGGCAAACGTCATCTAAAACTATTCTAAATTTCAAGTTGATAGCATTAGTAGTTCTTGAGATATCCAGGTGTGACAGACAGACAGACAGACTTAGTCTCACCATAAGGGTTCCTTTTTACCATTTTGGTACGGAACGCTAAAAATGAAGGACTATCATAACAACTCGTGTACGAAGCAACGGTTTCTTACTACTACTCCAAAAGCCATCCATACAGTGTATTGAAGTCCACATAGATACATCTTCCATCTCTACTATATCTACGCTAACGTCCGGGAAGTCGGAAACCAAGGTCCAATAAACTAGTTTCCACTAGTGACGATGTAACATGTAAGGACGCCCGACGCACCCTGGACCGTCAGAAGCTACCATCTTTTTCACGTTCGTTCGTTTTGTCACGGCATAAACAATGTTCTTATATTCTATTTTAACCAGGGACCATTTTGGTTATCCATTAAAAGGGTTTTCGATAGGGTTTTTCTAAGCAGTTAATCAAAAACCCATACGGTGTGGGTAATTTTGAATGGCTATCGAAAACCCTTTCCATTGAAAGGGTTTTCGATAGGGTTTTTATAAAATGGTCCCTGGGTAGAATAGAGATAGAATTGGTCATGCTACGAGTGCTGGGCGGATATCGAAATAACATAATATTATGATTTTTTCATGTTACTGGGTTTCAAGTAGGTATATAACCTATTGAAATGGGTTATTACCTTTCACTGGGTTTCTAGTATAAAACCCATTCAATGGGTTATCATGTAACCCTTTAAATGGGTTTCTAGTATAAAACCCTTTTAATGGGTTACATCATGATAAAGGTTCGAAAGGTTTAACTCTTAACCGGGGTTCTACGGTCCCTGATTTTAACAAAGTAAAGCATAAAAGTTGAGGCACTCCGTTTAGATCACCAATTTGAAAATCACCCATGCATACGAATATCACCCACAGTATTTATTACACATTGCGCACCCACGGTTGTAGTGGTGTTTAGAAAGTGGCATTAACTATAGAAGACAGAATTGCGTGACAATAAGACATTTTTTTTTGAATCTATGTTTTTCAATAGTTAATGTTCCTCTCTATAGGTCGACTTTTTCGTTGGTGACAGGCCCATGGTTCACGCGGGCGACAAGGGCCGTATTGCGGGGGTTCCAAGTGAGCGGGCGGCAGGACCGTTTGTCGGGAGCACACCGTCGTCGCAGGCGGCAACCCGTCGGCTGTCCCATTTCAAAACCTACTTCGACGAAAAAAAGTGTCCCTTACTAGGTTTTGAAATGGGACAGCCGCCGTGCTCTCAGATACGGCTGCGCACCTCAAAACGCACATGATGTTACTATTCAAGATGAAAAAAAAGTGAAGTGCTGAATAAATACAAAATCCCGAATCGAAGCAGGATGAATGATAAATGGTGGGTGGTCTCATATTACCCGCAAATATAGTTTTTTTCATAATTTACATTTATACACGGGCGAAGGCACAGATCGTTGTTTACATATAGATAAACAAATTTAAATGCTTTTAAATGTAATACTTATATTCCAAAATCACAAAATATCCCAGACGAATCTGCAGACTCATCTCTGACAACGCAATATCTTGCGCGGTCGGGTGCGCGTCATAATTTGTTTTTGCCCGTATAGCCGCTAGGACCATGGGTAACTAACATAAAATTCGGCCTATAACTACCACTACAACCGTGGGTTGGGTGATATTCGCATCGGTGATCTTCAAATTGGTGATTTAAACAGAATGCCTCTTTTACTTTTATGATTTGCTCACTTATTATTATTGAATTGAAACAACAGCCATATTTGTTTTTATCTGCGTACAGTTTCTGCTTTTCTGAGAAAGGACGTCAACTGAAAATGTAATAGTCTCCAAGTTGTACGAGTTTCGCAACGTCTAACAGTACATTACATTTTATTATTCTTTACAACTCTGTCTCAGCATGTGAGTTGTTTCTTTTTGTTGGCTCAAACGGTTTAAAGAGTATCTTTGAGGTAGTAATGAAAGAAAAACAGTGTTATGTCTACATTGTTAAATTTTTGTGTGTTGACTTGTAACTCGGGTCTTTTTAAGAAACCCTTCTATAACGTGGCAAAACATCCCGCCAGTATTACTTGAAATGGTGGGCAGAGATGTCCCACATTAAAGCCTCTTTTATTAAAAAGATCTAACGATAAAATGAGCAATTATAAATTATCTTCGATTTTGTGCTAAATTGTAAATTCCGCTCCATGTTACCTATGTGTGTACTTTCCAATTCCGAATAAAATCGCTATTTCATATTTTTACAAGCTTTCCAATTTTACAACCAATATTCTCGATTGAATCTTAACGGTTTCTAAGCAACTTGTACATCAGACCACGTAGGTACCAGGCAATCATGAATTCGAGGTGTTTGCAAAATATAGTCTCTATGAGCAAGATACGGGTGGAAATGTTCAACATTCCATATCCGTTCGCGCGCAGACGGAAATCATTTTGCGTTCGAAGGGAAAATCCAATTGACGCTCGGCTCCATATCTAATAAAGTGTTAGCAGAGGTTTCTATTTAATTTAAGCTGAATTTGGAGATTGGGGTGGAAAGAGAGAAAGAGACAGATATAGAAGGGTCGATAAATATGCTTTTGAAAGAGGTCTGAATAAGAAAAACTATGGTACTTTTTACTTGAGTTAATTTTATTAACTACCGCTGTTTTATAGGCACTTACTAACAATTGTCTATACTATGGTTGATCTAAGAATCGAAATACCAGAATACCAGACAAAACGTTTAACAGAAACGGTTCAATCAATAGAATTCCCGATCAAACAAAGTTAGCTGTTAGCAGAGCAATCATTTTCAAATGATTGATTCATAATTTCACCGTTTATGTAAGTGATTGCAGGGCTATTTTATTTAAGGAAGTTGCTATAGAATCGAATGAACTAGTATTATTAAATGATTTTATGAGAATACCATGCTTTTATGTCCATGACTATAGTAGAGGAAGACCAAAAAAACGTTAGTTGGACTGTGTGAAAGGTTTTATGGCTAGAAAGGGCTCGTGGGTACCCTTAGTCCTCATCTCGGTAGTCACCCACTACCGAGATGAGGACTAAGGGTACCCACGAGCGACTTTTTCGGCGATTTTTGTCAGGATGAAATACATTCACACAAAAATCGCCGAAAAAGTCGCCGAAAATATCGCTCGCGGGCGGGCACCCATAAAAGTGAAAATTACTCTTTTCAAGGCGTACTGCTAATCGTTATACTCGAGTGGTCTGTGGGTAGCCTTTACTCTTCTTTACTACGGCTGCTAGTGCTCTGCGTGTCCAATACAACAACGTCTTCAAGATGCTGATGCGGCTGCCTCGCTATTGTAGTGCGTCAGGAATGTTTGCGGAGGCGCGAACGGACGGCTTTCATGCGGTTATACAGAAGAAAGTGGCCTCCTTGTTGCAGCGCGTGCGAGGCAGTAGCAACAGTATCCTGCAGATGGTTGTATCTCGTGCGGACTGCCCTATCCAGAACAAATGGATGCATATTGTGATGGGTATTGACTAACATAGTGCATACGATTTTACTAACACAATAGGTAGGTACTTACCTATAATTGTAATCATTTATTCTGAATTTTATTTATATCTCTGTATTTTTTATGGTTTGTATGCTTTTACTGTATGGATTCATTTTTATCTGAAATAAACTGATTAATAATAATAAAGAGAAGTAGGTAACGAAGAAAAAGATATAGGTTGTGCCGACACCAAATGAGTTGCGCTGTATCTCGTGCGATATCTGTCTTAAGATGTTGGCGAAAATGCAGACATAAATTTTTAAAAATAAGCTTTGTTTTATTTTCTTCGTAGTAAAATAAAAAAGAGCTCGGAGATAAAATATGTTTGTCTGTACAAACACATTTTATCTCCAACACAATTTACCAGTTAGCTAATTGCAAAACGCAGTTAACTAAATTGGCAATTCTCCATTTTAAAATGTGGCAATATCTTATGCTGTCCAAAATGTTTATGGATACAAAAGTTATGCCACAAGAATAAAGGGATCTTATCGGGGTTCCGTTTTTAGGGTTCCGTACCTCAAAAGAAAAAACGAAACCCTTATAGAATCACTTCATTGTCCATCTGTCTGTCTGTCTGTCGGTCTGTCTGTCTGTCAGTCTGTCAAGACCCTTATTCTCAGGAACACGTGTAGGTATCAAGTTGAAATTAATATCAAATACGTAAGTCTACAGTCCCGGTGATGTATGCGACATCATTGCGACATTTATGCGACATCATTGCGACATTTATGCGACATCATTGCGACATTTATGCGACATCATTGCGACATTTATGCGACATCATTGCGACATTTATGCGACATCATTGCGACATTTATGCGACATCATTGCGACATATTATATTTCGATACCTGCAGATAAATCAAAACCTACAGGGTACTTCCCGTTGACCTAGAATCATGAAATTTGGCAAGAAGCAAGGTCTCACAGCACAAGTATAGGAAAAAGTACTAAAATTATAAATTTGTAGTTTTATCACATAAAAATATATGCGATTACTAACAAATATACATTTGCAGTTGGAAAATTGACTAAGTTTATGTTTGTTTTTGGGATTCATTCATCCCAACTACGGACTACCCTTAATTGTGCGTAGTCTGACACGCACTTGGCCGGTGTTTTCATTTTGAGGTAAGTAGTAGCAAGCGCAAACCTTAACAACACTTTACTTTCACTTTTATTAATCTAAATTATAATTTTACTTTACTTTATACTTGAATAATTTTTTTTTTATTAATAGTGTAATGATTAGTGAACCTGTAACGATGCATATTTTGTATTTTCACAAATAGCGCGTTGATAAAATCTCAGACCACGGCATTTAGAGGTTTAAGGGGGATGCGCTAAGGTGGCCGCGAAATTAAAATATTCTGACGTTTTTTGCAATTTGCAGGTCAGTAACAGGTTGTATGTTGATCTAAATATATTTCGCGGCCATAACAAATATAGCTTTACAGAATTATAATGTGTTCAAAAAATCTAACTGAATGATTATTTCAGAAAAAAACATTTAGTAGGATTTTTTGAACTTAGAGAGTTGTAATAGCATAATCAGCCTATAATGTTCCCACTGCTGGGACACAGACCTCCTCTCTGTGAGAGGGAGTGGGCCGTAATTCACCACGCGGGGCCCAGTGCGGGTTGGTAGATGTCACATGTCTTCGAATGTTTGGTTCTAGGACATGCCGGTTTCCTCACGATGTTTTCCTTCACCGTTATGAGAGCAGTGGTGATTAAATAATTTACACAAAGTAAAGCGCCTGCCTGGGTTCGAACCCACGACCTACAACTCGTAAGTCGGGGCCGTTACCATTGGGCCACCACTGCTCTCAGAGTTGTAATGCTGATTCTAATTACCCTTAATATTGCATCCCTGCAATAAACTTTACGTACAACATTGTTTTTAATATAGAAATCTACTGAACCCAAGTGTTTTTATCCCCATAATGTCTACTTCCTTGTTTGTATCCTGTCTAACCTTCGGGTAAGTTATCCTGCAATTCGCAAATGATATAATACAAACTCCGGCTGCCTATTACCCGGGGACCCTTAAACTTGTATTCTGCAGTCGTGTTTTTTTAAATACCGTATTCTTTATTATTCCGAAAGCACCAACAGACTGAAGAAAGAGAACCATTAGGTTGAAATACGCAACATATAGAGACCATTTCCACTTTATAACACACTTCTAAGAACTTTATCCAACTGTGTATATTATTATTCGCGAATCTTCAATAAAAAACTTTTTATTACTCCAAGATAGAGGTGAAAAGCTCATAAAAGTCCTCGCAGTGTGTTTCAATACACGAAAATACACAAACAAACACATTATTGTTATAAATGAATACCTAGTTGCCTGACTCCTTGGTCTAGTGGTCGCAACCGTTACTGCTGTCCATATAAGGCCATGGGTACGCTTCTCGGAACGGGCAAACTGTTATTGGGTTTTTCTATCTGGAATTTCTCAGTAGCAGCCCGGAGTTCGGATTTGTGTCCAGTTGATGGCAATAGGCTCGCCCCCTATTACATGAGACTTAAACATAAATGGCGACATGTGGGTGTACTATCTACACGTCTGCCCAACCCTTCGGGAAAACAAGGCGTGATGTTATGTTGTATTATGAATACGTAGATTAACTTTGGTCTAGTTTGATGTCGATCCCGTCGGAAACCGGTAACTATTGTTTTTCCTCTTCAAAGTTTCAAATTGGATATTTACCCGAAAGATCGTGGAGTTATGGCTCCATATCTTATTATAAATCTGTTGGAATGGTGGTATTTATCATCTTACCTTTCAAGAGCCGAAGTGAAAACGAATTTATACCAAAGAGTGTTGATGGCAACGGTATGGTGTCTAACACAACTGGCACAGTCTCCAACCAGAACATATCTACATGCAAAGCTGTGTTAATGTCTATTAACTCGTCAGGACCGCTAGACGCCCACAGGCGTCATAACAATAACTTTCTATTGTGTCTCGTTCAGTGTCCTTGAACTGCGGCTCCCAAATTATGATGTTTTTTTTTTCTTTGACATATTCTTCCTTGACATAATATTTTCATTATTTACCTACCACAACACATACAATTTTAATTTCAATAATTTATTAGTGACTTTTGTGAGGATATTAATTCAAATTTGTTAGAGTTGTAATGGCAATCATGACATTTGGTTTTGTTTCTTTTTTTTAATATTTTGTGTATATGAGAACGTTGTAGGCTTAATAAACCGTAGAATTGTCGACCATTTTCCATTTTGTTAAGTACCTGGTATTTGTTGACGGGCCTACACTGTCCTCCCATACGTAATAACACTGTAATTTGAAAAAATTGTAAACGCCAATTATTTTTAAAAGAGTAACCGTGGAGTTTCTTGCCGGCTCGTCTCCATAGGAAACGATCAATTAATTGGGACAGTGCGCCGCTTCTGACGTTTCATAAGTCTCTATGTACGTTTATGTAAAAAAAATACACTTACCGTCACAACTAAGTAGCAGAGCAACATTTTCATACAAACAAGGTCATTTCGAAGCCTCGGTTCTCCGTCAGGTAACGATTCGGATGAGATCTGATGCAGCTCTCCAGAGTACGGATGGAGGAGGTCTAGAGCGCCAAAAGCACCCAACTGATCAGATAATCCATTTACACCAGAGAGTGTGTAGAGTTTTGAGTGTTCGGATTTCTATTTTTGATGCTATTTTTAAGGGTTTTTGTTTCATGGACAACTCCGGTATAAAATGTCGGTTTAATCAGTTGGGTGCCTTAGGTGCTCTAGACCCTCTCCATTCGTATTCTGGAAAGCTGCTATCAGATCTCATCCAAATCGTTACCTGGCGGAGAACCGAGACTTTGAAATGACCTCGTTTGTATGAAAATGTTGCTCTGGGTACTTAGTTTTGACGGTAAGTGTATTTTAATTTTGATAGTGATAGGTGCCAGTGGCAGTGGGCTGGCCATGTTTGTCGAAGGACCGATGGCCGATGGAGCAGACGAGTCCTGGAGTGGAGACGCGTATCAGCAAGCGTAGTGTGGGACGCCCTCCAACTAGATGGACCGACGACCTTAACAAGATGGCTGGGTCAGACTGGATGCGGAAGGCGGAGGACAGGGTGTTGTGGCGCAGCCTGGGAGAGGCCTATGTCCAGCAGTGGACTGCGATAGGCTGAGTTGATTGATAGGTACCAGTATCTATCTGTAACTACACATCCTCGTCATCATCACCATCATCCCTGGTCCCACGTCACTCGTGGTCGGCGCCACACGTGCTTTTCTCCCATTCTTTCATCTAGGTACCTGTCACTATACAAAGTCTAAAATAAAGTCGTTTGTCGTGTCTGTCTGTGTGACCATTTAGCTTTTTTAAACTGCACAATGGATTTTGTTGCGGTTTTCACCATCATTTCGAGAATTGATTCCGGTTTTATGTGTATTAATTGATAAACTTGCATAATTGTAATAAGGAGATGTGTTATCAAGTCGTAACAAATGTGAGAAACAGAGGCGGGTCAGTACTCGTTTATTTGTAGTTCATTTACATCATCTGCCTTTAATGTTCCCGCTGCTGGGACACAGGCCTCCTCTCGATGAGAGAGAGTGGGCCGTTTTCCACCACGCGGGCCCAGTGCGGGTTGGTAATGTCACATATCTTTGATTTATTTCTAGAACATGCCATGCCATGTTTCCTCACGATGTATTCCTTCACCGTTTTGAGAGCAGTGGTGATGAAATAATTTACACAAAGTAAAGCGCCTGCGCTCCAAAACAAAGATAGCTGACGTGGCTCAAAAGGCTGCCCAACTTAAATGAGACTGGGCAGGACATGTCTGCCGACCAACTGTGGGCCCAAATGGCACAGAATTGGTGCCCTGAAACAGTGACCCGGGGTCGCGGCAGACCACGTAGGAGATGGCGGGACGAATTGGATAAGTTCCGGACGCGCGGGCTCGCGAAAGATGGAAGGAGTGGAGGGAAGCCTGCCTGGGTTCGAATCTACGACCTACTCTACTCGTAAATCGCGGCCGTTACCACTGGGTCACCACTGCTCTCTGTAGCTCATTTAACGTGTAGGTATTCAGATCAGACACGTGGGACGTGATTTTAAGTATTCAAAGAAGCCCCTTTAAATAATATTTCACTGATCCCTAACGTATATGCTGCAAAGAGACCACCATTTTACGATCATCATCATCATCATTTCAGCCGAAATACATAGGCCTCCTGCAAAAAAAGGGGGGGGGGGGGGATTTGCCACAATCGTCACGCTTGGCAGGCGGGTTGGCAATCGCACTATGGTTTTTAAAATGCATAGAGACCGCTGCTGCCCATTCTCTAGTAAATCCCTTAGTCGCCTTCTAAGACACCCACGGGAACAAATGGTATGGTGCTATTCTTTACGTCCGGCACCAAACAGAACCGTTTTACGATATTTCGGTACTATTCCTATAGTTTTGCTTTCAACAAAGCCACAACGACCAACAGTTTTACATACTGTGCATCCGGTTTGTAGCTCATAACAAAAAATACAGAATTTCTAAAAACAAAGCGCACTGTTCTGCTTCGACTGTCCATCAATCAACCTATTGTGTCATTTGTGTCTACTGTTACATACGAGTATAAGCCTCGTTGCTCCTAGTTTCTGTAGTTTGGCGAAAAACTTAAAATATGGTGAGAAAGGGCCAATTTGGTATCTGAATCCGATGTGCGAGGTTGGATAGTTAATCCTATTGCAGGGTACGTAGAAGATTCAAAGATTCTACGTACAGAGATAGAACGAGCATTGATAACCACGCATGTTGACAATTTCAGAAGTCAAAGTCAAAAGTCAAATTATTTATTTCAAATAGGCACATAAATGGCACTTTTGAACGTCAAAATTTCGCCCCTTCCAAAAGGTAGCTTCGTATGGAGAAGAATGGGCAAGAAACTCCACCGTTACCCTTTTAAAATGTTTTACAATATTTTGTATAGGTATGTACATCAATTGTTTATTTATATGTGAAGACGATGCACCTAGAATTAAATTACAATACCACAATAGGTAAAAATAATTAGTAATGAAGCAATGACAGATAAATTAATTATGTGATAGATACATGGTGCACAAACATTGTAAAATAAAAAAAATAAAAAGTTTTACTAAAAAAAAAAATATCAGTGTGTGAGTTTAAGGTAATCACAGAATGTAAAATAAATGTCATAAAAGTAATAAATTATACAGTTAAAATAGCAATCAGTTAGATTTTGTCTAGACTCTAGATTTCAGAGCATTAAAATACAGGTTTCCCCACAATATTTTTCTTACGTACGGACAGCTACAAAACGGGTTACCCCCATTAGTGAGGGAGATACCCAATTCAGATTAATAATATAATTTAAAGGTTTATTTACAAAAAAATTTGAAACACATTTCTAATGTACATTAAAATTCATTACAAGTTGCAAAATCTGTACTAAATGTATATAACCCTGTCTCGTAGACTAGGATAGCCTGTATTCTAAGAGGCAGGCTAAGTTAAATATGATGTAATACACATTATCATCCGGAATAAATTATCTAAATGATGGCGGAGACCGCATCAAATCCAGCATCCGCAGTTTGAACAACAACGCGGTCACCCAAGCAGGCACAGTATAGATATGTGTTATACTCGTAGATTATTTTGTAGAAATGCCACATTAGTATTTCTTCGCAGCGAAGTATTTCAACGTTCTAATTAAATAACTTGGCAAAACAATATTTAATTGTGTCCCAACGGAACTGTTCAATGTTTTGCCAAATGAAAATGATGTCGAGCGAGACTGTGTCTTACAATTCTCTCAGCAATTTGTTTCTTTTTACTTTGTCGACGATTTCGTGACAAACAAAACGGGAAGGTATTTTTGTTATGAATTTTTTGTTTCTGTTCACTGGTTTCAATTCTTCGAAAGGTGCTTTTTGGTAGAGCTTTGATATCTTAATTAAAAATTAAGTGAGACTGACCGAAACTTTTCTAAGATTACACAAAAAATAAAAAAAATAAGTCAAAGTCAAACTATTTATTTCAAATAGGGACATAAGAGGCAAAGGAAATAAATAAATAAAAAAAATGAATTGATTCTAGCTACCTACCGTTACTCTTTTAAAAATGTATTACAATATTTTGTTTAAGTACATTACCTTTACAATAGGTAAAAATAATTAAAAATGAAGCAATGACAGATAATTTAATTATGAGTTAGATACATGGTGCTCACATATTTACAAACATCGTAAAAGTATACGTTTTGCAAAAAAAAAAATATAAGTCAGTGTGTGAGTGGTAATCAATCACAGAATGTAAAATCAATGTCATACAAATAACAAATTATACAATTAAAATAGCAACCAGTTTGATTTTGTCTAGACTCCTACTCCCTGGAAACATGCTGGTCCAGCTCCATAGGAAGATCTCCTATGGAGCTAGACCAGCATGTTTCCAAGCATTCTTATCTTGGATATAATCCTTTAATTTGTGCAAAGTGTAGATACTTTTAATACGTGATATAAATTTTCTTTCATTTAATTGCAATATAATATCACAATATATAATATTTTGTTGTAAAATTTAACACAGTACCCCATAAAATATGTATGTACTTTAGATAATTATAATCTGAAAAATGGTTGACCTATTTTATCATTATTTATAGTATTAAAATAAATAAATAAAGCTTTCTAGTACTAAGAGTCTCTGATCGAAGCTGGGGACAGAGAGACAGACAGACGTACATGGCGAGACTATAAGTTCCTTATTGACTACGGAAACATAAAACAATCAAGACTTGTGCGACGCCAAGAAGGCTCCTCTCACAGGGCGTAGATTTCACCTCAATCGTGCAACGGGTGGGGATCAAACTAACAATCCTGCAACGGGTGGGGATCAAACTAACAAGCGTGCAACGGGTGGGGATCAAACTAACATCGTTTATCAGTGCGCGCCTACACCATTGGGCTCTAGACAATTAAGGTACCCAATATTTCACGGGAGACGTAATCACTTTTTTCCGCGAACTGGCTGGGAATTTGACTGCAAGAATGTAGGGCAGGATTAAAAATGTAGAGCATTACTAAAGGGCCTTGTATGTGGTGAAGATTAACTGAACATCTGTTGCTACGTATATGTTCCTGCACCTGCATTGTGGCCGGATATGCCAAGTTCTAACTAGTTTATAGGCAAATCAATTTTCTAGTTACACTAAATCTAGGCACACCTTAAATTGACACTCAAAAGTTAGACGTTTCCTAACCCCGGCCATTAGTTTCATTTCCGATATCCCAGCGAAATTCAACTAAAATTGTCCCTATACCACACGATCGAAAACATACTTAGCAAATCTGCACCCGAATATTATCATTTCGGAAGGAAACTTATTTGGATTCCTTCCATAGCTTAATGTAATATCAGTTAGTACAAATACTTTTACCAACGAGAGAGCGTTATTTATGAAACGAGTCACAGGTGAGGCTCAATCAATCAATACTGTATTTTTATATTCGAATGTTATTTGAACCGTGCTTATGTGTGTATTTACTTGTTCGTTTGTTATGTGGCCCTGGTACCTAGGTGTTTGAGCAGTTGTTTATAGTAGTAATTATTTCGATTGCATGAAATTTTACATCGAAAAATATTTTCATAATCACCAGCCTTGTCAGAGAAAATGCTGAAATTCCATAAATTCATTTATTAATGTTTCATACATGTCGGATCGACAGGATTCTACTCAGTTAGATTCAGACATCATGTGGGTAGAAATTGGGTTTCGTGCAACGAAAACACACTGGGTGCGATACACAGCGTTTATTTGAAATTACAAGTTGACACAATCACTACACATTTTAACTTCCATAATAACCGAGCATAACGAATCGAGTAAAGGTCCGATGCGATCAGTAAGTACCCCAAGTGTAAGTTTGCAAGAGAGTAAACGTAACTAGCGCGTTTGCGTTAAGATTTTTATTCTCACTCTTATACTCTTATCATTCTGATCTATCGGTCAAATTGTAACGCAAACGACTTAGTTACGTTTACTCTCTTGCAAACTTACACTTGGGATACAGACCAAACACTGAATCTTGAATGTCCTCCTCGCTGTCGGCTTAAAAAATCACGACTCTGTAAAAGCGCGCGATTCGTGTGGATAGATGACGTCATGTCGCCAGTAGAGGCGCGCTTGCGACTCGTTTCTTGTCCGTACTAATGACCGGATCCGACATAAATAAAAATCTTAAATGAGGAGCTTGTGGCTAAGTAATAACTGCCGCACGGGTCAATCGATCAGGTTAAGCTACGCTTGCCGCGGTTGGTCCGTGGATGGGTCCATCTTTTCATACCAAGATTCCTCCGTGCCTTGAAAAGCACGTTAAGCCGTTGGTCCCGGCTGTCATTTGTAGATCTTTGACAGTTGTTACGGGTCGTTAGAAGCCTGAAAGTCTGACAACCAGTCTTACCAAGGGGTGTCGTGTTACCCAGTAGCTGGGTTGTGGAGGTCCGATAGGCAGTCGCTCCATGTAAAATATTGATATTCAGCGGCACCCAGTTAGACTGGAAGCTGACCCCAACATCGTTGGGAAAAGGCGGGCAGATGATGATGGTAAAACAATCTTAAATGAATTAACTCATTAATTCACTGATACAAGAATTCCTTATAATATCTCGAAAGTGAGCACTAAATTCTTGAAACTTCATACCCAAAGGGGTTAAATAAGGGATGAAAGATTGTAGATCTGACAGTAAATCCAATCGGGCTCATGGCTTGTATTAAGGCGACGATAACCGATTTTTAATGATTTTATACTGAAGATCACGTCTAAACGAGTAATGTTAATTATTTGAAAAAAATATATGTTGTATTAGAGCATTTTTTCAATAATTTAATGTGAATATTTTAGATTATGTTTATATTACATAGTGAAATTAATTTGTAAAGTTATGTCTAACGCGGATAAAAAACTGAGAATGGCTCAAAATCTACCAAGCGTATTTTTATGAAACCTTCACCAATTTAAGATAATTTAATTATTGATCTTTTAGTATACTTACGCGTTTTTTTTAAATACCTTTTGTTTTGTGTACAATAAATTAATAATGAGTCAAATTGGGGACAGCGCTCCTTGATGGGCGAGTCCTATTACTGGCTGAACGTACGACGCGTTGCGTGAGCTCAGTACAGAACACGCAAGCTAACCACTCAAGGTCACTGGCATATATCTGGGTCTTAATATAAGTACGCAGGATAACACCTCTACCTACCCTGTTTGCTTAATCCGTAATACCCTTCCATTTGCAAAGTTCTAGTATCTGTATCCGAAAGAGGATTTGTACTATTATCCCACTCATTTATGAATAACCGAGGTCTTTGAGTGCATTATTTAGCTGCCTGCGGGAGGCAAGAGCATTATCTTATTATCTTTTAAGGTGCGTTCAGAATGGTTAAGTTAATTTTACGTTATGGAAACAAACAAGCAGGCGGCGCACCTGGACCTCACGTCACCGAAAAACAACACATTTGTTGTTAAAAAAATATAGAAACATTTTCACGACAGATGCTGCTTAATAAAACCGAAAATGTTGAACTGCCAAGAACTCCACGCCCTCATTCCACCGTCCCGTTCTACTATCGGACATCTAGACACACTGCAGGTTACCATCCCTTCCTGGTTGTTATTCCACCAATTCGCAGAAGCGTTTCCAGATGTGTTTTATAATGCGCACAGCAAAAGAATGGAACTCTCTGCCTGCGTCTGTGTTTCCGAACGCATACAACCCTAATCTCTTCAAAGTTAGAGTGAACATGCTTCTTCTTTGTAAGCTCACTCCATCGTCGACTTTGTATCTGTCATCTCTGACCTAGGCTAAGGTCAAGAGCAAATCCATCCTAAGTAAAAAAAAAACTGTCGGATTGTCGTCTGTCACCTGTAGCCTGGCGGTTTTTGAAATGAAAACTTATTTAGGTGCATTGAGCACTTTTTGGGTGAACAAAAATCATGGCCGAATCATCACCGAATGCTTCGATACAATTCACAAGTTTCTTAGTTTTCACTTCTGACGTGCAGTCCTACGACTGACAGTTTTTTTTTTAAATAGGTAAGGGTAAGTGGTAAGGTGATGGTCTGCGCTCACAGATGCCCATGGACATCTGTCACCAGAGGCACGGCAAATGTTTTGCCATCCTAAACACAAAGCTAAAATGTCTCATGTGGCTAGTGTGGACTTGGGTTTAAATCCTTGTTTGCGATGGCAGTTTAATGTAAGATCTATGTATATGGAGATTACAGTTCCTATTTGCATATCCTATTAGCATCCATACCGGATGTATCGAAATTCGCGAGCATGGTTTTGCTTTTGGCTTCATCATTAACGTTTCGGTTACTCTCTACAAGATGTAATTTAAATCACTGAAAAAGGGTCATTGTACTCATAACTATGAACAACTTGTACGATCATAATCATAGTCTTAATAATCAAGACAGAATTCATGAAAAAAAAAATCCTGGTGGAAAAACCCAATGACACTGCCAGACCTGGGAATCGAACCCAGGACCTCGTGCTCAGCAGTAGTGCTTGCGACCACTAGACCAACGAGGCAGTGCGAGAGAAAAATGTTACACATAAAAAAAAAAATGCTGCTCCCTACATTTTGTCGAGCTATGCGAACATAAATATATGGAACAACTTTTCGTTTGTAATAAACCTTTTTTAGAGCTCAAAAACCAAGGGCCAGTATCATAGTGTGAGGATAATATAAGCTACGACATCTATGGGGGTGATGAAACAAGCCTAATACTGCATGCGGCGTGTTTTATTTCTGGCCTTTACAATGTCCCAGATGCACCAAGAGTCCTTATGTAGGAACATTTACTCTCCCAATATAAACGCACCCTAAGCCCAGCAAGTTCGTGCAACATAGAGATACAAACGACACTAATACGCTTAATTTTGTTACGCCTCGGAAATACTCGGAATTCCTCGGAAATGTTCGGAATTAGCGCTGCTTACTGCGAGAATACTATCAAAGAGATAGCAGTTTATATTTTGATTTCAAGGGAGTCGAGTGGGTAGATTTTGTACAGGAATAGGACTGTGAAATGGAGGGATGTCACCAGCGTGAATCGATATTTTTAGGAGGATAAAAGGGCCTGTTTTACTGTATGCGGAGAGGCATCTAGGTACCAGATTAATAAAATTCACAAATGGAATTTTTGTCATACACAAACTCACAGCATTTCGTTCAATTAAACCATTTAAAGGCACTTTTGAATGGTTCAGGAGTCGGTCATTCAGAAAGATGAAGCTAATTGCCCGTTCCAAAGCGTAGTAGGTACCTATGGAGAAGAACAGACGAGAAAATCTATAAACTTGTATGAAATTATCCACTACAACTTATCTGGAGATGCTGTAACAGGCCTTACACTACATTTCTAGCGGTCAATCTGTAGATAGGCGACTATTCATAGATCTTACACTTCGAGACTTCTCTTCAGATCTCCGACAGATAGTAGAAACTATGTCACTTTAACCTCTTTCCTATATTGCTTTAGCTTCTATCTTCACATGATCTGACCAAGATTATGTCTGAACTTTAAAATAGACTGTGGCCTCTGAGTTTGTTTTGGCCTTTCTTCTCAGAGTAGTCAGATAGGAAACGCCGACCTCATCTAGTTTTTAAAATACGATTGACGCGTAAAAGTGTTTGCACAAACCTATTTACAGAAATCAAATAATTTATAATTATCATTTATATTAGTCATACGATTCACTTTGGCACTGCACTTTTTCATGTATTTTCATATTTCATATTCATTTATTTGCGTTCCACAAGGGAAGGGTTTTTAATTCATAGCAGTCGTATCAACTGTCAGCTTGCAAATTTATTGAAGTCGATTCGAAATTTTGGCGTCATACCGTACGCTATTAATCATTGCCGAATTGCGCCCTGCAGACGTCAGAGTGTTGCAGTTCGTCTAAGGATGTGCCAACACAATATGTCTGCCACCAAGCAGCGGTGCTGTGGTCCAGTTGGAATTATTTGGGTGACGGTGTAATATCATACCTATGCTTTAGCTTCTTTCTTAATGATCTCTTGGATTCTAATCCAACAAACGATCTGTTTGCGGATGAATGGACGAAGATTTTATTGGCATGCCTGAGATACTGTGAGAGGGATTCATGAAAGTATTGTTTTTTTTTGTTGTTTTTAATTAAGTACTTTTTGTTTTTTTTTTTATGTTTTAAACAGAATTTTAAAATTTTATCGTTTCGCTTCTATGTGTATGTGTCGTTAATTAAAGTAATTGGTTTAACCGTCTCAATTAAAGTTAAAATAAATAAATACCTATCAGCTTTTTCTGAAACGGGTTTTGATTGAATTTACGACTTCTTCTTGGTAATTCTGATTTCTCATAGGTTCCAGTAACTGCAAAGTGATCAAACCCTCATTCATAACTTTGAAGAACCCTTTAAGTCCGACGGTCAAGTTTGAGAGTTTCCGAAGTAATAATGACCCACTTGTATTATTTACTGACTTGTGAGGGTACTTTAGTTTCTCAATCACAACTTGGAAAGGCAATCGAGCTTGGAAACTGGACTTTGTCTAGGTCTGGAAAAGTTCGTTTTTAAGTTTTAAGCGCCAGTAGACTATTGGAGCCTGTTCCAATAGTCTACTGGCGCTTAAAACTTAAAAACATTTTTGTCAATAATAGTTGCGGTTGAATTTGTAAAACAGTCTCGTGATTAAGGTTACCGTTCGTCTGGCCTTGTCATTTGTCCGGAATTTTCGACCTTTCTTTTAGGAAAAATAAATAAAAGACAGGTTTAAAACCATCTGTTTTACTTTATGGCACCATAAGGATCCATAAGTTTAAGTAACTAGGTCATATATTCACCCCCAATCACAAAGACGATGACGAGATTGAACGGGAGCGGAGAGCGTTGTCGGTTAGAGCGAACATGCTGGCTCGCAGGTTTGCACGATGCTCACTTCCTGGGAGTCTACTCGGAAGCGGTAATCCGAAGTATTGGCCGAATGTTCGGCCGTTTTATAACTTCCAGTTTCCTTTTTTGACTTTAAATCCTTACCCGACTTAAAGTCACATTTTTGACTTTGGCATATCTCTTTGATTGTGGTTTTTTTCTTTCGCCGTAATCAGCCATATAGTTATCCGTAGTTAAGCAACGGCCGAACATTCGGCCGATACTTCGGATTTATGTTCAGAGTAGACCCACTAAAGAGCTAACGCTCTTTCGAGCTAACGCTCTTTCGAGCTTATTGTACGTCTTTTTACACGAGTAGCCTGTGGGCTAGATATACGCAAAGATCGTACAACGCTCTCCGGGTTCAGTATAATAATGCGTTTAGGATGCTGGTGGGGCTGTCCCGCTTCTGTAGTGCATCGGGGATGTTCGCGGATGCGCATGTAGATTGTTTCTACACAACCATGCGCAAAAGGTGCGCTTCCATGATGCGCAGGGTGTGGGGCAGCTCCAACAGTATCCTAAGCATGATTTTAAGTCGTCTAGACTGTGTTTTCGTTGGTCGCTGTTGCGCCATCTCACATGGGTTGCCACAACAATGACCCACTACCATTTGTTTGTTTTTTTGAAGTGTCAGTTCTTACTAATATAGTTGTAAGTCTAATCTAATCGTTTTATAGTCTAAGATACATGATTAAAGATAATTCTATTCTATTCTAAAAGTAAAAGATTCGGAATTTGCAAATGTCTGGCTATTTGTGATGACTTTTCAAATTTCGAAATGGTAAACTAAACCGTGACTGACTGACAAATCGCAACCTGATTCACAAGAAGTTTGCAAGATTTTTCTTCTTCCGAGGGTGTATCAGTGTGCAACGACAGGTTTCTTGTAAACTCCAACCTTGAGAGAGTCTAAAGCAGCGTTGAAGTTTGTATGCTAATCAAGTTGCGAATAACAGCTAGTGAGTAGAATCTGCTGCGGTTGTAGAATCTATGGTTGTGTGGGTAACTACTCTGTTTTCACATCCGGAGGATTTGCCTACACAGCCATGGTATAGTCTTAGTTTCAAACTATGATTTAATTTTAATGTTTAGTCAAGTAAAGATTCGTGCAAATTCCACGAGAACCTACTGCCGACAATTAGCTTTGCAGCTTGGCAAGTGTTAGAAAATAAACAACTGCAACATTATGGATTAAATAAACTACAAAAAAAGTAGTTTTCATGCTTTTGAACTTTTCACACCGTCCAATAAGCTCAACCAACCGCAGTCGCATTCACTATTTCCTAAATGATACAAATAAAAACAAAACGTGTGCGGTCGGGGGGCCTCGTCAAGACAAAGTTCCTTCTAACGTATGATTTAAAACAATAACAAAATTTTCGCAGCTGCCAGCTTGGATTTACATTATGACCTCACTATCGGCTTTAGCGCCCTCGAAAACTATGAAAACGACATCCATGACAAAAATTTGAAAATTTTCGCAGCCGCCATCTAAGATTTACATTTTAACCAAATTAAACTAGGAGAAGACAGTCACCAGTATAAACGCTTTTTCGGGTGTAGATTTCTGCCAGTTTCCTCCTATTACAAGCCGCGTTAAAGAAATTCGTACCAAAAATACGCGACATATTGTCACTCACGGCTACTAGCTGTAGTGGCCGAGTTTACAATGGTGCTAACGTTAAAACACGTTTTAATTTGTGGTATTTACAAACACGCTACATTTCTACACTATGGTTCTAATTACGGAAATATAAGTACCTACCTAATATATACGTAATCCGAACAGCTCCATTCGGAAAAGCGTCTATCATGAATCAAATAATATCGATGGAACTCATAAATTATCCATAAATTTTATATTTAGCTGATCACGTAGAACATATAGCATTTGAGTAAATATACGACAGAGACCAACCCAATTTGACGCCAGCTTAAAAACTACGAGTGGTGAACGGTTTGAACTTTAATCGGGGTCTGTATTTTGACATTTTTGACATTTAAAATGTACTGATTTTCAGCCTAACTCTTACCTAGCGCGATTCAAAGAAAGTTTAAATACCTAACAGTTTAAACGTCACTTTTTGGTGACAAGGTAAATCTTATTAGAGTTATGTGAACATTTTATGTTAAGCTCCGACCACACCATGTCAATATCGCAGCTCCGAATCCAGGCAAGTAGGTACTTTCTATCTTGGACATAACTGACATCAATGAAGAAGAATATAAATCGCCAATCCACCTTAAACAAGCTTGGTGATCGAAGCCCATGCCTTTTATGTACATAAGAAAACCCCTTTGCCCAGCAGTGGGACAATAATAGGGTGTTATTATCGTAGCATCGAATGAAGCTAGGTCTCCATGTACTATTTACTCATGTGCCACCGGTCCCCGGTATTACGTACGTGCGTCGCAAGTATTTAATAATATAATTGAACATAGGTATCGTGGTTCGTGACGGATCGCATTAATATGTATGATTGGAGTTATTAACACTCTGTGTTCGATGCCGTATTTTTAAAAGGTAAGTTAATTACGGATGGTGGCTGATACAGGAATAGATATTCTATATCAAAATTCTATAATTAAACAAAACATTTTTTTTTTGCAGGATAGCAAACCGAACTAAATACTTACATAAAAACTGTAACAGTATAATATTTAAGTAGTGGTAAGGGTTCATTGTTATGTAAAGGAGCGCCTCTCGCCATCAAACGTAAAAGTTTGGCGAGTTTAGAATTAAGGTAACCCCTCTTTATTATAATTTCTTTAAATAAAAAAAAATAAAAAAATATAACCTTTTAAAAAGTCGATTAAAAATTAAAGAAAGTATGTACAGAAATGTGATTAAAGATGCCAATGTGCTCGATGTCAAAGTAAACTAATACCTTCTACTATTTACTGAAATGGCCTGGTTTAGAAACGAACCTAACCTTATTTTGCAAAAAACTCCAACCTCCCACGGTACATGAACTAGGGATAGGTAGGTTCGTAAATCTTGATGAATTAATAACCTATATGTAAAAGTGGTTCAATTTACCTTTTGTTTGAAGCGGTTGCTCCCACTAGAATGTTGCGGCTGCGTACGTTAATAGACGCCAAAGCCGTCCATTGTACTTTGAAATGGATCGAGTGTATGTAATTACAGCGGCACTCATACCCTTTAGACCGGAACGGGCAACGTTGATTGGCTACAGATTTAAGTTTGATAGCAGAAATTCCTTGAACGATCTCTTTCAAAGCTCTACTACCATACATTCACCCGGAGACGGGCATTAAAAAACTGGCCTAGTGGGTGTCGAATGAAGGGTTCCGTAATTGGGATGAATTTATCCCAGGAACAAGCTTAACATTGTAGTTGAAAATCACGTTGCCTCAAACATTCCACCTGTAAATGTCAGTTTGTGCGCACAATATTCAGAGATTTACCAAGTTATTTTAAGATCATAGTTTTCTTATAGATTTTCCTGTAATCTATAATAAGGAACTATTTTCTGTTTTTTTTTCTAAATATTAAGCTCAGTAGTTTCGGAGATAAGGGGGGGAATGGTCAATTTTCATGTTTCTTGAATAATTTTAAAATGATAAAATAAATATGAAATCATTACAATAAGCCCTTTCATTTGATATGTAACGCGGTACAGTTAGCAAAACTTTTTTTTTAATTTTATTATTTATTTATTAAAACTTTATGCACAAGTAAAAAATACTGTGCAAAGGCGGATTTAATGCCTGAGGAATTTTCAACCAGTCAACCTTAGGGTGATGCACAGACAAAACATGGCAGGTGCAACGTACGGGATAGATAGCTCGGAAATAACTATAAAATACAAGCATAAATACAAATACATACATAGATAGATACATATACATATTATACCAAAATAAACTTTGTCAGGAGAAATAACGACCGGTAGCGAAGAAAACGACTCCAGCAGATCACCGCTGGGATGTTTCGGCCAACTTCTTACGAATATGGCCTATTTTGGCCCCATAAAAGTGACCCACGTATTCAAAATTAATTAATTTACATTACACGTCCAAGTTTGGGTCACGGAAGTTCATATGTGTACCAAAAATCGGCTGTGACAGACGGACAGACAGACAGACCGAGTGATCCTATAAGGGTTCCGTTTTTTCCTTTTGAGGAACGAAACCGTAAAAACGAGTTCGTTGTAGCTAGTCTTCTCTAGCAGGCTCATAGAAATGTCTGAACCAGCAAACTCAAGTGTCGAAACAAACTATTTTGCTGCCAGCCTATAACTTCTGTCAAAGAATCATTGCTATCAAAAGCGATAATGATGCCAGCCTCTGATTACGTTACCAGTCGACATGGTTGTGAATGAGTTAGTATTTTGAACCCAAAGCGGTTAATTATGAATTGATTTCGGCTATTATATTAATATTAAACCCGGCTGCTCTAATTATAACTGGTATTGTTATCCGAATGAATGAAAAACCTCGGCCCGTCCCCGCCCCCGCCCCCGCCTCTCTCTGCCCTTGGCCTTTGTGAGGCGCTTCACATTGTGCGCGGGATGAGAACGTACTCGATACATTCTGTATTTTTGAACATCGCTGAAAAACGGAAAACTGAAACTGTGGCATTGTGTGTGCAGTTTTGAGGGTGCAATAAGAGCGTACTCAGTACTCCGCGCTACTAATCTAGCTGAATGCTTGCTTTTTAAACTACTCCTGTAAGTATCAGGTAACATGTATGAAGAAGAGGTGTACTTAGTTATTGCCATTCATTATAGTCAAGGTTAAATCACACACAAATGGAACCTTAAATTTGCGAAGGTAAGCTGCGCTTCCTTTGGTCTGGGTTTGGATGGGTCATCGTTAAACGTCAAGTCTGCTTCCGTAGAACAGCATGTCGGTCTTTTTATTTCATAGAAATGTTATAAAACACGAACAGCTCTTACGAAGAATCAGAGTTATTTCTTACTGTTTGTCAATTTTGAACCAATCAGTACATAATATACTTAAGCATATAATCAGCCTACAATGTTCCTACTGCTGGGAGACAGGCCTCCTCTCGGTGAGAGGGAGTGGGCCATAATCCACTGTCACATAATGGCATGTCTTCGAAATGTTGGTTCTAGGACATGTCGGTTTCCTCACGATGTTTTCCTTCAGTTTTGAGAGCAGTGATGAAATAATTTACACAAAGTAAAGTACCTGCCTGGGATCGAACCTACGACCTGCATCTCGTAAGTCACGGCCGTTACTCCTGGGCCACCACACTCTTAAGACGCAGATATATGCCAGTGACCTTGAGTGGTTAGCTTGCGTGTTCTGTACTGAGCTCACGCAACGCGTCGTACGTTCAGCCAGTAATAGGACTCGCCCATCAAGGAGCGCTGTCCCCAATTTGACGCATTATTAATTTATTATACACAAACCTAAAGATATTTTAATAAAACGCGTATACTAAAAGATCAATAATTAAATTACCTTTAGATTGGTGAAGGTTTCAGAAAAATACGCTTGGTAGATTTTGCGCCATTCTCAGTTTTTTTCAACTTTACAAATTAATTTCACTATGTAATATAAACATAATCTTAAATATTCAAATAATAAGTTTTTGAGAAAATGCTCTAATTAGACATCAATGCTCTAATTTCAAATTATTAACACTACTTGTTTAGACGTGGATCAGTATAAAATCATTAAAATCGGCTATCGTCGCCTTAACCAATATGTACGATGTTCTCTAATTCATAATTTTTAGGTTTTAAAAGATTCGTAATCATGAAACATTTCGTCGCCTAGCAATTACTGGCCTCCCCCGGAAGGTCAGGACCCTCCCTCCGGACCTTCCTCGGGCCCTGTCCTTGGCCCTTTTAGACGCACGTTTCACAATTTACGCGAGATGAAAAAATTGTCAACTGCTCCACAATTTCATTACGAGATTTGAAAGTGAGTTTGTCCCACTTTTTATATGAAAACCATATTATTTATTTGGATACAGATACCGACTAAAGTACAGACAAGGGTGTCCCCTGTGTGGTTTTATATAGATATAGTATTTATCTTATACCATTAATCTTCTCTTAATTGGAAATTTTCCGGGCGGAAATTCAATTAACAATAGGACCAACAGATTGTTTGAACCAAAACTAATCTATGAAGCAATATGTTCAAAATTATGCGCCTAGTCATAGTCAACAGAATAAGCAAATTGTAGTGAGCCGGCCATATTTGTTGTAGAACCTTTGACCGTTGGGTTTGACATGTTCTTGAGCGGTAACCGCAAATCGGTAAGCGTAGGGTAGGAGGCGAGCTGGAGCGACGATCGAGCTTATGGCGAGAAATTGGTGGTGACTGTGTCCTTTGAACTCCTGTCCAAAGTGGATAGTTATTAGGCTGATGAATAACTTTATTAATTAATTATTCAACTGTTTCACGATTATGTGTTTTTACGATCTACGATTCTTAACATCCAAGATGTGTTTAGGTTTGTTTGAAAGACGAATATTGTCCATTGTGTTAAAAAAAAAGAATTGTTTTGTTTGATGGAGAAGTTTTATTTACTGTATATAGTTTTTTAATTTGTGGTTAAAGTTTGTAAATGGCAATTGTTAGCGCTAATTGTTCACCTACCTAATCATTTTATTTATGTTTATTTATAAAACATAAATAAAATTATTAGTTAGGTACTATTTCAACAAGCATCACGGTCACCACCCACAATCACCATCCATAATCTCTTTTCCCCAAATGGCAATAACCGTGAAAAAGAAAGAGAAAGCCATATCTTTCTCAACTTCCAATTCTTTCAATAAATCCAGGACGAATAACCCCCAATTCACTCCATTTAAATTCCCATAACGATGAATGTGACAGAAAAAACCGAGCTAAGACGATGAGTATGCGCGATCACGTAATACATTGCGCGCCGGGCGGTATTAATTGTGGATGACATTTGCATACAGCGAGCGTTGGATGTGACTCCATGGAAAATATCGCGTACGAATCGTGTGAAGATTGTTTTTGAGACGTGATAGTTCATTATGAATATCACCTGTGTTAGCTATTCAGAACTGACTATTAATATACATTATCAAGTGGATGAATCGATTTTATTAATGAAGTGAGCTGTCGTTCCGTCTGATGCTAGGATCATTGAGGTATTCCTACCTCAATATACTATGGAGATGGCATATTCTACTATATGAGGAATAGTTATACAACATCTATCATATTGACAGTCATGTCATAAAGCGTTTTGTTTCTTTCTAACTCATCAAGAGCTACATATGAAAAAAGAGACATATGTTTGTTTGTGGGATGGTTCCGTGTGCTGCCGGACGTAAAGAATAGCACCATCCTATTTCTTCCCGTGGGTATCGTAAAAGAGGACTAAGGGACTTACTAGAGAATGGGCAGCAGCGTTCTCTATGCATTTTAACATCATACTGCGATCGCCAACCCGCCTGCCAAGCGTGGTGATTATGGCAACCCCCCCCCCCCCTCTTTGGGGGAGGCCTATGTCCAGCAGTAGACGTCTTTCGGCTGAAATATTGATGATTAAATGTTTGTCAAGCACTAAATTTGGAAAGACTTGTGTGACGTCAAAACCTGTATGCGTGACCGGTCGCCATGTTTAGTGCCAAGTTTTGTGGTACAAACTCGGCAATGTGCTGTCAAACGGTTGCGTGCTTTCTGTCTCGCACTAGCAGGAACAATCCTACGAAACGCGGCCATTTTAAGTGCTCGATTTTTGTAGGTAGTCACGCTAGTTTTGTAGGTATGCCAAGTCCAAGGGATTGACACTAAAGTCAGCTCACTTCGAGCTAACTTCGTCTCAGTTTTCACGGCGAGATTTTACAGGAGAAACCGACTGACCACCTGACTTAAATGTGCCCTGGCGGCTGAGAGTATGTCATGCTCACTCAGATGTCTCGCTGATGGTGGCGTGTGTGTTGGATTATGTAGCTCCCTTCAAAATGGTTGAGCTGAATGGTGCTGATCCATGCATCATGTTTGTGAACGGGCGCTGTCAGTTGGGACTGGTCATCTCTTAGTCTCTGTCACGGCTTATTTTTAATTATTTTAGTTTTGAATTGCTATCTTTTTATCACGGACGCTTTTGACGTATTGCATCGTTCTCACATGTTTAACTTCAATATGAATGATGTAACCAATTTTTTAACTTAATTTAAAAGAGTGTCCGTGGAGTTTCTTGCCTGTTCTTCTCCATAGGAACCTACTATTTGGAATGGGCAACTAGCTTCATATTTGTAACTGATCGACTTCTTGACAATTCAAAAGTGCCTGTCAATGGTTTAATTGAAATAAATGCTTTGAGTTTGAGTTTGAGAATGATCAAGTTTTCATGAATACTCTGTTCCACTACGAAATCAAACGAATAATAAAATCGAATCATCCACTTCCTACTGTATAATTATAGTCGGTTCAGAATATAAAGAAAACCCTGGTATACGAACAATAAAAGTCTCAAGTATAATTAAAATTGGACGTCTTTGAAATTTAAAGAATTCTCTTTTTTTCTGGCCGCCTGGACAGTGGCAGCTTGCACCTAATTGTGTGGCACACTATCAGTAACAATCGGAATGATTATGAAGTATATTGCTAATCCGTTACTTCATGTGTTAGAAAAAACCGACCAAGTGCGAGTCGGACTCGCGCACGAAGGGATTATCTATAAAAATGGCAAAAAAGTCACCTTTGTTTTATGGCAGCCCCCCTTCAATATATGTTTTATTTTAATTTAATTATTTATTTTTAAAGTGAATATAGTATAACTAAATATTCTGTGAATATTTCAAACGTCTACCTGTTTCCGTTATCAATATCGAGCAAAAACGAGCAAAACAATCACGTTTGTTGTATGGGAGCCCCCTTAAATATTTATTTCATTCTGTTTTTAGTATTTGTTGTTACAGCGGCAACAGAAATAAATCATCTTTGAAAATTTCAACTGTCTAACTATCACGGGTCATGAGATACAGCCTGGTGACAGAAGGACAGACAGACGGCGGAGCTTTAGTAACAGGGTTCCAGTTTTAACTTTTGGGTACGGAACCCTGAAAATTGTCTGCTCAATAACATAAACAACGTAATGAATGTTGTTAAACCTTTCAAAATGAAACTCATAGCTGTTCCTGATGCCGAACATCACGCCTGTACTCCCCGACGAGCTAGGCAGAGGTGCATCTATAGTAGCTACACCTACATTTACTGATGCCGAACATCACGCCTGTACTCCCCGACGAGCTAGGCAGAGGTGCATCTATAGTACCTACACCTACATTTTGCCAGCTATATTTAAGTCCTATGTAACAGCGGCCGAGCTTATTGCCATCAACCGGTTCCAGTCTCCGGGCTGCTGACAAGTTCCAGATGGAAAACCCCAAGACCTCATGATCAGCTGTAACAACAGCTACTATCATTTAGGTAGTCTTCTTGATATTTTTATTAAGACATACCTAATTTGTATTAAAAAATAAACAATCATGATGATTTATTAAAAAATACAAAATACTTACTAGATATCATTCAGATTTAAATAAATAAATAAGATTTACCGAAATATTCATGAAAGCGAGAATAATTAGTTGGATTCCTAAACAGCATAGGTACTTATCCAGTTAAAATGCAATTTCATGCGAACTGGTGTGGCGAGATTAAAGTATACCGTTCAAATGATCGCAAGTAGGATATCTAGTAATTAAACACTTAACATAACTGTATGCGTACTATCTTAATTAGTTAAATCTCCTACAGACTTTCTACTCGTAATTAGCTTAAATCCTATAATACCCTTAACAAATAAATGTATCTTATCTCATCTGCCCGCCTTTTCCCAACTCAGTTGAGGTCAGCTTCCAGTCTCACCGGGTGCCGCTGAATATCAGTATTTTACATGGAGCGACTGTCTATCTGACCTCCACAACCCAGCTACTGGGTAACACGACACCCCTTGGTAAGACTGGTTGTCAGACTTTCAGGCTTCTAACGACCCGTAACAACTGTCAAAGATCTACAAATAACAGCCTATTAAACCTTTATGTACTGTTTCATATGTGCATACATATGACACAGTACATAAAGGTCGACTCGGCGAACATCCTGATGCGCTGCAGAATCGGGGCAGCCTCATCAGCACGCTGAAATGCATTCAGCGTGCTGATGAGGCTGCCCCGATTCTGCAACGCATCAGGATGTTCGCCGAGTCGCATGTAGACTGTTTCTATTCTATTTTCTAGCCCGAACCCTGGTGCTCAGGGTTCGGGCTAGCTCCAGCGGCATCCTGAGGGCATTCGCGCAGATGTTCGATTGCCAGTACCTACCTGAACCATTGCTGTGTGGTTCACATACTGAGCAATCAAGGTCGGTAATTTGTTTTATGTGGTATGTTTAATTGTGTTTTTTTTAAATTATATATATATATTTTTTTTTTTTGATAAAACGTGTGCATATGATCCGTGTTGGTCGAAATAAACGAATTTTATTTTTTTATTTTTTTTTATATTCTGTGTCTATTTAGTCCAAGATAAAATCAAAGTCAAATTATTTATTTCAATTAGGCACATAGGAGGCACTTTTGAACGTCAAAATTTACAAAAAAAATAGAATTGATTCTAGTTGCCCCTTCCAAAAGGTAGTTTCGTATGGAGAAGAATGGCCTAGAAACTCCACCGTTACTCTTTAAGTTACAATATTTTGTTTAAGTACATTCATTATAAGATTATTGCACCTACAAAAAAATAAAATAACTATACCACAATAGGTAAAAAGAATTAAAAATGAAGCAATGAAAAATATCTTAATTATGAGATAGATACATGGTGCGCACATATTTACAAACATCGTAAAATTATACGTTTTCTTGATTTTTTTTAAGTTTTTAAAATAATAAGTCAGTGTGTGAGTTAGGTGATCACAGAATGTAAATCAATGTCAGAAAAATAACAAATTATACAATTAAAATAGCAATCAGTTAGATTTTTTCTAGACTCTAGATTGTCCTATGGAGCTGGACCAGCATGTTTCCAAGCATTCCTATCCTGGATATAATCCTCTAACTTGTAATATGCTGGTTTACTTTGACGTTTGATACGTTATTTTTGTCTGCCAATTATGAGAAAATCTTTTTGATTTTACCAAAATAATGGTAAAATGAAAACAGATTTGCCAAGTACCTGCGCTGAAACGTGAAACAATATTTTGTCAATACCTGAATTTGTAAGATAACCTATTTTTTGCGAAATATGTCTCATTTTTAGGGTTCCGTACCAAAATGGAACCCTTATGGTAAGACTAAGTCTGTCTGTCTGTCACACCTGGATATCTCAAGAACTACTAATGCTATCAACTTGAAATTTAGAATAGTTTTAGATGACGTTTGCCGAACTATTTTGCAAGCAAGAAAGAAACTAAAAAATATATTTTTTTTTTGCAAAAGGGACTGAAAGGGGGTCTTAAAAATTTGAAGTGGGGCTACTAGGGCATGTGGGGTATCATATGAAAGAACGTTGTTTGCACACTCCCAAACATATTTTTTTTTAGGCCACATAGTCTCCGACTTGTGATGAAAACTATAAAAAAAATACTCCCCCCCCCTTATCTCCGAAGTTTGCAGAGATTTATTTATTTATTTATTTGTACACAATTTATTACAGATAAAGATAAGAATAAGATTACAGGAGAAATAAGACAATGTCTCTAAATAGCACAGTTTTCCAGAAATCATCAATATCATATATTCGTACGGAAGCCTCGGTGCGCGAGTCCGACTCGCTCTTGACCGGTTTTTTTTCTATGGATACGCCCGTATGAAATGGCCAGCATCTGTCCTAGAGCAACCTCATAAAAATATACACCACGCATCATGATGATACCCTAGTCCCTCACGTATGTTTGATGTGGCGAGCAATAAAACACCGGCTCGGTTAATAAAACCCTGAGCTGCGAATTGTAACTAGACATAGAGCACAGAAGGCTTGAGAGAGAATGTTCGCTATATGTACTTCTTATTGTTCTCTGAACCGCGGGGTGAAACGTAACACTATCAGTAGCAATGGGTTTCATTTTGACATTTCGACAAGATTCATTGCGTTATACTTTGTTGAGCAGCTTTTGTTTCGAACATATGCAGTGTAGGGTGTTTCCCTAACATAAGTAATGTCAATGCAAACGTAAAATGTCAAATTTAAACTTAAATGCAGAAAATGTCAGTGAATGCTCAACGGGATGAATCTAAATAAAAATGCAAGTTGTCCGACTCAAACCACGTCTAATTGAACACTAAAAATGTAATATACATAAAATGCATAGAACAATGCAATATGTCAGTGTCAATGCACTGCCAAATGTAGGTCGCGTTCAAAGTGCAAATACGCGAGCCTACTGGCTAACTTATTGTAATAAATATATTTTAAAACCCATGTACGTTCACCGTACATATTGCCACAACACAGAAAGAGAATAATTAAATAACAATCCCAAAATATGTAAAAAAACTAAAATAAGAATGTAAAAAAACAATGTAAAAATGAAGGACTCCAATGTAAATATGATTGATCTACGACTACTATGAAGAAATATAACTAAAGTCTATAAATAGAATGTCACCATAATAATAAATTAGCACACATCACTATGTTTTTCAGTGTCAAATTTCACTTCACTTGAGGTAGGGTTAGCACACGACACTTTATTCACTTTTGAGTCCCGTTTGTCGATCTTGCTGTTCCTGTCCTCGATGTCATGATCTTCTTCTCGTCTGCTTCTACTTCTCGCGTCTTGCGGACCCTCCCCCTGTCTTTGGGTTGCCATCTTTCGCCAAAAGTACACCGATGTTACAAACAGTGCAATGCTAATCGCAACAACCACATAAATTGCAATGTAGTGATGAACGTCGTGAGAGGATAAGGTGTCTAGCTTAGACTGTGCTTCTATAGAGCGTAGTTGCGTGTCAATCTTCTTGAACGTCTCTTCGTGCGTTTCAATATGCAACGTTGAGTTACGAATCGAGGTATTGATTATGTTGTTGATTGGAGAGATCGTGGGCACGATCATCGCATATGGTACATTGACTAAAATGTCACTTGTATGTTCCATATATGCGTGCAGTGTGAATGAGTCGCCTTGCAAGTTGCATCCTTGTTTCAGCGTTATCAGACCCGAGTGACGTATCGTCTCCGATGTCATTTGAGTGCCGCACACTAATTGTACTTCGCACGTGTCACAACAATAATAAAACCAGGTGTTTTGTTTATGTAATTTGACCCATTTGTCGGCGCATAATTTTATTTCCGTATGGCAATAAACGCTGTGTTCTTCGTTGTCTCGAATCAGCTGTACATCGCAAATAGATTTGTGACGATCACCGGTGTTGTATATAGGGTGATTTAGTTTGCACAGTAGAGTTTGGTCATGTAATTTTTGGCATTCGTTAATGTCATATTGTTCTAGGGGTATAAATGAGTATTGGTTGGCATTAAAGTTCGTATAGGGCATCACTCAGGATCGGTACTTTTATTTCCATCAACAGGTAGTGTTGTGTTATGCGTGCATGTATTCTGAACAGCCTGTAGATGTCTCTTATGTCATTACGAACTTCAGGTAGTGTAGAATCGCGAGGTAGTAGTCGAGCTACTCTATCTAGTTCGCTTTGCATTTGGGTTGGTGATAATAGATGTACGTCCATATGTCCTTGGTACATATTTGTCAGTGTGTTGATGAGTGATTCTTGGATATCTTTTAAGTTTTGGGCCATTCTGTCTGCAGCTATGGCCGATGTAATGATGTAGAATGCATTTGAACTCTCAAGTTTATCTTTGAGCGTCTTGTTTTCTAGGGACGTGAGGTGATCGTTGATAAAAGTGAACTGCTTCACCATTGTTGCTTCGTTACGCTGTACAATGTTGTTCTCGGTTTCCAGAACACTTGTCTGGTTTTTAAGCAGTTGGAATAGGTGATTTTCATTGTGTTGGATTGTGTCGATATCCTGTTCATATTTTTCTGCAAAATGTTGATCTAACACTCCAAATAACGAATTTGCAACATACCCTACTCCGTCGATCATTCCTCTTTTGAACCTGTGTTGAATCATCCGCTGGGACCTCAGTAATTCGTTGTAATAATTTAGTTCACTCGTGCTTTGTTCAAGTTGGTTAATCAGAACATGAAATTGCATCAACCACTCTTCGCAACGAGCTTGCTTTATATGCGATACGAATGCTTGCAGAGTGTCCACGTTGCGCCAATAATTTGTCATATTGTAATAGAATACCAGTTTCCATTCATCTCTAATTTCTTGTAGATCTGCAATCTTGTCAAAGAAAATTGTTTGATTTTTTGTCAGTTGAGCAAATTTCATATCTTGCTGAACAGTGGGTGTTATTACTGTCATAACTAGCATCAGCATATAACATACCAAGCTGTTCCAGGTAAGCCCTTTAGCTCGGTTTCGCCTGTTTTTGGGTGGTTTGTCAGTGTCAGTGTTGGTTTTTTCCTCAGCCTCCACTAGTGGTACCAGTTTTGTAATAGGTCGTTTAGTTTCGCCTTTTGCAGTTTGTAATGTCACAACTCTAGTGTGGCCGTCTTTTCCAGGGTGTAAATCCGCTACACGACCCAGTGCCCATTTTCCTGCAGGTAACCTTTCATCTTTAATGCATACAATGTCATTTTTCTTTATGTCAGTATTCTGTCGTTTCCACTTTAGTCTTGCTTGTAGTTGTTGGAGGTACTCTTGCGACCACTTCTTCCAGAAATCCTTGCTAAGTTGTTGTACAATTTGCCATCTCGTGTTTAAACGGTACGTATTGTCCATGTCGGGTTCTGGACTTGTCATGAGTGATGTGCCGGTTAAGAAATGTCCTGGAGTTAAACAGTTAATCTCTTCGGCGTTCTCTGAAACGGTGCATAGTGGTCGTGAGTTCAAGCAAGCTTCTATCTGACATAGCAGAGTGGTAAATTCTTCGTATGTCAGACGTTGGTCTCCAATGACCCGTTTGAGATGATATTTCATGCTCTTCACAGCTGCTTCCCACAGTCCGCCTGCGCTTGGCCAGACCGGGGCATTGAAGTGCCATTGAACTCCCATCTCTGATATTTTCCCCAAGAAGAAGTTGTCAATGTTTTCTACAATGCATTTGTATTGTTGCAATAGGATCCGATTTGCACCCACAAAGTTCGTGCCGTTGTCGCTGTACATGTCCCGTGGTGTACCTCGACGTGCGCAGAAGCGCTTGAAAGCCGATAGGAATGCTGTACTGGATAGTTCTGAAACCAGTTCTAGATGGATGGCTTTTGTTGCTAGACAAACAAATACTGCAACGTACGCCAGCAATGTTCTGACGCCTCGGCCTTTACTTGCCTGGATCTCAACGTGTCCAGTAAAATCGACACCTGTATGTGTAAAAGGGCGAGATACTGTCACTCTCGGCTCTGGTAGGTCCGCCATAATCTGGTTTGTTTGTTTAGCATTAAATCGGCGACATGTTACGCATTTGTGTAAGACCTTTTTGACGGCGCGATGTCCTCCTACGATCCAAACTCTTTGTCGAAGATGTGTCAGGGTTAACTTAGGACCTCCGTGTAATGTTCTTCTGTGAGCTTGCCAAATTAATAACTCTGTCAGTTTGTTGTCATGTGGTAGTAGGATTGGATGTTTAGTGTCTTCGGGTAGGCTTGAGTTACGTAACCTTCCACCCACTCGCAGAATGTCATGTTTGTCAATGAATGGATTTAAACTCAAAAGGTTACTTTTTGTGCTCAAACCTTTGTTTTCCTTCAATCTCATAATCTCGTCATTGAAAGCATGCAGTTGAATATGTTTCATTATTAGGTTTTCAGCGCTTTTTAGTTCCGTAGATGTCAAATAAGTAGTAGTACGATGAGTGTCGGTGTTCGAACAGCTGTTAATGAAACGTTTCATCCAAGCAATGACCCTTGTAATACGAGTCAAATCGCTGTGTCTGTCTAATAACTCAATTACTATTGAAGACGGTTCACATTTCACAACATACGTTTGCATTTGTTTTTGTTTTGATTCGCATGTTGTCGGTGTAATTGTAATTTTGTCAAAGGTATCTTCACTGTAATTTTTCATCCAGTAGGGGCCTTGCCACCACAAAGGATGTTGCAATAGTTGGGAACAATTGATTCCGCGTAACGCGCAGTCTGCAGCATTTTCCTCGGACTTGACATAACTCCAGTGCTGTTTTGGGATTACGTCATGCGCTTGCTGTACTCTGTTGCTGACGAACGACTTCCATTTTGTGACGTCCCCGTGCAGCCAGCCTAATACAATCATAGAGTCCGTCCAGGCGTATGTATTTTTGTGCACATTGTCCCATTTAAAGGCTGTCAGGACTTTTTTCATGAGCCGTGAAAGTAGTAGCGCTCCACATAATTCGAGTCGCGGTAGTGTAAATTTTTTGTTGATTGGCGATAACCTCGACTTTGCAGCGATAAGTCTAATCGTAGGCTCGTTTTTGTCATTTGTTGTCAGCAGGTATATAGCGCATGCATAGGCCTTTTCGGATGCATCGCAGAACCCATGTACTTGGAATGGTTTAGTAATATCTCCCAGCCACCTTGGTATTTTGTATTCGGTTATGTTGTGTAAGTCGCTAGTAAACTGCTTCCATTCCTCTTGCACGCTGTCAGGTAAGGTTTCATCCCACTCGCATCCCGATAGCCAGACGCTTTGGAACAGCAGTTTTGCTTTTACTGTCAAAGGTGTCAGCCAGCCCAGCGGGTCGAAAATTTTCGAGATTTCCGATAGTAGCTTCCTTTTTGTCAATTGGTTTTTATTGTCAAATTGTATTTTGTTTGTAAATGAAAATGTGTCAGTTGTAGGATTCCACTGGACCCCCAGGGCTTTTGTCATGCCATCGTTTGTAAAATGCATTGTCGTTTGGTTAAGATCTGAAGAAAATAAGCTTTCAATCAAGGTCTGGTCGTTGCTTGACCACTTCCGTAGTGTAAGGCCAGCTCCACTCAGCATGTCAATGAGTTGCTTTTGGATTTCTTGTGCTCGTTCGATGGAGTTGCTGCCACTTAGGACATCATCAACGTACATTTCGTTAGCGATGACATCCGCTGCTAACGGATATTTCTGTGCGTCATCCTCTGCAAGCTGTTTCAGCGTTCGAAGAGCTAGAAATGGTGCTGCCTTGGTTCCATACGTCACTGTGCATAACTGGAACTCCTTTAACGGACCTTGGTTGGATTCTCTCCACAGGATCTTTTGCAAGCGTTGGTCTTCTTCATGGACAAGGATCATGCGGTACATCTTCTCGCAATCTGCAGTAAAGACGTACTTGTATAGCCGCCATCCTAATAATAATGTCAATAGGTCTTGATGTAGCTTAGGGCCACACTCCATCAAGTCATTCAGGCTGTAACCTGTGTCAGTTTTCTGGGAGGCATTAAAAACCACCCTCAATTTTGATGTCACTGAGTCCTGTTTTAGGACTCCATGATGAGGTAAGTAGCATGCCGTGTTGCAGTCAGGTTTGCTCTCCTTCATATGTCCCATTTCCAGGTACTCTTGCATAAATTTGATGTAACTATCTGACAATTTGTCATCCCTGCCTAATCTCCTTTCTAATTGCATAAACTGTGCTACCGCTCGTGGCTTTGACTTGCCCAGCAGCTGATTAAAATTAGGCTTCATTGGCAAACGAACTGCATATCTGCCATCACCTAATCGCTTGGTTGTTGCAGTGTAGAGCTCCTCACAATATCGTTCCTCTGACGTCATAGAATTGAATGCATCTCCATTGATGTCTTCAATTTCCCAGTATTTTGTCAAGTCGTTAACTTCATTAACTACGACGTTGCAATTAAATGTTTTGGTGACATTGCCTGACAATATCCACCCCAACCGTGTTTGTTGAGCCATGGGTTCATTAACCTCCCCTTTGACTAAGCCATTCATGAGTATTTCGGAAAATACGTGTGCATCCAGAAGTATGTCAATGGGCCTAGATAAGTTGTAATCTGGGTCGGCTAGTGTGATGTCTGTCACATGAGCCCAAGGTTTCTTTGCAAATGTAACGTTAGGCAGACTGTTTACTACCCGTGTCATGATTAACGCTTCCGTTGTAAACTGGAAATCGTTATATAAGGACTTGCAGGATAGATGGACCTTTCCTTTACTCCTGTTGGATAAAGTACCGATGCCACTTATGTTTGCATTCAGCTGTTGACGCTTTATGCCCAATCTTTGAGCTGCATTCTCCGTGATCAACGTAATTTGTGAGCCTTGATCAACTAGAGCCCTTAGTGTAATGTAGTCACCTCCAGCTGTGGCTACTTGTAGTAATGCTGTTGGTAATAATATTTCATCATTATTATTTGACGCGAAGTTGTTTTGCATATTTTTATTTGACCTAGATGAAGTCGATGACGACGGTTTAGGTGCTGTTTGTGTTGATGAGGGCGTTTGCGCTGACTTTACAATGTCGCTGTGCAGAAGTGTGTTATGTTGTTCGTTACAATCTCTGCATCTTTTCTGCGACGCACAGTAACCCTTAGTATGCACATACAAACAATTTTTGCATATTTGATTGTTTTCTATAAATGCTATTTTTTCCGGACTCAGCATGTCAGCGAATTTAGAACATTGAAATAATGCATGATTCGTATTGCACAATGGACAAATAGTCTTGCTGTATTGTCCAGCGTTTGACGCATGAAAATTGCGAGAATAGTTTGCTGAACCTTTATTGGGTTGTGAATTTGATGACTTGGGATTTTTGCCGAACAGATGTTGCGTCTTAAACTGTGGTTTTGATGCAGTTTTATCAAAATTTTCTGGGTTTTTCCTGTGCAATGGTTCTAATGCCATAAACTTGTTTTCGACGAAATCCATAAAATGATTGTATGTTGGTATCTCGCGCGGATCCGACCTGGACTGCATGTATTCCGTATACGTTTCGGAGTCTAATTTTTCGCATAACACGTAAACTAGAATCGGATCCCATGAGCTTGTATCAACGCCCAAGTTGTGTATGGCGTTTATGGTTTCGTTGCTAGTGTCATATAACCGCTTGAGGTCGAATGCAGATTGTTTTTGCAAATTAGGTTGACGCATAAATGCCTGGAAATTTCTGGTAAATAACAGAAACTTATTATTATATCTATGGTTCAAAATTTCCCAACACGTGTCATAATTTTCGGGTGCAATGTGTAAATGCTGCACGAGCTTTTCCGCTTCACCGCGAAGTCTACCCTTTAGATGTTGCATTTTTTGTGTTTTTGCGATCGCCGAATTATTATGAATCGCTTCTACGTAGAGATCCATAAAAGTAGGCCATAAAGTATAGTTGCCGTTAAAGATAGGTATGTCAATTTTAGGCAATGTTTGCTGTTGATGTAGAGAAGCGTTTAATTTCGTGTTCAACGCCCGTTTCATATTTGTAAATGCATTTTCGTGACGACAGAACTCGTCATAGTAGTCCTGTGAATTCCCCTCTAATATGCCATCAATTTGTAAATGTAATTTGTCAATCGCAGTCCACCGAAACTCTACAGTCTTAAGCATATCCTCAATTTCCCATTTCTCCTTAACCTCGTGTAGGCTTCGATTTACTAACCTAGTGAATGCACGGAAGTTAGCCTGTTGCAACTGCTGTAACTCGAGTAGCTTGTCCTCTGCTCCTACAGATGTCTCGAACATGGTTTTGTCAAACTCAACGTTTAACTTACTATGGCCGGCGTTACTGGGTCCAGCAAGAGTCTTCATCTCGAACGCTGCAATCTCCTGACGCGTTCCATGGTACCAGTTTTTAATGACCTCATAAATGTTACCGGTGAAATATTGATGATCTTTCTCCTCTACCGCACTTAGCTCCCGGTTCTTCTCTTCACATTCCGCCCATAGTATGTCTAACCTCTCAAGCCTTTTACGAATGTAATCGGTGGTCTTCCTGCTCGCTGAATCCTTCTTAAAATTAGAATGGATTCTCTTCACTTCCTCGAGGATCTCAGCTTGACGCACGATTAAACCCTCCATTATAAAGCCGTAAGATAAATAATGAACGATCTTACTTGAAATTCAGGAACTCTCCCTGTATGCAATGCAATGCAATGTGACGCTCTGGAACCTGGATCGCTGCTACCTCCCCGAATGCTCCTGCACGGCAACACACGTGGCACGGTATGACACGACACGACACAGAACCCGCGCGGCGACTTATCGACCGACGTATCGGACTGTATGGTACTTGCAATAGTTACGAAGGACCAAAAAATTATGTAGGGTGTTTCCCTAACATAAGTAATGTCAATGCAAACGTAAAATGTCAAATTTAAACTTAAATGCAGAAAATGTCAGTGAATGCTCAACGGGATGAATCTAAATAAAAATGCAAGTTGTCCGACTCAAACCACGTCTAATTGAACACTAAAAATGTAATATACATAAAATGCATAGAACAATGCAATATGTCAGTGTCAATGCACTGCCAAATGTAGGTCGCGTTCAAAGTGCAAATACGCGAGCCTACTGGCTAACTTATTGTAATAAATATATTTTAAAACCCATGTACGTTCACCGTACATGCAGCAATGGATTAGCAAGTCTTACGCAATTAGGGTGCAGATTTTTTTTTTCTTCTAGAAACAAGAAATTATGACAAATTGCGTTATTGGCAAGTTGCAGTTAGTTATGTGCACAAAGGTTTAGTAAAACACTTAAATACTAGCTTTGAAATAATATAAAATGATCAACAGAATTGGCATAACAAATATTATTAAAATCTCGATTATGATTGTAAATGTAATACTTGGTACATCCCTAGCATCAGGTGGGATGACACTGACAGCTAGCTCACTCCACGCTCACTTCACCTAAGTTTTCACGGTGAGATGGTTACAGAATAGCACTGCAGAGCAATGTTTTAACTTCGACTAATGGGTGTGGCTTGAGGTCCACGCGGGCCTTAATCTTTGTCCACCTACACCTATAGTCCATTAATTCATGAGTTTTGCTGTATAATGTATAGAGCCACACCGTAAATGTTTCATTACGAGTAGACCTTCTTCCCTTCATAACTTGATGTGGACGGATGCTTTTAGTACAGACTTGCGTAACGTTAGGTTATGTAACTCCTTATATTTACGTCCAGCCCCTTCACGGGTCGAAGGTGGTACTCTCAGGGGATGAACGTCTGATTTGAGCGTGTGGAATACGCCCGTTTATTTTGAGTTTGACCGACAGACGCCCGGTCACTTCACCGGTATACGGAACGGTTTATTTTTGAGTACCTATGTTGTTTTTGTTTTGTTTATCAAACTCCAAAAAACGGAGGATGTATTTATTTATTTATTTATTTAACACACAAAATGTACAGAGGCGGACTTAATGCCATAGGCATTTTCTACCAGTCAACCTTTGGGTGATGCAGAGACAAGCAGTGGTAGGTGCAATAACGAAAATTGTGGAATAAATATTTATTTAAATTTATGGATATACATACATTTACCTATTAAAAACTTTAAATATAATATATATACCTAATTATAATAATGTATCTTTTTGTTGCGTTTTTAAATGTAATCATGAACAGACGGTTTTTTTAATTGGTTAATACCTGCCTTTTGCAAAGATACCTATTAATGTGCGTGAGTGGAGTATGTACTTAACGATTTAATAATGGTCTGCATTTCTCAGACAGCTCTGGGTCAATTTACATTATTTTTTTCATTTAAAAAGGGTTGACTGTTGTTATGATTTCCAGGAAAACCAAAGGGCGTTTTTGTAATTTCTAACGTGACGATATCATCGTGGACGTCCACGGCTCATGATAACACAGGGAAGAAAAATGTATGGAATTGAATACACATTCCACAAATTCAAATTTTATAACAAAACTCGATTGTGCCATAGTTACGGCCTAAACAAAAGTCATCATTCTTTTTCCAGCACCGGTAAAGTTAAAACCTTTTCTTGTATATCCCAGGGGACACCAAGTCAACATAAAGTGTCAGCGACTGCCGCCACAAAGTTGTATAGTTTCCGTTAGTGTCGCGGATGTTGTAAACTTAGCACTTATCTAGTCCCGGGGGAATAAGCAGAGGTCGAACTTGATGTTCGACCTCTGCTTATTCCCCTCCTCCTCCTTCCGCTGCTTTAAAGACAGACCGCTTCGTTGATCGAAGTTGTCTGTCTTTAAAGTAGCGGGCAGTAAATGTCTGGTATTATTATTCGGGCCTAGTTGACTCGGGCCGAGCTGTCACTGACCCAATTTTGTTTCTAGATGGTGACTGTAATCTTCTTTATCTAAAAAAAATCAATGTCACTTTACGTTGTAATTTTATAACTCAAGAACGGGCTCACCTATCCAAACCAAATGTTTAGGCTTTGTTCGGACTATTTAGTAGATGGTTTATGTAAAGTTTTTTTTTTTTATTTTGGTAGGTAGGTAGGTAGAGTAGGTAGTTAGAGTAGGTAGGTAGGGTAGCTAGGTAGGGTAGGTTGGTAGGGTAGGTAGGTAGGGTAGGCAGGTAGGGTAGGTAGGTTGGGTAGGTAGGGTAGATACTTAGCGCTACCCGTGCGTAGCCGGGCCGGGATAAGCTAGTGTAATATAAATTTAGGTTGTTATAAGCCACGTATATCACAGGATCTGTCAGGTTGAATAAAGAGCTTTTCGAGATCTGACTTCGGATAGGTGACAATTTTAAGCGCAACGTGTACAAAATGGGTACGTTAAACCGTCGTTCGGTTGAAATATGAATTTCATCAATGACCCCCAGAAGTCTGATTTCCCACGGCGCAGATGATGGCCGAAAACGCAGCGTGGCGCAGCTCCAGGCTAACACAGCGCGGGCAGTATTGCAGCCGTAGATGGAGAAACTGGAGTAAAGCAAGCTTTATAGCAAGCAAGGGCTGCAATGATGACCAAGCTTGAAGGCCGAGAGCGTAGCTTAGCTAAGCCATCATAGTGTGGCCAGCAACGCAGTCATTGCGGACCAAGGCTTGTATAGTGCTTCACTCAAACAATGCGAGTAATTTAAATAAAACCAGTTGTACCGCCTATACCTAGACAGACAAATCTATCTCTATAAATTTAAATGAATAGCTTAATGTGTTGCTAAGCGCAAAACTCTAGAACGGCTGAACGGCTGGGATATTTGTACATCTAATACTTATGTTTCATGCTGTATTATATTCGAACGCAATGTGAATTGAATTAAATAAATTTAATTGAATTGACCAAATTCGGCAATTTTTTTTTTCAATTATTCGTTGGAGTCCGAGGAAGGTTCATATGAAGATAAAAAAAAAGTCATTTAAAAGTTGTCGGGAAAATTACGGAAAACTGAAAGTGCCTTTCTTAAGTTTATAATGAATTATTGAAATTTGGACAAGACAACGTCTGTGGAGTCAGCTAGTTCTGAATAAAATATTTTTGCACCTGCGGACTATTTTTGTAACAAAACTCGACAGTAATCAATTTTCAAAGGAAATTGCTGATGGCTAAATCTCACCAACAATGAAATTGCAGACAACTTTGCTGGCGCTTATTCAAGTAGCGCGGAAAAGTCGACAAAGAAGGTTGTCAAAATAATGCAACGCACACTATGCAAGCAGGCATATTATAGGTTGGGGGATTACATCGCTGATAGAAATGCTTGGCTTAATGCTGGTCCAGCTCCACAACCACAACTAATTTATTAACATTTGAAAATACTGTTGGAGCTGATGAAGATTAGAAGACTATCTTTTCATTGTATAAACTCGAATCTCCTTTGTATTATATAATTGCATATCACAGGTGTGAGTACTATGTACAATAGAGCTACCATTTACCGGGTAATTATGTCTTTCATTGACTGCCCTGGCGGCTGAGAGTATGTCATGCTCACTCAGATGTCTCGCTGATGGTGGCGTGTGTGTTGGATCATTTAGCTCCCTTCAAAATGGTTGAGCTGAATGGTGCTGATCCATGCGTCATGTTCGTGAACGGGCGCTGTCAGTTGGGACTGGTCATCTCTTAGCTGCCACGGCTTATTTTTAATTATTTTAGTTTTGAATTGTTATCTTTTTATCACGGACGCTTTTGACGTATTGCATCGTTCTCACATGTTTAACTTCAATATGAATGATTTAACCAATTTTTTAATTTAATTTAAAAGAGTGTCCGTGGAGTTTCTTGCCCGTTCTTCTGCATAGGAACCTACTATTTGGAATGGGCAACTAGCTTCATATTTGTAACTGACCGACTTCTTGACAATTCAAAAGTGCCATCAATGGTTTAATTGAAATAAATGCTTTGAGTTTGAGTTTGAGAATGATCATATGACAAGCATTTTTGAGTAAAAGTTCTTTTCAACAAAAAAAAAACTTTAAATTGTAAAAATTTTGACCGAGTGGCTCAATTTTAATGAAATAACGACTAAATGCTTCCTCAACATACGAAATATGACTTTAAAACCAATTCCTTAAATCTTTTGAAAATAAGTACACCATAAAACCATTATTAGGTACATGTGAATTTTAAAATCATTCCCTATTTTACCCCCTTGGAGATGATTTTACAAAAATACTGAAACACGTAATTTTTTATTTTTTACGAAAACCATACATTTTAATTTTGATATCACTCACTTAAGAAATGCTGTTTCCCATTAAAACTTCCATCCCCTATATCATCCTCTTTAGGATTATGTTTTGAGACAAGGATGCTATCTATCTCCTTGCCAAATTTTATCGAAATTTGTTCAGCAGTTTAGACAGAGTTACTTTCGAATTTATAATATTATATATACAGTATGGAGTATGGATTGAGGGTAGTAAATAATATTGCTTCATCTGGTTAGATTGGAAACCGACTGTATTGCAGTCCTGCAAGTCAGCCTTATTGGAAAAGGCTAGGCTGCATCGCTCTTTACAAATCTAATGAAATCTTAATAAAACAAATACATTGTGTTACCTACACAATGTATTTGTTTTATTAAGATAAATAGAAGCAAGAGTGAATATCTTTGGATATACTCATTCTATCATAGATCATATTTTATATTGTTTTTTTGTCAATGTGAGGACGCTGCAGGCTTAATAGTCTGTAGATCTGTAGACCATTTTCTATTTTGTTAAGTACTTGGTACTTTTAACGGGCCTACGCTGTCCTCTCATACCTATTAACACTGTAATTTGAAAACATTGTAAAAGCCATTTTTTTTTAAAGAGTAACCGTGGAGTTTCTTGCTGGCTCTTCTCCATAGGAAACGACCAATTGGAACCGTGCACCTAGCTTCTGATGTTTCAAAGTGCCCATGTAGGCTTATGTGTGAAATCAAAATATTTTTGATTTGATTTGATTTGAGATCGAGGTCAAGAACGGACCCATTCATTAATGAAATCCAAAGTTTGATAAACTCCCACATCACACATGACAATAATTATTAAAACACACGCCATAAGCCTGATGGGATTTCCCATCAGCAAAAAACGACGAACTTAAATACAAACTTGTATCCTCTCAACTCTTTCTTTTAGGGCATGAATTTTCAAAAATGCTTCCTTAGGTCACTGCTCACTGCCAGGGTTGCGAGTTTGTCCGAAAGGGATATCGTGGCCCTAGCACACAGGCAACGGAAGGAACACGGGTGGGTTTTAGTCAGTAAAAGTCTGACACACCCTCCCGCTCCGCCCAGAGCGGGAGAAGTAGACAGGCAGAGCGGTAGAGACCCGCGCAATTCGAGTTATTAACGATCTTCACGTGAAGATCGATGTATTTACATGCCATTTGAGTGAATTCGCAAAAATACTGTTGTTTATTTTATGTTATAGTGTGGATTAAAGTAGAATATTGTGTTGTTAGTACAGTAGTTATTATTTTTAGATGTTATTTTAAGTACTTACATTTTTATTTTATTTTTTACGTTTTTTATATTTTACATTGTAAGTTAATTATAAGACCGCGCTATCGCATTAGGTATTACACCTGCAATGATAGTCGTAAGGGAGATGTTAATAAATAAATAAGTTATTTGATAATATCCCACCCAAAAACAAAAGGTCACTGCTCACACTTTCACAATTGTATGCTTCTAGGCCCAGCGGAACTTACACAAAGTGCGTTCTCTGTAAGCTAAGTTTGGTGTCGGCTTCCAGTCTACCGCATGCAGCAACCTTTACTACCTTCCGACTGTCTATCAGAAGGCCAATTCTCGTAATTTAAAACGTTCAAAATCTAGTCGCAATCTCATCTTGGCGACAAACAAACGTCAAAAAATTGTCAAAATGTAGGGAAATAAAAGGTATTTTTGACAGATTGAGACTGAGATCAGATTGTGAACGTTCTTAAAATTAGTAGAATTGCCCCTCTGACCTCCACAAACCATTAACTGGATAATACGATACCCCTTGGTAAGACTGGTTGTCTGACTTTCGGGTTTCTGATGACCCGTAACGACTGTCAAAGATCCACGAATGCTTTCCGAGGCACGGAGGAGTCTCGGTATGTAAAGATGGTCACCCATCCACGGACTAATCCCGGCAAGCGTAGCTTTACCTGTTGGATTACCCGTGCGGCTGCTATTACTTAGCCACGAGCTCTTTTTAGGGTTCCGTACCAAAATGGTAAAAAGGAACCCTCCCTTATGGTGAGACTAAGTCTGTCTGTCTGTCTGTCACACCTGAATATCTCAAGAACTGCTAATGCTATCAACTTGAAATTCAGAATAGTTTTAGATGACGTTTGCCCAACTATTTTGCACTCAAGAAAGAAATTAAAAAAATATACCTTTTTTGCAAAAGGGACTGTTAAACTGGAAAATTTGAAGTAGGGCTACTAGGGCATGTGGGGTATCATATGAAAAAACGCTGTTTGCACATTCCCAAACATTTTTATTTTTTATTTTGGCAGCATAGTTTCCGACTTTTGACGGAAAATATTAAAAAATACCCCCCCCCCCCCTTATCTCCGAAGTTTGCATAGATAAAAATCGGAAATTATTCTATGTGATAGAAGTGTATGTAAAGATTACAAGAAAAATAAAACGATGTCTCTAAATAGCACCGTTTTTCGGAAATCATCAACATCATATATACGTACGGAACCCTCGGTGTGCGACTCCGACACGCTCTTGACCGGTTTTTTATTAAGACGCCAACAACAGGTAAACCGCTATCACTGTCGCAGAAAGAGATGCACGATGACACAACGAATGGCGTAAAAATGCAAATAAAATCGTATAAAAATATAAAACATTAATCCATCACCCGAAACCGGCATGTCCTAGAACCAAAACATTCGAAGACATGTGACATTTACCAACCCGCACTGGGCCCGCGTGGTGGATTACAGCCCGCTCCCTCTCGAAGAGAGGAGGCCTGTGTCCCAGCAGTGGGAACATTATAGGCTGATTATGCTAATCCATCACCGGATGCAGTTTGGCATTTCCAATTTTATGGTATACTTTTAATTATAATTGTAACTGTTAACGAATTGATAAACAGCTTTTAATAATAATTAAGAGTTGTCTTTGAAGATATTTTTGATGTATTAACTTATATTTAATTATATTTTGAGTTCCATCACCGTATGCACAAAAGACTTGAAAATATGATACTGTTTTTGTTTTGGAAAAATTATTTACGGTTTAAGAGATACACTGCTTTAAAAAAAACCCTGCTTTAAAAAAACAAATGTTTGACCATTTACAAAAATCTCCGCCTTAAGGAAATCTGGGGACCTAAAATGGACGCTTTTGTAGAATCATAATATGATCTGCGTACAATTCATAACCCGCAATTAATTTGTTTGACAGTTTTGTATGCAGTTTCGTAAAATGGTCCACAAATTATGAATTTCTCTATTGAAGTCTAATGTCAAATAGCAGCTGTCAAACAGATGAATTGCGGGATGTATGAATTGTACGCAGATCATATTATGATTCTGCTAAAGCGTCCATTTTAGGCCCCCTGTGTTTATTTAAAACCCATAGTAAGCTAGAAAACAAAGGCATTAGAAGCAATAATTACACCAATTTGTACTAGGAGAGAAGAAGTTACGGTTGGTAGCGTGGAACGAACACGAACAACGAATTGGGAACCGCACTGATCTTCCTGAAAAAGTAATTTAACGTTGACCGACATTTATTGGGTTCGGTAAACAGAGGCCGTTTAATAGTTAATGAATGGTTAAGTTGCTCTCTACAGGAAATAGCGACGCCACGTAGAAAGTTCAATTATGTATGAACCTGCTGTTCCCGCGACTTCTCTAGCGTGTATTTTGTATTTCTACAATTATCCTGGATGAAAAAATAACAGATAGACAGACATATAGAGTTATTTTTACATTTATAATGTTTATATAGATAGTATGGATGACAGAATAACTAAAATTAACGCTCATGTTGATATTTTAGCCAATCATTCTTAAGACGCAGATATATGCCAGTGACCTTGAGTGGTTAGCTTGCGTGTTCTGTACTGAGCTCACGCAACGCGTCGTACGTTCAGCCAGTAATAGGACTCGCCCATCAAGGAGCGCTGTCCCCAATTTGACGCATTATTAATTTATTATACACATAACAAAAAGTATTTTAATAAAACGCTTATACTAAAAAAACAATAATTAAATTATCTTTAAATTGGTGTGGGTTTCAGAAAAATACGCTTAGTAGATTTTGCGCCATTCTCAGTTTTTTATCCGCGTTAGACATAACTTTACAAATTAATTTCACTATGTAATATAAACATAATCTAAAATATTCACATAATAAGTTATTGAGAAAATGCTCTAATTTATCATATATATTATATTTTTTTCAAATCATTAACACTATTCGTTTAGACGTGATCTTCAGTATAAAATCATTTACTGCTAACTAACATGACATTTTAGAACGGATTTACTGCATAGCTATAATCACAACCACTCAATACGCTGCCGTGCTGAGTTGAACATCAATCAGTGTTATCGAAGGAGTCCTCTAAACGCTGTTCACAAATCCTATGCCCGCAAATGTTGACCGTTTATGTCAAGTAGGTAGACGACCGCTATTCTTTCGACAGCTAGCTGCTGTCGGGTCGGGGCAAGCTAAATCAGGTAGGTAACCGAAAATGTGTAATTTATTATGTTTATTAATACGATCATGACCTCAAGACTGTTATCAAGTGCGAGCTCTTGTGCTGAGTAACGTTTATTAATACGGGCTTTAGAGGATTTTTGAGTAAAATATACTTTCATAAAAATAAAATCTTCAATGCTGTCAAGACTTCATGAATGATTAACAGTCCCGAGACAGTCGTAAAAAGTCACCGGCACATGTAACTAAGTACTTGTAAGTACGTGTAGCTACCCAACTCACATTCTCTGTCAGTGCCCAAATGCGGCGTCATAGTTGTGCCCAACTCGTGTCGAACAATACGACGCGAGTTATTTATCAACATATCTACACGAAAGAAGTTGGAGCAGTAGGTGAAGTTAGGTCCAAAGTTGTTTAAAAAATTATATGGTTTCCGATACATAATATCTTTTTTTCTGGCATGTAATGTACAACAAAATGTGGCAATCATTTCTAGTGGTCAAATCAGCAAAGGCATTAAAAGTCCTTTATTTTTAAATAATTTAAATAAATTTATCATAATATCATTCCCATGTTTTGAGAAAAAGCAAGCCTAATATAGTTTTCACATTCTAAGGAGTTTTTTTTTATGGTTCCACTGCCTTCTCATTGCTACGTTTATTGGGTATACTTAATATACTTAATTCCCTAATTTTGGGTCGAGGATGGATCGAGTCAATTAATTAAGTTAATTATTGTTATTTAAAGTTTCCCATTTGCCAAAATTGGCAAAAGCACCACTAATGGATCACTGTGGTAAAATTGACACATTTAATTTTCTCTAAAATTAATTGTCTGTTTTAAAAGTCACTCATGAAAGTGTCTGCCAGTACAGACAAGCCTTGTTCTCACTAAAGGGAATTAGTAACACATTCACTGTATTCAGAAAGATTCAACTACAATTATTGTTGAACAACATTATTATATTGTGATTGAAAAATCATCGACGGAAATTGAGGTTATAAAATTAACCTAAATTGACAAATGAAAAACCTCTTAACGGTGATTAAAAATTATAATTTCATGTTTAAGTAGTCAAATCAAAGACTCTATTTATACATGGCACGACAAACTGGCTTCCACTGGTACGTTTTCTGATCTAAACAATACATTCTCCTCAGATAGACGTTGAAGACAAGGAAGTTTGGCATTAATTCCTTCTGCACATGTGGCTTCCCTGGTACCTCATTAACGGCAAAAATATCTGCTCCCAAGTTGCGATGTTTATGTTGTTTATTTTTTACATACTTCCTTGACATAGTCTTCTTCTTTTTTTTCTTTGACATTATTTAACTACAATTTTAATTTAAAGAAGGTTCTAAATTTTATTATTTTAATAATATTTTATATCGTTTTTTTGTAATGTTTTGTTAATGTGAGAACGTTGTAGGCTTAATGGACTTTTTTTTTACAAACTTCACTGACTTAATGTTTTTCTTATTTGACATTATTCTACCTGCAATTTTAATTTCAACAAGGTTCTAACTTTTATTATTTTAATCATATTTTATATTGTTTTTTTGTTAGGTAATGTAAGGACGTTGTAGGCTTAATAGACTATAGATCGGTAGACCATTTTCTATTTTGTTAAGTACCTGGTACTTTGACGGGCCTACGCAGCTGTCCTCCCATACCTATTATCACTGTAATTTGAAAACATTGTAAAAGCCAATTTTATTTAAAAGAGTAAGCGTGGAGTTTCTTGCCGGCTCTTTTCCACTTCGACCAATTGGAACCGTGCATCTAGCTTCTGACGTTTCATAAGTGCCCATGTAGGCTTATGTGAAATAAAAATATTTTTGATTTTGATACTTTTGGAACAGACCTTAAGAACGCTGTCAGTACTACTGCCAGGGCTACATTTTCAGAACCATAATAAAACTACAAAATGTACAAGGAAGTAAAGCAGTAAATGAAAAATACAATTTCCTACACCGGATAATGTCTGTAACTTCTGCATCATCCCTGGCATATGATTATGTGGCACGCTGCTGGTGCCAGCGTCTGCGGCTGTGATGTGAATACTTGTGTAATAGCTCGTCTGAGACAGTGGGACGGCTCTGTCATTCATTACTTGAAGGAAAGACAGATTAATGTTCTTTGATGGTTTTTAAACAGGGATTTAGAATTAAAAGAGGTTTAAACTTTCGTTTTGTGATATTAGATGTGTGTGTTGCTGCTGATTATGCTACATTTTCAGGTCTGTGAGCCTGAAAATGTAGCATAATCAGCTTAGAATGCTCGCACTACAGGGACACAGGCGTCCTCTCTGTGAGCCAAGTGGGCTGCAATCCACCGCGCGGGCTCATTGCGGTTTGGTGTATATTCACATGTCGAAAATTTGGTTATGGGACATGCCGGTTTCTTCACGGTATTTTCTTTTAACGTTTTATCCAAAACCCTTTGAAGGGGAATTGATTTTATCGTTCTTCCTGAATGGAGTCAGTGTTATCAACGTATAATGTATAATCCTTGCAAGCTCAATAGAAATCGTAACATAGAATAGGTACTCTTTATTATGTGCACGCCCGAAGAATTGCCAAGCTTAAGTGGCAGTGGGCAGGGCAATGTGCCCTGCCCACTGCCACTTAAGCTTGCTCGCAGAACTGATGGCCGATGGGGCCGAAAGGTTCTGGAGTGGTGACCGCGTACCGGAAGACGTAGCGTTGGAAGGCCTCCTACAAAGTGGACCGATGACCTTGTGAAGGCTGCAGGTATCCGCTGGATGCGGGAAGCACAGAACCGGTCGAAGTGGAGGTGTTTGGGTGAAGCCTTTGTCCAGCAGTGGACGTCTTTCGGCTGAAATGTTGATGATGATTATGTACACCATGCGAATTAAAGATATAAATGTAGATATGATTATTTATTTTCTCGGAAAGACTTCGGTACAGCTTTAAACAAAACAGAATAGAAATAGTAAGTATGACTGTAAGTCAATTACAAGCCTAACTACAAGCCTACAATCTTTCAGTTTACTTGGGAGCCGGTCATTATATTTTAAAAGGTTTTCCTTACCGTTTAGTATTGTTTTTGGTTTGTGTTAGTTAAAACAAAAATGATTAATACTTTTATCATTACCATAACATTCTGGTCTTTGAAATCGGTCAAATATTTTGACTAGATTTAAAGGTAGGACTGTGCACTTCAGAGCAAGTACAATCATTCAATAATTATTAACATGCCCACTTTTCAGGTGGTGTCCACAGATAAATCCCCGATCTTGGGTTTCGGCTTGACAAAATTTTTAGTACCTACATCCGTTCTTTGACCTTATCAAACTTGTGAACAAAACCATAGCGCGATTCAAAAATTCAGAGTGACCGATCAACGCTATCGGTCGAGCTTAAAGTAAGCAACTGGTAAACTTTGAGAGTAAATTTCAATTCAGAAATAAAAAAACATGTTTAATTCGTATGATTCCTTATCGTGAGCTATCTTTATTATCATCTGTTCTTTCGGTAGGCATTCAATTCAGTAGGTACTTCTAACTTTTTGGTCTTTTGATAAGTTACAAGATTGTGTTTCTGCACACATAAATCCTAAAGTTTATACCTTTTTTAAGCCGGAAAGTTGGGGAAGTTTGTTCGTTTCTTTTTGTGAAGCATTACAATATCACGACATACAATTGACGTATTATAATAATAATATTGGAGTTTTTAACTGGTTTTACGTGTTTTTCGCAGACGACAGACAATACACAGTGCACTTTTTGAAAGCCAAAATCACACACTATACGACAATATTTGCCACTCAATCTAATCTGTGTGCGCGAAATTTGATCGCACAAAAAGGACTTTCTCCTTCTTTAAAATTACAGGTTAGACAGGACTCAGGACATATCATTGGGGTACAAACTGTCCCTGTCATTGTATAATTGTTCCTTTGTTCCCAGGATTATTAAAGGTGATAAACCAAAACTCAGTTTAAAATGTAGTGTTGTCCAGAAAATCCGAGCCAGTTTAGCACGTAAAATATGAGAATTAAAAACTTTTCGTTGTGTGTAACTGGCACTATGACAAAATTTTTTATAAATGGTGCATTATCCCTCTTAAGTTGAGCAGTTTTTATGGACCGACAGTTTAATCTGCGAGGTTGAGCCGCGTTCACCGCGGTTAGTCCGCGGGTGGCCACTTTTAAAATACATCCAGATTTCGTCGTGTCTCGGACAACGCTATAAATTGTCTTATCGTATCGTCGCCGTAACGGGTAGCGAGAAAACTAAAAGTCTGACAAGTTGTCTAACTTTTGAAAATTGGTAGGTACTGCCAAGGTATTTTAGAGATGTCTTCGTACATGTGGTGACTACCTTCCGTCTAGCAGTAAGGCACTGCATGTAAACGTGTCTGGGTAAGGTATAGGAGACTGGAAAATCTAGGTGACAGGGCTGAAATGCGTATAATTACACCGGCACCGCCCACGGCACAGCTGCTTGGCGGCAGAAATGGATATGGTGGTAAGTACTTCTTCGGATGAGCTCATTTACATAGAGTTGTAGTATTGGCCAACGAGCAATAAAACCCAAGTGACCTGGAAACCGTTTCAGTGACCAATGGGTGATTGGGCACTGTTCTACTTTGAAATTACCCATTATTCGAAGCCCACTTAAAATCACATTACTACATTACTGTTATCTGATTCTGGATAGAAATGCTACTGAAAGCTTCGTAGTTCTGTCACGTTGAATAATTAGTAGGTCCTTCACAGTTTATGATTGCCTGGTACACAGCATGTTAGGAGTTTAAACTGACGGGCTTGTTTATAATGCATGTCTGCTTGTCTAACATTGTTTTGGTGTCTATTAGGAAGATTACAATTTTGGTGCTTTTAATAAAAGACGTCATTTAGTTACATAAACATTCCCGATAGCCTAGGACTTTCCTAGAGTAGTCTATTAGTCACGAGTCACGAGTACATAAATAAAGAACAACTTCTAGCCATTTGTCATCTTCATCGCGAGATAGATGTTACTCCTTCTTCTATGTAATAAAATTGTACCAACCGATTACAGAAATATTGACCAAAAAAAGAAAAGGGGTGCTATTATAGCGGATAGGTAATTACTAAATGTAATCAAAGCAATATTAGTCAGTCCTTGAAAAGTCAAAGTCAGCCTTGGGGGCAGCGAAAGTGCGTCCCCTACCATACTGTAAGTATTTAATAATCGCATGCGCTATATTTTATCCTTTGACGGGCGAGAGGCTTCGAGTGAGGCAACACATTACCCTTTGTTCCACACGTCGGAATGAATTGCTATTTCGATACAGTACAACGTATCATAATCTATGCTTTTTTTTGTCATGCTTTTATGAAACTACACGACACTTTATACAACGTGTAACGGAAAAGGTGTATCTATCAAAAAGAGGTGAAAATTACACCAGGCATAGAATCTCTATGCAAAGTTTCAGCTCAATATAAATTAAGCAAAGAATTAGTACCAAATTTTTAGTTTCGTAAGTTGATTTAATTCGAATCATGACAAAGTTATTAACAGCCGACAGTGCGGAAAAGCGTGAGCGGTTGGTTTCATGTAATGACATTTCTCATATTCCTAACATGTAGATAGAGGATTTAAACCCCCTTGGAATATATTTTGTTATCATCCACAGAAGCCGCGGACTTGATATGTATTTACCCTTTCCGTTAAACGTTGTATTAACTCTTTCAATGGTCTTGTTTTAATTTTCACATTACAAATTAAAAAAAAACTACAGATGAACCTATACAAGGTGTAACATAAATAACGCACAACCTCTTAAGTGGTCATTGTACTCATCATTATGAACAACTTTAACTATGGGACCAAACCTGAAAACGCGAAAAAAAATCAGTTGTTCCCTACATTTTGACGAGATAAGAGAACATAAATGTATGGAACAGCAGATTTTTTTCGCGATTTCAGGTTTGGTCTCATCTTCCCAAGTAAAAGGGTCCCATAGTAAAAGTTGTCATAATGATGAGTACAATGGCCCCTTAAGAAAATGTGCGTTATTTATGTCACATCTTGTATAGCCTCATTTTTGGAAGTCGGTTAAAAAACGAGCACGCATTTTTGCCCTTGGGCTGACTCAACCGTCGGTAAACCTATAAGTGTTAAGAGCTCAAACGTTAAATGATAAATGATTTTATTTCTGTAAGTAGGTTTGTACAAACACTTTTACACGTCAATCATATTTTAAAAACTAGATGAGGTCGGCGTTTCCTATCTGACTACTCTGAGAAGAAAGGCCGAAACAAACTCAGAGGTCATAGTCTCTTTTAAAGTCCAGACATAATCTTGGTCAGATCATGTGAAGACCATGTAGATTGGTGTCTGAAATGGTCTTTTGAGGAAAGAACCACACAGGTTGAGTGGACCTGACCAGTCAGTGCACGCATTTGCTGTTCATGTTTGTTTGTTCATGCAGTCGGTAATGATTGGCCCGCAGAGGTGGGCCGGCATCAGCCGGGGATCGCGGAAGTCGCACTAGATCCCAAGATCCCTAGTGCAAGTGTGGGAAGGGAACACTGGGGTGGTTTTTAGTCCGTAAGAGTCTGACAGACCCCTTCGTACACCCCAGGACGGGGGACATACATGAGGATTTTCCACCTCGTGAACAAATTAAAAAAAAAGTCGGTAATGATGGGGCTTGTGACGTCATAGAAAAATAGGGCACTAGTGGGAAAATGTGGAAAAGTTAGGGCTCTAGTCTAGTGAGGAAAGCTTAAAAAAACGCTGGATTTCTAAATTAATAGCCAATTAATTAATCCCAACTAATTTTTATAATAGAGAATTTGTGAAAAAGTTTCGCTAACTGATACTCGGACATAAACAGCTAAACAGATTTGGATGATGACGTCTACACAATATAATGTACATTTTAAGCGGGAAAATGACTTAGTTCCTTTAACATGCATTTAATTTTGGCATTCGGGCAACAGCTAGGTACTGCTAGTATAAATTCAAGATAAAAGATCACTTCAGGATATGCGTCTGAAATTGAATTACGGCCATGAAATATACGCATAAATCAACTGGTTCCCGCTAAACGCTGTCGTGGCGTCCAGCCAGAATCCCGTTGTAAGGAAAATTAACGCGCTTGAGAGCAGAGGCGACCAGTTGCTGTATACATTATAGTGAAATAGCTGGATTGGACCTGTTGGAATATGACTTCATATTATAATTACAAATCCAAACTTGTGAGCTGCGACTGAGAATATCCTATATAAAACCGTAATATACGATATGAGGATTGGACCCCAGGACTGGGACAACATGATACCATGCTCAGCAGTCGAGTTTCCGAATGAACCAATGAGACAGTCGAATAAAAACTTTGTACATTCCGAGGCTACGTAATAACACCCGCATGGGTCGATCGATTAGGTTAAGCTACGTTTGCCGCGGTCGGTCCGAGGATGGGTGACCATCTTTACATACGAAGACTCCTCGGTGCATCGAAAATCAAAAATAATTTATTCAAACTAGGCTGAGAATCAGCACTTTGCGAACGTCAAAAATTACATGAGACAGTCCCCCAAAAACGCCCACCCTTCACCACTTCCTAGTGCTTTAGCTGGGAAGAAGAAGTGGTGGAACAAACTCCCCAGCAGCCTGTCTGTTCGCATATAAAACTTGAATCTATACAATAAAAAGCACGTTAAGCCGTTGGTCCCGGCTGTCATTCGTGGATTTTAACAGTCGTTACGGGTCGTCAGAAGCCCGAAAATCTGACAACCATTCATACCAAGGGGTATTGTATCACCCAGTAACTGGTTGTGGAGGTCAGATAGGCAGTCGCTCCATGTAAAATACTGGTATTCTGCTCCATCCGGTTAGACTGGAAGCCGACCCCAACATGTTTGGAAAAGGCGGGCAGATGATGACATTCCTACAAATTTTATGAAAAGTTGAAATATTAAGGCAAAACCACTAAGTACCATGAAAAAGCCATGCTTGCCATTTAATTTGAATGGATGTTTCTGGTCTAAAATCAATTATTAACCTAATTTTATATAAAAATTATCAAAATTAAAATCTAATCTATTTTAATTTAATTTATTGTAATCAATTTAGCTTTTTAATATTTTTTATTTTTACCTAAATTATGTTTAATGTACTTGTTTTAATTATATAATTGTGTTATTATCTGCGCATAACGTAGTGCATGCTGTGCTTTTCTATAAGTAATGAGGCGCTTAGACTAAAGTTTGCAATGTACGTACAAATTTTAAAGTAATAGTGTACTCATTGTTGAAAAGCCTAATAAATAAATAAATAAAAAAAAAAAAAAAAGCTTCCGTGGTACTTTCATAGTGCCGTAGTAAAACAGTACCGTAGGGCCCCACGGCATGACAATATACCTACTTAAGACGCAGATATATGCCAGTGACCTTGAGTGGTTAGCTTGCGTGTTCTGTACTGAACTCACGCAACGCGTCGTACATTCAGCCAGTAATAGGACTCGCCCATCAAGGAGCGCTGTCCCCAATTTGACGCATTATTAACTTATTGTACACACAACAAAAGGTTTTTTAACAAAACGCGTATACTAAAAGATCTATAATTAAATTATCTTTAAATTGGTGAAGGTTTCAGAAAAATACGCTTGGTAGATTTTGCGTCATTCTCAGTTTTTTATCCACATAGACATAACTTTACAAATTAATTTCACTATGTTATATAAATATAATCTAAAATATTCACATATTAAATTGTTCACAAAATGCTCTAATTTGACATATATTTTTTTCACATCATTACCACTACTCGTTTAGACGTGATATTCAGTAAAAGTCGCTTATCGTCGCCTTAACAACGTGTCATTTACAGCCGCTTCAAAACACAATCACTTAATTGCATCATTCATTGAAGTAGACGTAAATTCCGTTCCGTTCATTCTTGAATTTTCGAATTAAGAGACAATAGATTGATCGTGTGCAGTGATTGACGAAGCGCTCCATCAGACAGCTCTCTGAATAATTAGGTAGCCCTCACACGCTCAATCTAATTCAGTCTAGTCTTCTGCGGTTCTGACTTGAATTTATGGTCGGGTATGGATAGTATCAATATAGATAATGGGGCCAATATGCTTTGATCTTTTTTGATGAGACGAATCAAACGAATCTTTTTGTACCGATAAATATAGATGTACCTACCAATGTGACTCGAGTTTGTCAGGACACCACAGATTTATTAAGTTTTGAAACGCAGACACAGCTCGGTCCTTCTCCGAATGAGAAGAGAGAGATAGAGAGAGAGCTTTACTCTGCAGTGCCATAAACAGGCTGATATTTCCATTTATTACTTAGGTAAATTATGAGAAATACAAAACAATAATTTGCACAAAGGTTTCACACAGAAATCGATATCTACTTCGCACCAGGAGTACATTCACAGACCCAACTAGTTTATTAGCTAATAGGAAACTATAAACTTGGAAAAGGTGCAATTTCGTGCAGCTTGAAAGGATATAGTTGCAAGGGAGTTATTTATTGTTGGCGATTGTACGGATTCTTCTTGAAGATTCCAGCTCAGATTTCATCAAGGTTTAAGTAATATACATATCTATACAAACTTTACGAGGTTATAAACTCCTGATAAAATACTTTGAACGACACCAAAGGATATAGAAAGAAAGAAAATACGTTTATTTGCGGTAAACATGACGCAAAGAATGAACATAAATACAAAAGAACAAGTAGGGGAAAATATGCGTCACATCCACGCAAAACGGCCACCGCTCAGCATAATGCTGCGACCCTATGCGAGACAGAGCCCCAGCGCTGGTTTTCAGCGATAGCCAGCGTTGACGTGATGACGTCGACCGGTGCAGCATACAGTGAGATTATAAATAAGAAACTTTGTTTTTTTTTGTAGAATATTGAAATATTAATATTCACTTCCAGAATACTTACTACCTATCTATATAATAATGTCTACAAATAGCTACCTTACTCTGCCTTTGTCTATTCTGTCTTAACATTTGTATAAATAGTGTGAGAAAACATAACTCTATAAACGTAATTGTAACTCTAAAAAATGTTCCCAAAAATATTGCTCCCATAAAACCAACGTTATTTACCGAACCTTTGACCTTCAGATAATTATCTTTGGGTCAGCATATATTTTGACGGGTGGAAGTGTAGGTGGGAATTCACAAAAGAATATGGAAGAATATTCATATGTTACTCGTACAAAATGTAAAAACTTGGACATTTATGAAATACAAATTCGACCTATATAAAGTGAGGAAATAGTTACCAAACAAATTGAAAAAAATATCAAGATTTTAATATTGTAACTTAATGTAAAATAATTTAACGATGACATTAAAAAGATCATCTCTCAATTTCCAATTTCTCAAGAAAGTGTCGAAGCGTTTTCCGGCCTTAAAATACAGCCACTTAATTCCTATAGCTTTCTGGAAGCCGAGTACTTGAGTCTAGAGGCTTCTTGAAACAAAATCTTTTTATGTCAAAGGGTTTTGGCATTGGCTGAATAATTTATAGCAATATGGATACCTAAAGGGTGAAGGGTGTTGTCTATTCTATCATGTACGAATTTCGTTATTTTTCTCCACAAGGGGTGAACAGGCCTAAGGGTTTGGGTGTCACTCCCATCTCTGTATGTAAATGTTTCCTTACCCGATTTTACTGACACACTTGTTATTTATAGCTTTAATTCTGAGAGTAAAATAAATCTCATTGCAACGAGTTGCTCCATTTTATGTTTTTAAATATCTCTCCTCTCAACAATGAAGCTATTAACATATCAGTTGAACTGCCATTATAAATGAAACTGATTGCGATAGTCACCGGGGAGGAGTCAGTATTGTTACCATATCAGGAATAATGAGCGCTTTGGGGCTATAAAATGTGAAATGGTCAAGAAATCTTTGTGGGATCAAAGTTACTTTATTCATTGTAGAGACAGTTTTTGGGCCCAACTCGTTAAACTTTGTCTTTCGATTCGACTATATTATTTTAATTTTTGAAGAAAAACTTCTTTACGCAAGTTTGACTTGGGGAGTAAGCTGGTGAATGCGTGACGAGAGCGTTACGAAAAGAGGCTAACGGAAGTTGTTTAAATTTTAAACATGGAACACACCGCGTCACCGCCGCGGGCCGTCCCGCTTAATAGGTATTTTTTCTAAATTCACACTGGCTGTTTGCCACTCACAAGACCGCAGCTTTTTTGAAGTAAAACTTATTTTGCTAGCGAACTGTGTTTTACTTCAGTCGTGTGGTCTAAAGTACACTCGTTTTTTTTAATACAAAAATCAGTTTAATAACTTCTCTATAATTTATAAAATAAGATAAGTAGATAAGATAATTTGAAAAAAAAACCCTTCTATAATCACGAGCACAACACAAAAAAAAAACAGAATATAAGTACAGCGTTTTTTTTCATAATTTATGTCAGATGGATAAATGATTAAATATTATAATAAATATTTCGGTTAGTTATACTTTGGTTAATGCCTGTTATCACCACACTCGTGGAAACAAACCCGTGCACAATGTTGTTGTTGTTTTTCATTTTTTAAATCACAAACTTTTTGTCTTGAGATACAGACCTAATTCAACATAAATTGTTAAATCACTCTTTCTTTATTTTTTTTAAATGTTCTAACTGCTAGAGGGTGGAGACCTGGTGACCTGAAACACAGGCCCCTAAAGCCTAGCTTAGGCACCAGTCTCCCACAGTAAATTTAAACCATTTCATGTACCTTTAAGTGTTAATTAATAATGTCTGTATGTTTATTGTGGTGAGAAAAAATAAATAAATAAATGTGCACTCCCCTAATTCCAGCCAGTTTACAAAACAGTCCCTAATTCCAGCCAGTACCTTCACAAAAACCAGTCATCTTCATACAGTGACACCGTATTTGCTAAACGGTCTTTTCAGCGACCAAACATACCACGGACCGCGACCAGGCTCGCATGAAACCACAAGAGTACACTAAAGCTTTTTGTAAAACGCTGAGAATGCTTTGTGGAGTTTTTTGAGTTCCACCCCTTTGTGAAAATGTTTTGAAAATCTGAATAATTGTCTAATTGTTTTAAACTTTACTAAAGGATATTTCTGTAATGTGATGTTTGAACTTTGGTTCGTAAATATAAGATTGTATAGTTTGTGTCGGATTAGGGTTCATTGAAAGAACCGCCACGAGTAATTCCGTTTAGTGGAATCTTGTCAGCTCCAAAAGAATATTTCAAACTAAATCGTTACTGTATTACACTCCTGCCACGACACAGATGCGTTTACAGTAAGGCTCGACCGAGATCTCGGTCTCGGTCTCGGTCTCGGCATTCTCGGCTACAAATCCAACCGAGAAACTTGTCTCGGTTCTCGGCTAATTATAGCCGAGATTCTCGGTCATGACCGAGATTGTAACATTGTTCGGATCGGCATTCAAATTTTACCGCGCGTGGCAACGCGCCGCAGCGCGTAGTCGATTGGTGTAAGTGCGTGAGAGAGCTGAATTGTGATTGGTTGAAGTCCCGGCTGGCGAACTGCGGCCGGCCGCTTTCGCCCCATTCGAGCAGTATTTGTAATTGTTTATGTTTACAATAGTAATGAGTGGAAGTTTGGTTTAACACAGTAAATTAAAATAAGTTCTTTTAAGTGGAAGACGACCACACTGGCGATTATATAGCAGAAAAACTCAAAGAAATTGCCGAAACTTATAACATTGCAAAAAAAGTTCACTTGGCTGTACGAGACAACGCTCGCAACATGGTCCGCGCCACTCGAGTAGCTGAATTCACATCGTTGTGTTGTGTTGCTCATACTCTGCAGTTGACGATCCATGATGCCATTTTTTCGGTTGCAGAAGTTGAAACGCTGATAAAAAAATGTCATAAAGTAGTCGGCCATTTTCACAGGAGTGAACAAGCTCGAAGACATTTAAGTACCTTTCAAAAAACCTTAAATTTACCGGAGCATGCGCTTTTTCAAGATGTCGAAACTCGGTGGAATAGTACCTACTTAATGATGGAACGACTGCTTGAGCAAAAAAATGCTTTGAACCTATACCGTATTGAAAAAGGAGGCATACTAGAAATTAACAGTGATGAATGGAATTTCATGAAAGATATAGTGAACGTTTTGCAATGCTTTTACCAAGCCACGTTGGATATCTCTTCCGACTCGTCCTGTGTTTCAGTGGTAATACCGTTGGTGGCAATGTTGAATGGAAAATTGGCGCCAACACAAAACATTCAGTCCTTTAATGACCAGGAAGATGATAATGAAATTGGAAATCACGCAGAGACGATGAAGAGCAAGCTACTGGATGCACTTAATCAGCGGTTTTCATTTGTTAAAAGTTGTTTGCCACTAGTTACTGCAACACTGATCGATCCACGGTTTAAAACTAAATATCTAACTGAAAGCGAAGTTAACTCAGCCAAACTTCATATTATCGAGACTCTCACTCTCAATGAAAATGTAGGATCAGATTCTCGTGAGACGACATGGGCATCTTCAACTAACTCGTCAAACATGGCTGCAACAAGTCAATCCAACTTATGGGCAGCTCATGATTCGATAGAGTTGGAAGACGAGCCAATGACCAATGACGAATACAGTTCAAGCTCTGTGATCGAAATAGCGCTAGAAAGCTTTCTTAGAGAGCCAAGACTGCAAAGAAATGCTAATATTTTTGAGTATTGGTTTTCGTCGCCTTATAAGGTGCTTAAGCCCGCAGCAAATAAGTTTTTATCTGCGCCGCCTACTAGCGTAGCAAGTGAACAACTTTTTAGCAAAGCTGGACAATTGTATGACGAGAGACGACATTCTTTGAAGGGCGAAAATGCCGAAAAATTGCTTTTTTTATGTTATAATATAATGTTATTTAACTATGATTATTAAAACAATTAATTTTGTTAAACAATTAGTAGTGTATTAAAAAGCAAACAGTATAAAAAAAAATTTTCACGCTTTTTCTATTCTCGTTCTCGGCTCTCGGTCTCGGCCGAGATATTATTTTATTCTCGGTCTCGGTCTCGGTCTCGGCCGAGAACGAAAAACCCATCTCGGTCGAGCCTTAGTTTACAGACATAATTTACACATGCACAAACAAAAATACCAGGAGCTTAAAGCCTACTAGTACTACTATGATGTGTTAGATGCATCATTGTTCCAGGGCGAGAGAGATGACGAATAGCACCATTTCGCTAGCAATTATGATGGCCTTCAAACTTCAAAATACGACCCCCGTAGGCCACAGTCGGCCACACAAACATTTGTTTCAAACGAGAATAAAACCCCAGACCCGAACTGAAAAAATCAAATTGCTTAGCCACTGTGCCCACCGCACCATTGGGCGTCGATTCAATCAAAGTCAAAGATTGGGGAATGGAATCCAATTCTTACATCTTGATAGCAGTTTCAATAGATGCCTATCGGTTCCGACTACGGTTTTAGTAAAGCGAAATTTTCACCTAGTGAATGTTTATTTATTTTCTGTTGTACTCGTAGCATTGAGATGAAAATAGTGTAATCGAATGGGGTGGTCTGAAGGTCGGCCCGAGGCTATTTAGCACGTTAACTGTCCATGAAGCTGACACAATAGTTAAACAATTGCTGTGTGCTATATTTGAGGCACTGGACAGTGAAACCGATACCGCAAAATATCTATTGTTTTTTACGTAGGTGCCATTTGCGTGCACACAGTAATCGTCTGGACTTGCCTAGGACTGCTAGTCAGATCAGTTAATTCTGAAAACCACTAAAGGAAAACGTTGTGGGAAAACTGGTCATCAGAAACGCAGGGAGGCAAGCGTAATGATTTGATCAATGCTCATTCCTTCTCTGTTCTAGTATAAGAAGAGAACTTTGCCCTATTTGCCCTATAGTAAGATAAATAACAGACTCATATTATTAGTTTGTGTATTTGTGTAATGTGACCTTCCCATGTTATATACTATCATCATCATCATCATTTCAGCCTCCCCCAAACACCGCCACTTCGAACGGTTCTGTGCTTCCAGCCTCCAGCGGATACCTGCGGCCTTCACAAGGTCATCGGTCCACCTTGTAGGAGTTATACAGGGTGTTTGGTGCATCGTGTGCCAAATTAAAATGGTCGACTGAAGGGGTCATACGCTAGCCTTTCAGACCCCTTAACACCCCTCATGCTCTGTGGATTTTTTTTTATCGACTTTTTATTGTTTTCCAAAAAAAAGACCCAAATTTTACATTCAAATACAGATTTAAAAAAAAATATAAGGCGTAGACTCTGAATTTTAATTTTATTTTGATGTGTATTGTTTAAGAATACTTTTAAATAAAAAATTAGTGATATTAGTCACCTAGTTTTTTTTTTAATTCACTCGCAAAGGTAAAACTTAAATTAAAGCTGTACATGTTACAGCTATTTATAAGGCTACAAAAAAAAAACCAAAAGCGACCGGGATCTTCCAACTCCCTCATTAATTCTCCGGTCTATCCTCTTTCTAATGATGTGCCACATGCCATAAAAGTATTTTAACAACTTTGTGAATTCGCTAGAATTGTGAATCAAGTCACATAAAACTACATTCCAAATTCAAATGAAAAAATATTTATTGCGGAACTGTTACTTGAGAAAGAGGTAAAATTTGTTTTCTCACTCTTTCACAGTAAAATCTATCTTCTATCTCTTTCTTGCATACCTTAAATCGGTTTGAACAAATCGCGCCGCCCAACCCGCCATTTTTTTAGTCGAGACATGACTGCCTCTGCTACCTAACGTGTGTGCTAGTTCACCATACTCCGCGATTCTTTTATTACTTTGTTATCGTTAAGTTTTGCTGGTTCTTGTTACATTTGTTTAATTTTTGTTGTTATTGTTAAACTTTTAGTTTTTTGTTATTGCAATGGCGACATTCTCTAACGAAGAATATGCGGACATCATGATGGCTTACGGAGCCGCTAATGGCGTCGCTCGTGCAGCGCAACGACTTTACCAGGAACGCTTTCCTGGTAGACGATTACCTGGCCGCAGAGTCTTCCAAGACACATACCGACGCATACGCGAGACTGGCAGTGTTACTTTTAATGAACCAAGGGGCCATATTGTGCGACATAATGTTGAAGTAGACAAGAGAATACTGGCACTTTTTGAGGAAGACCCTACAAGAAGCATTGAAAGTGTGGAAAGTACTTCGTCAAAACAAAAAGCATCCATTCCACTACACTCCGGTGCAAGGTACGTAATTTTAAACTAACTTTAAACCCGTGCAAGCTTTGTTTGACCTTGCCTTTGTTTAGCAGGTAATGGGTATGGTATGGCGTCACTTCCAGGTAGTGAATCTATTAGCAAGAACAGCGGGTCCTTTCTTGTGCAATTACTTATTGCCCAAGAGAAATTTAAAAGAGTTTTTTGTTTGTTGCAGGTCTTGAGGGTGGCGACTTTGAGAGACGAGTGGCTTTTTGTCGGTTTCTTTTACACACGGATGTGGATGATCCTGATTTTTTAAAAAGAATACTGTGGACGGATGAATCCAAATTTACCAAGGATGGGATCCTCAATTCACACAATTTGCACCACTGGACAACGAAAACGCAAAACCCACGTGTTAAAAGACAGAAATCTTCTCAAAGAAGGTTTAGTGTAAACGTTTGGGCAGGAGTGATTGGGAATCAGGTAATTGGACCGCATTACCTGCCCGATAATCTCAATGGCGAAGACTACCTGGAATTCCTACAAAATGACCTGCCCGAATTAGTGACCGATGTGCCCGTATTTAATGAACGTGTGCCCATTGTATTTCAAAATGACGGCTGTCCCGCGTATTGGCGATTGACTGTGAGGGAATATCTCGACAATGTGTTCCCCAATGCATGGATTGGACGCGATGGCCCTATTCCATGGCCGCCACGTTCCCCAGATCTAACTCCGTTAGACTTTTATGTCTGGGGACGAGCCAAAGAGTTGGTATATGCCACGGAGGTTCTAACTAGGGAGGTATTAGTCCAACGCATAGAAGCGGCATTCAATACTATTAAGGAGGAAATACGACTTCGTACAACAACTGTTGAAATACGAAACAGGTGTCGGGTCTGCATTCGCAACAGAGGCCAACAATTTGAGCAAGATTTGTAACAATGATTAAATAAATGTTAAAAATGCAATTTTGTTTTTTTATTTCAAGTAAATCCCACGAAAGATACAGATATGAGACACGAATTTACGTAACCATAAGAATGAGATAGCAGATTTATAGGTTTGAAAGGTATCATTTAAGAGATTTTTTTTAAATCATAATTTTGAATATTAGCCTTAGGTGACTCGATTCACAATTCTAGCGAATTCACAAAGTAGTTAAAATACTTTTATGGCATGTGGCACATCATTAGAAAGAGGATAGACTGGAGAATTAATGAGGGAGTTGGAAGATCCCGGTCGCTTTTGATTTTTTTTTGTAGCCTTATAAACAGCTGTAACATGTACAGCTTTAATTTAAGTTTTACCTTTGCGAGTGAATTAAAAAAGAACTAGGTGACTAATATCACTAATTTTGTATTTCAAAGTATTCTTAAACAATACACATCGAAATAAAAATAAAATTCAGAGTCTACGCCTTATATTTTTTTTAAAATCTGTATTTGAATGTAAAATTTGGGTCTTTTTTTGGAAAACAATAAAAAGTCGATAAAAAAAAATCCACAGAGCATGACGGGTGTTAAAGGGTCTAAAAGGCTAGCGGATGACTCCTTCAGTCGACCATTTCAATTTGGCACACGATGCACCAAACACCCTGTATACTATAGGATTCATCTGTGCGTAAGTAACTGTGTTTGGAACTTATTTGGGGTTAGTAGAGATAATGTGAATGTCAATGAGCCTGTCATCATTGAGGTTAATGTATGAGTTCATTCCTAAAACTAATTCCAAAGTAGATTATCAAGTGTATTGATATTACACTTTAGTTCGTATCAACAATACGCAATTTCGTTTTTAAGGTGACCCTAGGGAGAGTGCTCTCAAGTGCGTTAAAAGTATGCTTTCTAAGTTATAATTTAAGCGATTTCAAATAGATACTTAAGTACCTAGATTAATTTTGCACATATTTTTAGGACACCTATTTCGTAAGTTTACCCATGTATTTTAGTATTATACTTTATGATATATGTAAAGAAAAATATGATTCAAATACCAAGGAGGTATGTGAGGAATGTGTATCTCAAACATATTACAGTTTATTTAAGGGCCGATTGCATGAAACCGCAATAAATACGTACATCAACTTCGATTCCTGATTAGTGACTTTTGTGATCTCGCCACCACAATTCCGCCAATGTCACGTAACACTAAACACAATTAGAGGCACTCATTTTGTCTCCGTCAATTAAACCAATTGACAGAAATACAATTATCTCAAACACTAATTGGTTTTAGTAGGTAGTCACGTAAGAGACGTCCATAATTAACAACGATTAGGGTATGTTTCAGTGGCCTCAAAGCACTATTTATACCTACTGTCATGATTTTCAAATATTAATAAGATTCTGTAGTTGATTTTAAAATACTAAATGGTATTTAATGTGTGAAAGTATGTGATTTGCCTCAAATGATTTTTGTATCAGTGTAGTCATGAAGTTTAAAAGTATCTCATTTGACAGTTATTAAAAAAGTACGGGTTGTATAACGGAACGGAATGAAAACTTGACGTTTGGGGTGTCGCCTGGTTGCTAGGTTAATTCTCATGGAGTATGTCTTCAAGATGTCTAAAGCCTATACTTATATTGAGTACCTAATCAAATAGTTCGTTAAATATTGCTGTGTACCAAGTTTTGTGTTCAAGAGGTTAAATACAGAAATGTACGTAATGAAAAGGTGTTTCTTTACACTACCTTAAGTGTCTATATTAAACAGAATAATAAACAGAATTTTATTAAATTATCTACCTTATGAAGTTATGAGTTAACCGGAACTTATCCGGAGGTGGTGGCACGGGTCAGAACTCTCTAACTTTTGATTACTAATGTAATGTAGTTCTTAACATAATCTGGTAGATAACTTTCCGTTCTTGTTGTTTTCGTGTTATGAAATTTATCTAGCAGTTCCTACTTTTTTTATTATATGTAAACCCATACAATAAAACAGTAAAAATTTATCAAGCTATTAAAATAGTCGCAAAAATGTTCACATGTTTGGAATTACATTCCCCTTATCTGAGATTGAATTCAAGCTGTCACAATATCACGTTTCTTTGAGAAACGCTCTCAAGGCTTTTAGCGTAGTAATTGTATTGTATCAGGAAAATATGGTTTAAAAGAGAAACTTGTAAGTGGGTTGTATTGCGCCTGCAGAAAATATAATAGCAATTTGTCGGGGAACTAAGTCAAGTTGCATTGTTTATTTTCTTCCCTGAGAATGGTTGGGATGGCGGTATTTCTGATTTTTTCAGTGTAAGTTTATATTGTTTGAAAGCTTTTGCGGATGTTAGTGCAGCCATTGTCTTTGAGTTGTATCTTAATTTTTAGGGTTCCGTTGTAAACAAGGAACCCTTATAGTTTCGCCATATCCGTCTGTCTGTCTGTCCAACCATCTGTCCCCGGCTTAGCTCAGAGACGCTTAGTCCGAGAAAGCTGTAATTTGGCATGGGTGTACATATTAATTACGCCGAGAAAGTCGCAAAATAAAACCATGAAAAACATTTTTTTTTAGGATAAAAAGAAAATAAAACCATGAAAAACTTTTTTGTTTTAATATCATCCCCGTTTTACGTGTAAGGGAGGTACCCTTACACGTAAAACGGGGATGATATTTTTTTTTCTCGTCTAATACATGGTGTGGGGTATCGTGGGATAGGCCGTTTAAAAATATTATGGGTCTATGAAAGACATTTTTGCGTAATATTAAGCTTTAAATTGCAATTTTTTGTTAGAGTCAAGTGTCCCCTCCCCCCTCTGGCTAAATGGTTGGTTTTGGATATGTGAAAAAAATCGTAGCAGTAGTATATATAACAAAGTTAAAAGGAAAACTATCACAGCTAAGTAGGGTTTACAAGTTAACGAGTAATAGTCGACCAATTTTAATTTGCAGTTGAAGAATTGACCGTATCGTATATCGATGTATGGGAGAGCCTGTTTTTCAACTACAATGTTAAGTTTGTTTTTGGGATAAATTCATCCTAACTACGGAACCCTTAATTGTGCGTGGTCCGACACGCATTTGGCCGGTTTTAATTCTATTAAGCAAATGTAGTGGCGGAACCACTTTTTGACATAGGTCCGCAAACAACATACCTACCTAAGTATTTCCTGAAATTGAAGGCAGTATTTTGTAAAAATCTCTCAGTGATATGAAGTGAGATTGAAGTAAGCTGTCATGTCATGAAAATATTCTCTATAGAATGTATCTTCATACCCAGACAAATTAAAATACGTAAGTAATTAAATTAAAATAGCAATTATGTACTAATTTATTTAAACGAACGACTTGCTACGAGCTACGGCGTAGCTTCGTAGCGCGCACTTTGCTACGATCGCGTAGCTTCTTTGCCTCCGGAACTTTTAAGGAAGCTTTCCTTTAGCTATAAATTCTAACACATTTTACATTTTGTTACTTTTTTAGCCGTTTACGAGCAAAATTCTACCATTTCCCATAACATGTCCAAAATAGATCCTCACCCCCACGTCCATTGCTGGACACAGGCACAGGCCTCCCCCAACATTTGGGGAAGGGGGTTTGCCATAATCGCCACGCTTGGCAAGTGGGTTGGCGATCGCAGTATGGTGTTAAAATGCATAGAGAACGCTGCTGCCCATTCTCTAGTAAGTCCCTTAGTCGCCTGTTACTAGAACAGCACCACACGGCACCAATAAACATAAACCAACTAAAAATAAATTGGACAATTTAAACTCTTTCTAAAGAGCTTAAGTATCTCAGTCAGTATCCTATTAGCGCTGATAAGGATACTGTGAGCAACCCGAGTAATCCCATACTCATGACCCCCTAGAGAAGGGACAAGCCTGTTAGTAACCGAAATCTAAGCAACAAATTAACGGCTTTGCCTAGTTAAGTGAGCTTGGTTACGCAGAAAGGGTAAGAGGCAGTCCTGTTTGACAATGTTCAAATAATTTAGTAGTGTATTTTAATCACAGACAATTTTTTTATCACGAACTAGTAGTTAGTTCATTGTGTTTTATGGCAATTCATTATTCGGAGGTGTTTTTTTTCATTGAAAATCTATCTTTACTTACCTATTTTACACCCTTTTACGGTGGACCAAAACGATTTTTTAGAAGCCTCTTATGCTCAGCGATTATTTATAGTTTAGAAGATGACTTAGTTTACAAGGAAACATTTTATTTGACAAAATTTGAACAAGACTTTCAGTACCACAAAATTTAATTTGAACCATTTTAAACGGTGCATCCTGTATATACAATATTAGTTTTAGTATATGCGACACCCGAAACACGTGCCTAGTATTTTTATATACTATAAAGAATCTATGCACAAAATTTCAAAACTGTATCATGAAAAATCACAAAGTAACGACCTTATATAGGTCGTTATGTTACCGGGTTGTCCGCACAAAAACATGCTAACGGCGCCCCCGGGCCTCCAGGGTCGCCTTGCGCTCATTGATAATAATTTGGCAGTAGTTACCTAACCGTACGGCGATTGTATTGTAAGTAATTAAATGGTGATATCATTTTCCATCACACTTAAATATTTTTGGGACAAAATATAATATGGTTTAAACATTATTTAAATCGATTCAGGTCCTTATTCTGAACCAACTATATTCAGATTTCGCATATACTAAAAATAATGTTGTATACAATATGTAACAAAAACCCTGTTGTTCCTTCTACCTACGTTTTAAGAATCGGTATATTAACGTAATAAAGCAAGTCATTTATAAAAACTGTTCAACAAAAATAATTAAAATAAATATTTTATCAGTAATATTTGTAATATTTAACTGATTTCTAACCTCTTTCATTCTTTGATTTTGACTTCCCGACTAGCCAATACTTATTTTTTTTTAATTATAATTCCACGTGCTTGTGTGCTTCAATGTGCTTGTAGGTAAATGTATACGTCCCTAAAAGGAACAACAGGGTTTTTGTTACATACTGTATAAAGCAGTCTAATAAACTGATAGACAAGACAACACTTGGCCTAAATCACTGAAGATAAAAGTTAAGTAATTTGGAAGATGTATTCCATGACAGGTGCACCTCTACGCACAAAAAATAAGGAAATGACGTAGAAAATTAACTAGAAACTGGGATCTACTCCGAACATAAATCCGAAGTATACTAGTAGCTTGACGACGGATAACTATGGCTGACTACGATGAAAGAAAAAAAAACCGGCCAAGTGCGAGTCCGACTCGCGCACCGAGGGTTCCGTACGATGTTGATGATTTCTTAAAAACTGTGCTATTTAGAGACATCATTTTTTCCTGTAATCTTTACATAAACTTCTATCACATAGAATAATTTCAGATTTTTATCTATGCAAACTTCGGAGATAAGGGGAGGGACGGTATTTTTTTTACATTTTTCATCATAAGTCGGAAACTGTGCTGCCTAAAAAATAAAAACATAAAGGTTTGAGAATGTCCAAACAGCGCTCTCTTATATGATACCCCACATGCCCTAGTAGCCCCACTTAAAATTTTTAAGACCCCATTTCAGTCCCTTTTGCAAAAAAGATATATTTTTTTTTAAATTTATTTCTTGTGTGCAAAATAGTTGGGCAAACGTTATCTAAAACTATTCTAAATTTCAAGTTGATAGCATTAGTACTTCTTGAGATATCCAGGTCTGACAGACAGACAGACAGACAGACTTAGCCTCACCATAAGGGTTCCTTTTTACCATTTTGGTACGGAACCCTAAAAACGACAGTCTAAGAGATAAGCCAAAGTCAAAAATGTGACTTTAAGTCGGGTAAGGATTCAAAGTCAAAAAAGGAAACTATGGAACTTATAAAACGGCCGAACGTTCGGCCGATACTTCGCTTCGGAGTAGACCCTCTGGATAAAAATCATCTCGTATATTGTACGTTTCATGAGGTAACTTATTCAATATCAATATTGATTATTCACTAGAATATCCACGTATCATAGCACTGCACTCTACAGAATATTCGAAAGCACAATGGGATTTTACTGAATATATCCGATACATTTGCACAGCAATTTCTAGGAAAGACAGTATTATACTGGCATGTGCAGAGCTTGGGTTTATGTATGTTTTGTTTGTTGTCATGTGGGTAATTATCTATTGCCTGCGGTTTCACTTACCTGCTAGTAGACATTTTGAATTTTTCAGTTTGAAGATTCAGTTTCTGATTTGGGAATTCGCAAGTTAAGAAATTACTACTTAGAACTCTCTCTCTTATTACTTAGAATTTCGCGGGCAACATTGAAACTCAAACTCAAACCGCCTTATTACAAAACAAGATCTATATTTTGACATGGCTTAAACCATGGACCCGGTTTTTGTAATAAGAACGTAACTGTGATTGAAATACCGTTCTTTATACAAAACTGAAAACTTAGTTCGGTACTAAGTTGTCAGTTTTGTGTTTAGGAACTTTACCATAGCCGGAATAAAGTTCGAAATTCAATAATGGCTCCATGTTTTAAACCTTGGTCTGAAGATAAACCTTGTTTTGTAATAAGGGGGTTAGCATTTATTTCAATTAAACCTATTACAGGCACTTTTGAATTGTCAAAGAGTCGGTCAGTTAGTCAGAAAGTTGAAGCTATTTGCCCATTCCAAAATGTAGATCTCTATGGAGAAGAATAGGCAAGAAACTCCAAGGTCACTCTTTTAAATCAAGATATTACAAAATCCTGGGTACATTATTCTTGTCGCTACTATATGTGAGAACATTGAAGCAATCACCTTAACTAATGTTAAAGTTGAGCTTGTCAAGTTTTCAATTCAGATTCTTCGCGACTCAACAAACTCATTCTCTTGATACCAAGTTAGAAGAACCTCCCGTACCGATAATGCTACATACAAAATATGTAGCTTGTTGTGATCATATGAAATTCGATTTAATGTCCAGGATAGAGCGAACTTCAGTCATAAAATAATCATAGGTATTAGCCGTTAGTTCATAGACGACATAACATCGTTAACACAATCAAAGTTTTACGAGTAATTAACTTGAATTACGATTTCCTCATAAAAAGGTAATTATTACGCTTATAATGACTTCCTCTATAGTTGATGAAGACTAGTGCAAGCCACGCAACATACGAAAACCGCCCTTACTGCCACTAACATAGAGGCACTGTCTGTGTCGAATTTTCACCATGACCAACATGTGATTGACTGTACATAAATAATTTTTAGGGTTCCGTACCTCAAAAAGAAAAACGGTTCTCCTATAGGATCACTCGTGTGTCTGTCTACCTGTTGTCTGTCCGTCTGTCACAGCCGATTTGGTCCGAACCTACTGAACCGATTGAGTTGAACTTTGGTACACATTTATGAACTTCTGTGACCCAAACACAAACGTGTTACCTAAATACATGAATTTTGACTTCACTTTTGGGGAGAAAATTAGAAAAAAAATAAAAAAAAGTTTTGCTGACTGTACCATGTGAACATACCAAATGAAAGGGCTTATTGTAAGGATTTCATATATATATACTTTTAAAATAATTTAAGAAAATAGATGAATATTGACCATTTGATCTTTGACCCTTATCTCCGAAAATACTACTACTAACTGAGCCTATTTTTTTTTACTTTACTTATAGATTATAGGAAAACTTAAACCGCTCAATATTGTGCGTACAAACTTACATTTACAGTTGGAATGTATGGGGGATCATGTTTTTCAACTACAATGTTAAGTTTGTTCTTGTAATAAATTCATCCCAACCTCGGAACCCTTCATTGTGCGTGTTCCGACACGCACCTGGCCCGTTTTAAAATTAAACTCTTGTTGGAACCTTTCTCTCTTTCACTGACGGTAAAACATAACCCTTCTTTGCAGTCGGGTAAAATGGACCCAAAGGATCTTCAAAACAAAACACGCTCTTGGCATATACTCATGTTGACATGGGTCCAACACACGTCAGTCTTTTACACGATTTAACTTTACATTTTTGGGTTAACAAATGGTATAAAATATAACACACCATCACGCCTGTAATCCCCGAAGGGATAGGCAAAGATGTACTTATAGTATGTACATGTCGCCATTTATGTTTAAGTCCCATGTAATAGGGGGCGAGCCTATTGCCATCAACCGGGCACTAGGTACAGCCGGCCTCTTCTGTATAAATCGCGTGTGGATTTGTGTCCGGTTAAAAATAAAAAAACCGGCCAAGTGCGTGTCGGACCACGCACAATAAAGGGTTCCGTAATTAGGATGAATTTATCAAAAAAAGAAACTTAACATTGTAGTTGAAAAACACGTTCTCCCATACATCGATATACGTCACAGTCAATTCTCCAACTGCAAATATAAGTTTGTAATCGCAAAAAACAATTTTTTTATGTGATAAAACTACAAATTTAGGACTTTTTCCTATATTTGTGCTGTGAGACCTTGCTTCTTGCCAAATTTCATGATTCTAGGTCAACGGGAAGTACCCTGTAGGTTTTGATTTATTTGCGAGTATCGAAATATATCGCAATAATGTCGCATAAATCGCCGTATTTTTTTATTGCGTTGACTTAGAAGCCTGATTTTTTAGGGCTCCAATACCTTGGAGCCCTAAAAAAATCAAGCTTGGACGGCTTGGAAACCATGGACTTACGTATTTGATATTAATTTCAACTTGATACCTACACGCGTTCCTGAGGAAAATGATCTTGACAGACTGACTGACAGACGGACAACGAAGTGATCCTATAAGGTTCCATTTTTTCCTCTTGAGGTACGGAACCCTAAAAATAAACTTACTCCAACAAGACACAATAGTTAGCTTATTCAGTGGAAAACGCATCTTTCATTTTCAATTATAAATCCATAAAGCTGATTATAATAATATTTTGATTGGTTTTTATCGTCATCCTCCGTCCTTAAGTTGGGGTCGGACGCAGCACATCTTCTCAATTATTATATATTTTCAAAAAACTGAAATACAAATCCAAAGACACCGACTTCCGAAATTAAAATTATTTTTCACTTAGTTTTGTTTTTTTTAGGAAGTCAGTTATTTTTTTTTTGTAAAAAGTTTTGTTAACGTTTATTTGAATACATTAATTATTCTTCCATACATTTAGATCGCCCCTGTTCTCAGGGTTTAGTTTCTTTCAAGCCATAATATTATCTTTGACACTTTTTATTGTTCTATCACTTTTTTATTAGGTAATTTAATTCATTCATTCATTATTTCAACCGAAAGACGTTTACTGCTGGACATAGTCCTCTCCCAAAGGGGGGGTTTTGCCATAATCGCCACGCTTGGCAGGCGGGTTGGCGATCGCAGTATGGTGTTAAAATGCATAGAGAACGCCGCTGCCCATTCTCTAGTAAGTCCCTTAGTCGCCTTTTATGACACCCACGGGAAGAAATAGGATGGTGCTATTCTTTACGTCCGGCAACACACGGACATTTCACACACACGGAAATTTAATTACAGATAATAAAATACTACACATTTTGGTGTAAAATATGTCACAGTCCTTTGCCAGTTATTTTACTTCTGACAGCAACCAACCAGCAACCTTATTGCAACTAAAATAAAGATCACTGTGATGCTAGATCAGAGGTAAAATAAAGGTCACTGTGATGCTAGATCAGAGGTAAAATAAAGGTCACTGTGATGCTAGATCAGAGGTAAAATAAAGATCACTGTGATGCTAGATCAGATGTAAAATAAAGATCACTGTGATGCTAGATCAGAGGTAAAATAAAGATCACTATGATGCTAGATAAGAGGTAAAATAAAGATCACTGTGATGCTAGATCAGAGGTAAAATAAAAGTCACTGTGGTGCTAGATCAGAGGTAAAATAAAGATCACTGTGATGCTAGATCAGAGGTAAAATAAAGGTCACTGTCATGCTAGATCAGATGTAAAATAAAGGTCACTGTGATGCTAGATCAGAGGTAAAATATCTGTTGAAGTTCTGTACGTATTTCAATCACTTCATCACACAGTCATTGTTCCACACGAATGCTTCAGAGCGTTTCAACCAATAGGTATGAACATAAATTTGTTGATACTGTCGGCAAACTCAATTACAAACAACCATCGCACATACCTCTCGCAAAATGACAATGTACTGTAACGATATAATTAAACTCTGGAGGTAAATTGACAATGAAATAACAGTGTAAGATCGCAGGTAGATTATAGGTGTATAATGTAGGAACAACATGGTTCCCAACGATTTTATCATCAGTTACCCACGTTTTACTGAAAAGGTTAAAGGTTACATTGAATTTCATATTTGAGTAGATAAATAAAAGTTAAATTGCAATGTCATAACATAATAAATCGCTTCTGTGAAATTGTTGAATCGACCTAGATTTGTTTGCAAGATACATTCTCAGAATTTATGATATCGAACTTTTGGTTTATCTCGAACGCTTTAGTTTCAGATTTTTCAAGCACAACAAACTTTTTCATTCTTTCTTTTCCCAAGAAATTCAATAACACGAAAACTGAAAAATAATCACTAGGAACGAAAAGATGCAGACATAAGCACAAATTCATCTCAATTCTCGGCGCGACGTTCCTCAAGAGCACGATTCTATTTTCAAAACACTTCGCCGATTAATTTAAGCTCGTGACTAGCTTATAGAATTTAAGTGCTAAGTAAACATTCCAGGTGAGAATGTTTGTTTGTGTGTTAGGAATAAATAATGTTGTCGTACCTGTGCATCTCCCGCGCTTGCTGGCGTCCTGGTACGGGTGTTAGCGATCGCACGGTCGGGGGCACACTGTCGCCTGTTGGTTAGTTAAGGGTGGTCTAGGTGTATATAGAGCTGTTTATACCATTCACGGTATTTATATTGGTGCCTATTTGAAGGTAGGAGTCCCGCATAACTTTCATGTAAATTTAACTGGATGGAATAGTTGAATGGATGTTTAAATGTAAAGGTAAACGTGTTATTGAGCGAGTAGTTTCGATCTCATTGCATCAAGCGCAAGTTTCCATTGCAAATAATAGGTTCATCCACTGTAAATACAATGTGATAACGTTTTCGTACCAAAACCTCTCTGTCACACAATCTTTAGACTAATCTAGCTGAAAAAGTGACAGCTATAACTAAAGTGACATCTATAACTAAAGCTGATATCAGGTGCTTCACTCGAGTGAAAATTCAACGTTCACACGACACCATATATTATATAATTATGTAAACCTAGCTATTACTTTATTTAGCATATAAGGAAATGTAAAGCACTGTTTTTGGAAAATAAACAAACAAACAAACACCGAGAAAACTGAATAGGAATGAACGTTCATCTGCTCATTTTAATTCATTTTTCGATCATTCAGTAGGCGAGTGAAGGATGCAGAGTGCCGTAATTCAACATCGTTGGATCGGATAACTAATAAATTATATTTTGGATTCATTTTGTAGTCAGATCTTTTTCACTTCGAGTGAAAATAACGAATGAAAGCCAAAAAAATGGACAAAAAGAGACGCGTCTGATATCTGCTTAACTTTCAAGTCACGAGTTAATAGATTACCTATCTCTATATTATATTTAGTTTAACATCAAGTAGTAACAGTTTTTAGTGCTTAAATATTGTCAAAAAAAACCGATGTATATCTTGCGTACAAACAACAGCTCTATACATTTCCTCAGCGTTCTCGCGGTGGGCGGGAGTCACTTGCCGCCCAGCAACAGTTTATACGGGGTTGCCACTCCGGACTGACTAGCTACGTCAAATATTCATTCATTACTACACTTTACTGAAGGACTTAAGTAGGCTACCTACTGAAAGGTTAAAAAAAAACTACATGGATTATTATTTGGGTAACGTTTTTAAAACGCAACCACCATAAAGGGTAAAGCAACTCTTTTACTGTGAGAAAATGCGTTGAAAAAAATGCAGGGAGAGTGCTAACGCAGGCTGCAAAATATGAGACTTCTTTTAAATGCTACAATATTAGGGTCACAAGGGATAATTCCATAATCACCACGCTTGGTAGCTGGAACCGAAATTATTGGTGATCGCAGTTGAGATTTTAGGACGCTGCTACACAGGCACCTTCTGGGCTGGCTCGTTTCATCGTAGAAAACCGCAATAAAAAAAAAACAATGTTGATCCTTTAACTTCAGTTAAAAGCATACCTACCTGCAATTTATTGGAAATCCGCGAAAATAAACGTAAGTTCACGGCTTTATTACCTGAAGAGTTAAGCAGAGATGTATGCCACATCCAAACACATTCATTACTTCTTTAGCTTTACATGCTCTAATCCTAATTCCTCCATAAGAGGCTTAAACTGGTGACAAAAATCGCGATGTTTTTTTTTATTTCTACGATTATGAGGTGAGCCTTTGCCAACACAAACCCAGACTCCTGAGCTGTTACTGAATAACAAACTTGTTTATCCCAAAAAACAAGGAAAATTTATTTCACCAGCAACCCAACGCTCGCAGCAAAAGCTCCTATTATCCGTCCAATATAAATTGCCACTCACACTTACACAATTATCTCCCAGACAGAGGCCACCTATCTTCGTCGCATTACATTGGATGCTGCGGGGACCAACACCCTTTACAATCCCTCTCTTAAAATTGAACTCTAAAACAACGTTATAAGGGTTATGCTGGGTGAATTTAAAAGATTTTTTTCAGTAACTGACCCATAAAGGTTTGATGGGTTGTTTTAGAAACTTGTTTGATTGATGACATCGATTTACTTTTTTTAATTGTCATGTCTGCTGCAAGGGTAAGCTGTTAACACCGCCAGGGTCTGGCTTTAGTAATCTATTTTTGGTTGGATGGAACAGTTTTCTAAACACGAGCGTTTGATTTTCCAGATTTGTGTCTGTTTATCAGTTTTTTAAGTGATGCCTTTAATTAACCGGATCTTTAGGTACTCTCGCTCTCTGTGGGAGTGGTTCCGTGAAAAGGGACGGAAGTGAAGTGACGGATATTGTTTTTGTGTTAGGGATTTTTGTTTTCAACATTTTAGTTCCTTTTTTAGGGTTCCGTACCTCAAAACGAAAAAACCAGCCAAGTGCGAGTCAGACTCGCGCACGAAGGGTTCCGTACCATTATTTATAAAAATGGCAAAAAAAAACACGTTTTTTGTATGGAAGCCCCATTAAATATTTTTTTATTTGAATTTAATTATTTATTTTTAAAGTAAATATATAATTAAATATTCTGTGAATATTTCAAGCGTCTACCTGTTGCCGTTATTAATATAGAGCAAAAACGAGCAAAAAAATCACGTTTGTTGTATGTTCTGTTCTGTTTTTTAGTATTTGTTGTTATAGCGGTAACAGAAATACATCATCCGTGAAAATTAACACTGTCTAACTATCACGGTTCATGAGATACAGCCTGGTGACAGACGGACAGACAGACAGACAGACGGACGGTCAGCGGAGCCTTAGTAATAGGGTTCCCGTTTTACCATTTGGGTACGAAACGCTAAAAATAATTATAGGTGTATAGCCGCCAGCATTGGAACCTGCAACTTGTTGCTTTAAAAGCCGGTCTGTAATCGTCTGAGCCACCGAGAGATACATTCTGAATGAAGTACTAAAGATAAAGTAGGTTTTTAAATAAATAATTAAACTTTAATTAACTGTCTCGTGGTGCCTGTAGTCCGAGTATTTGGTTTTAACCCCTTTTTAGGGTTCCGTACCAAAATGGTAAAAAGGAACCCTTATGGTGAGATTTAGTCTGTCTGTCTGTCTGTCACACCTGGATATCTCAAGAACTACTAATGCTATCAACTTGAAATTTAAATTAGTTTTAGATGACGTTTGCCCAACTATTTTACAAACAAGAAAGAAATAAAAAATAAAAAATCTTTTATGCAAAAGGGACTGAAAAACTGAGTCTTAAAAATTTGATGTAAGGCTACCAGGGCATGTGGGGTATCATATGAAAGAACGCTGTTTGGACATTCTCAAACATATTTTTTTTTTTTGGGCAGCATACTTTCCGACTTTTGATGAAAAAAGTTTGCATAGATAAAAATCTGAAATTATTCTATGTGATAAAAGTTTATGTAAAGATTACAGAAAAAAATAAAACGATGTCTCTAATTGGCACAGTTTTTCAAAAATCATCAACATCATATATACGTACGGAACCCTCGGTGCGTGAGTCCGACTCGCTCTTGACCGGTTTTTTATTAAATACAACCAAATTCACAGATTGTGAGTGTAGTTAGATTTTCTGCCGTTCGAAGCCACCCACGGTATGACTTTTATGGGCCCAGAAAATGGCCAAGTGAATCGCAGAATCGAGCGCGTTGAATTAATAAAAAATAATCAGTATCGTTTTTAATTATCCACCATTTAAGTTGACCAGAGAACTTATCCGGAAAGACTGGCACAGATTACGGTTTGGTTACGTGCATCAAAAACTTCTGCATCGAGGGACAGGAGACCATAAGGCCTCTGCCTTGAATCTTGCCGGCAGCGGGGTGGCAGCGGCGGCGGCGCGGGAGCGGCAGGATCTAATGCGTAAAATCAAATGGACCAGCCCTCGAAAACAGCGTCGTGGCAGCGGCGCGGGGGCGGGCAACGAGCGGTGCACTCCAGTCAACCGGTGACCGCCCGCGCGTCTGCATTGCAGTGTTGTGCAATTTATTTTTGTGACGTGTCGAATCAAAAAGATGTTGTCGCCGTTGTTCAGAAATTTCGTTCGCGAATAAAAACAAATAACTCGACGAAACATCCACGAACACAACACTACGCTATAGTGCCGCGCAATCTGCCCGCTGGTTTCGAGACGGGTCGGCGTTGCTCGCGCCGCTCCCGCGCCGCCGCCGCCGCCGCCGCCGCCGCCGCACGCCGCACGCCGCAAGATTCGAGGCAGAAGCCTAACAGCTAAACGGGTGTTGTTTCCAAAGTGAATGTCGCAGTCGCTCATAATACTAATTGACAAGGGTTACGCCCAGTGTCGCGTTGCCGAGCCAATTTCCGGATCACTACCAGCCTTTTATGGTGGTTTTGTACTTATATAGCATCCTATTATTGGCATTGAATTACATTACATATAATATTAATTAAAACGGTACACCAAAACATAGATGAAAATGTTTCACTACTACGTACTAGTACGGGTTAGCGGCACATCGAATAAGTATTACTAATAGTAGGTTTAGTACATATTATTAATACCTCGTGCTTTTTCCTTTTTTTTTCGCTTCCTTTGCTTAATGCAGTTTTCAAAATAATACAAACTTATTTTACAAAACAAACAATGGCTCACTGAGTACATTCATTCCTCTCCCTATTTCATTTGTCTTAGTACGAATAGCGCGAAATTAGTCAGTTCGTTGGATGCGGAATGAATCACCCTTTGAAGACGGAAATTATTCAGCTTTTAGACTGTTTTAAATAATGTATTCTATAGCACTGACGAGTTGAGTTTAAATAATATCAAAAATTGTGCAATCAGGCTCCTTTAGAAACATCGGCAAACCGTTTTTAGTACCACGGACACGAAAGTTTGTATGGGCTACGTATTTTTTACGTAGGTAACATGTTTTTCGGTAGCTAGGCTTTATAAAATTAGATACGACGAAAATTGGTAATGTTTTTTTATTGATCAAGTGAGTCCTTTGCTATAAATTAATATTAATTTAACGCCTGTAAAAATAATACTATTTCACATAAGTACAAACAGAAAACAAAACGAGGAAGCTCAAAAATTTTAGTACTAGGGCTGCAAAAATGGTGGAGCAGTTGCTTTGACCACAGCACAGATGGCAGACAAGCCACTCTAGACCTCTCTCCTCAGCTAAATTTACCAGGATACTGTCAGCGTTATAGAGTAAGTAATCTTGAATGGGCTTCCATAAGTAGAACAGGAATCCTTCTAACAATATTATTGATATTGGTATCTGAAAAAAAGAGATATTTGCTAATGTGCATAATACTCGTATGTTGAAAAGAGAGGATGGCTGTGTTTTGGAAAGAACTTCCAGCTACCTGCAAAACATGAATGCAGTTAGCGAGGCTGATCCATTCAAAACGATTAACTATTTTCCAGTCGAATTTTCGGTTTGTAGTTGTCATCGGCAATAGCCAGTTCTACCAACTGCTGTGTTCATTCCTACTCTTCTTTTCGTGTCATGCTTCCCTGGTTTATGATTTGTAGGTCATTCATATAATTGGCTGACAAAAGATGCTGAACTGGATAATGAACTTACCTCTAAAATTAAAAATAGTAATTTGCATTTTTTAGAGACAAGCAGGGGAAAGAGATCAATCTGGCGAAGAACTAGGCACACGCTCAATAAGTAGACCAGGTTTGAAGTGAAGAATTTGTTTCTGAGTATTTTAGCTGTAACAAAGGATAATCGAGGAATAATAAAAGAATACCGAGGCTAATAAAGGGGGAGGCAGTTAGGGAACCTATCAAACAAACACCTAGCTGGCACACAAAACAGATAAAGAGAATTTTAAAGAGGCTTTGGTGAATATTTTCATTAAGATTCTTCTTCATAGCGTTTCGATGGCAATTAGTGATAAGTGCCATCAGTAGCGTCCATCAGTTAGGCATCAGGAGACGTGGGCCACAATAGCACGTGTCTTATCGTTTGAGGAACAGCACCACATTTGCACTGAACAGGTTTCCCTTGCTTCGCCCAACCTATGTCCGGAGTCAATTTAAGAACTTCCAGGTTAGGCAAGGCAACTCATGTCCAGGTGGGATATTTGCTGGGAGATAGCAAGTGGAACAAATGGGATGGCTAGGGAAGCACAGTGCAGATATTTTGTTGTCGTTTGTACAGCATCTGCTACGATATGTTCACACAGTAGGATAGCATATAATAAAAATAATCTAAGAATAAAATATAATTTTTTTGTTGAATCTAACCTAACCTGTACTATACATGTTTATAAGAGATCAGTGTTCTAGCTCCATTGGTTTTTGTTTGGTTTTGAAATAGCTTAAGAAGTGTAGGTGCCAAGGGTGCCCAAGGGTCTCAAAGGTACAAGCATCAATTAACTATTTTCAGAATATGTAGATACTTACAATCATACAGTATATGAATTTCATTAATAAGGAAAGATAAGGCCACCACAAGAGCAATAGGACTTGTCATAGAATTGATATTATATAAATTAATATTATAAACATTAATATTTCTATAAAAGTAATGTACGTATAGTAAACAAAAGTGACAGTGACATTTAACTGACATAAGGTTCTTTTTGGTATTCCGTCGTTACATAATATTATTACGACTTTTTTGATTATGATCTGGGGAATTTACATAGTTTTGCTCATGGGGTATATATACTTCAGAGTTGTTTTGCTTAAATAATCGCAATATTTTTCATTGTAAAATATTTGTGGCTACTAGGAAAACATAATGTAATAGCTGGTTAAACACGACGTCGTGTCGACTGTAAACTTTTACGACCTCTCGTACTTTGACGTGGCCAGAGTACACGTGAACTGTATTGTACAATGCGAACCATTGTGATATTGAAGTGTTCATAAGCCGCCTCGTTTTCTAGCTAATTGTCTATAACTAGTCTATTCACGACTACGTGAACTGATATAGTAGAAATCGTACCAATACAATAGAAAAACTACTTTTCAAACATCGATTTCCATACACCCCGTAGGGTATAGTTAAAAATGTCCTAGATTCTCGACTGGTCATAACTTATTACTTAGATTTACCACGACTATTACTTAAATATTAAATAGTTATAATAATAAAACGGACATCTTGTCTTTCCAGCTCAACTATGAAGCATCGAAAGGATGATTCAAAAGTCAGCAAGACTAAATATTGAACATAGTTCTAAATCAAATAATTACATACATGTCCTATCAGCTCTGACCTAGCTTCCCCCAATATCTAATCTGAAGTCTTTTACGATGTTCAAAACTGACTATGCCACACGGAACCTTGTATCAGGTAAAACAAATCAATATCACTTTTAACATATACACGACTGGTCCCAAAATAGTAACGACTCGAAATAAATAAACCATTGCTATTGATTTAAGGCGTGTATAGACCAACTTAACGTAGTTCAAACAATCGTGTCCTGTAATTATTGAATTCTATAATTTTCTACGATGAAAATAAAAATAAAAAACCAATACATATAGCCGTACTAAATTCAATGTCATTGACGCAATCCTGCTGTTGGATTAGCCAGTCAGCAAGGTTGGTAGCGAGGCTGGCTTCCCAGGGTCCGTCAGAAGTCCTTAAATGTTCTTGGAGGCTCTTTTGAGATTATTTTCTGTCTAACTATTTTAAAAAGGCCTGTTAATAATGCTATAATATTAAACGGTAATTCGGGCGACATTTAAAAAAAAAAATTTGTCTGTTTGTAACGTCAAAATAACAGCTTGTTACTAAATGCACATGAAAGTGTAATCGATACCTAAAACAAAAAAAACGATAAATATTAAATATTTTTGTCTGTCTGTTTGTTCCCACTAATCTCCGAAACGGCTAAACAGATTTTGACGAGACTTTCACTGGCATATATCTGAAGGCCAATTCTCGTAATTTAAAACGTTCAAAATCTAGTCGCAATCTCATCTTGGCGACAAGCAAACGTCAAAAAATTGTTAAAATGTAGGGAAATAAGAGGTATTTTTGACAGATTGAGACTGAGATCAGACTGTGAACGTTCTTAAAATTAGTAGAATTGCCCCTCTGATGTATTAAGAAGTAACTGAGGCTACTTTTATTTTAGAAAAAAGCCATTGTATTATTGAAGCCTTGATTCTGGTTCCACTGAATTAAAGTATACACTGAGTACATGTATTCCCCCGAATTAAAGGATTCAAATGAAAATAACACCAACCAACTAAACACAGGGTTTTATAACATAAATAAAAGATTTAAGGAACGTACACTGAGCAAACATTGACATTTTGGACATTGAGCATCATTGACATTTTGAACATTGAGCAAATATTGACATTTTGCACATTGAACAGTGAGCTCACTTTTATTTTAAATAACTTCATGCTTTTTTTTATTTGCTTGATTGAACATTCCCGTTTTATTGTTTTTGTATGATTTTCCATATAACTTCAAGATTAACTTTTGACCAACATTTATTTCAACAAATGGTTTCAAACACAAACCTATGATACGAAAATACTCAGATGATCTTCAAAGACCATAAGAAAAATAAATACTATTAAGACACCCGCCCAGTTCTACAAAGACTGAATTAACCAAGATTCTGAAAAACAAAAAGAAAAATCATAATTTCTACAGAAATTCCATCTGTCTTTACGACGACGCAGTCATAAAATGGGGACATAAAACATGTTATCGAAGTACACCGAAACTCATTACAAATGGAAATCAGAAACTTAGATTAAAAATTTAAGATGAAACCAAGATGATTATACGCATAAACGCAGATATAATTAAAACTGTTGTTATTTCATTATTTGTGAACAATGTGCTCAGAATAGAAGCTACGGATTTATCTTCAGAAGACGACAAGTTGTTTACTCTAAATGAAGATGAGGATGCCGTTAACATTTATGAAGAACCACCGCTCTATGCAAAATCGAAAAGTGTTTTAAGACAGGAAAATGATGAAAAAGAAGAAGATATAAAATCTCTTTTAGAAGAGAAATATAAGTTTCGGAATGATGAGACGTCTACGAGGTTTAAGGTGGCCCGCGAGGAGAGAGGGGGCTACCCAGGTTTGTTTGTATACTTATCTACATATCCCAATATAACTCATATGAGCGTTGGAATTAAAATAATAAAGAAAAGTCAGCTATAGGAATTGAATTTAAGGCTTCTACAGACTGGCGCAATATCGCGAGCGCGACAGGCAGTGCGACCCTTGTCGCGCCCGGAATATCACACCAGTCTGTAGAAGCCTTTAATAAGTCTATTTTTGTAAAGAGAAGAAAAGAAGTGAATGTGGAAATGTGTGTGTAAATAGTTGAAGTGATTAGCCTCCGCACGAGTATTGCAATTTACTTCGATTCGTTGCTTAATCAGTTTAGTTTAGAAAATATAGTTTGCTTTTTAAGACAGTATTTTCGTGAAACCAATTTTCGTTTTATTGTTATTTCCGGTGTTATTCACATGTTTTTTTTCGGGGTTGTCCGATCAGTGTCGAAACCGGATGGATCCGTTTATTACGAGCTCGTCAAGCGGCGGCGGGTGACCGGCTCGAATTCCACACAAACATGTGAGTAATACCGTAAATGATATCGAACTTTTTAGTTAGGTCCCCTTCTTCCCGTTACCTAATAAATAATGAGTCCAAACGGCCCATCCTTATCATTCTGCCGATAGACGTCCACTGTTGGATAGTCCTCCTCAAGTAAGATTCTTCTATTAGCAAAATTACCCGAAGTACCTACTAAGACAACAAGCTATTGTAGAACATGGTGCAACTCCATTAATCCTTTAGTCTAGTCCAGCATCAGTAGTAGCTGAACATTCAACTGTATAAACATCTTTCCTTTACTTCCATTGCATCAAACGTCAAAACCTTTCTCGTCAAAAGCTCATCAAACGCCCTAGATCGAAGGCGCACAAATAAGGAATCTTACAGTAGAGACAATTGTGAACTCTTTACATTTTATATCCTCCTAGTATTTCCCGAGAACCATGACGATCGTAACATAGCATGGGCTTTCCGGTCGTATGCTGTGCGTCGCATCGTGGGTGGCATGGAGACCACCGTCAGCATGTATCCATACAACGTGGCCATCTCCAGGAACGCTAAGCATTGGTGTGGAGGATCCATCATTGATGAGCAGTGGGTGCTCACCGCGGGACACTGCTTGGAATCGTGAGTTTTAGAGGATTTTCCTATGTAGATTATTAAAATTTAAGCGCAAACCCAACAAAAAACCCGAAGTCGATGAATCAAAACGAAACAGGTGATTTCTAAATGAGTTTCCTGAACCGACTTCCAAAAAGGAGGCGGTTATAATGTGTTCGGCTGTATTTTGTTTTTTTTTGTTGTTCACAGAAAACCTCCGTCAATGATGGACCGATCTTGAAAATTATTTTTCTTCTTTGTAAGAGTGTGCTCCCGAGGTAATCCCATTGCCACCAAATCAGGATCTAATGAGGGGATGCCATGGAAATCGAGGGGAACCCTCAAATTTTATAGGCTAGCCTATAGCGATTTGGGTATTATTTATAGTAACTCATGCATTTGCTTTTGGAAATCACTATTTGGTGAAGTGGAACTGATGATGGAGATGGCCGGTTGTTCCGGTGGCCACAGATGGCCACCGGAACAACATAATAATAAGTATTTAACGGGTTTCGATTCGATTAGGTAATTTAATATTATTATGGTTGCTTACCAATTTATGCTCGTCACAATGCATATGGTGAGTGACAGTTCTCCTGGTTCTTACCAGGAGAACTCCTCAACAATTAACGTCAATTAACGTAATATTTTGTAAAAGGTGATGAGCAGTTGACATATGGCTATTGTAACTTAGATAAATTAAAAACTGACCCACTAAAAAGTGAAAAATAAACAATTTTTTATAAAAAAAAAATAACCGACTTCCAAAAAACACTACAAAGTGAAAAATAACTTTAGTTTCGGAAGTCGGTGGCAAAGAACTAAAATGTAGATCCAAAGACACCGACTTCCGAAATTAAAGTTATTTTTCACTTTGTAGTGTTTTTTGGAAGTCGGTTATTTTATTTTATAAAAAGTTTTTCATTATAACCTCATTATCAACCAATGAAAGTCATACGTATTCAATTTTCCAGAAGTTTTTGACAATCTGCATGACGACTGCGTACCCTATTTTTGTTGAAATCGGTTCGGAAGGCTGTAATAATAATGTGCTAAGTAAAAAGAAATATAAGATCATTTATTGCATTTGGCTTTGCCATATTATGTATTGCCGTTTCAGAAGTACATAATTATCCATTAACTTAACTGAAACGGCAATACATAATATGGCAAAACCGTAGGCAATAAATGATCTTATGTTATTTACTTAGCTCATACATCCTACTGAACCGATTTCGAAATATTTTTTTTTTTTTATTCATTACGAATAAATTATTTTTATAATCCCTTTTAGTTAGATTAGTAATGAACTAATAAAAGAGCATTAATCATAGCCTCCCCTGTTATTTACTGTACGCGTTATTCCTTTCACATTCATACATTTGCAGAGCCTATGACGGAAACAAGAAGAAGCTGCAGCCGTTTATCATCAGAGCCGGAAGCTCTTTCCACAACCGAGGAGGTTACCAAGCTCGGGTCAATAGGGTGGGTCTTATACACGGTCAAATAAAAATAGTTAGGGAAACTCTGCAAAAGTGATGGGTATCAACAACAAAAGAAAAATATTTGTTGTTGTTTTTTTGGGATCAACGACCTGTAGCGGCATCAACATCGCCACATGCAAACTACGCGTCACACTGACGTCATGCAAATCCTGCATCGCGCAAGCATAGTTTACCACGCAACTAGCATATAATATATACATATACACGAGTACATCGTCCCGACATCAACCGTCGGGCAGTTGCCCACCAGACACAACACCCGTCTGGTCGGAGGTCACTCATCCTCCCTTTTCTATGGAGGATGAGTGAACTTTACACCCTGTTCCTTATACCTCTAAATACCCATCGATACCCATAACGTCTGTGAATTTTGCATAAAAAAAAGAAACTTTTAAAGCTGATATTTTCAAGAGCCCTTTCTACATTTCCAGGTATTCTTTCCCCGCAAGTACGTGCCTGGTAACGCGGACTATGACTACTCATTGCTGCGCCTAGATCGGCCCATGCCAATAGGCAGGAACATCGCTGTTCTCAATCTACCATCGAAGGATTACGTGATGAAGGAGAACGATATTCTCATCGTCACAGGATGGGGAAGTACTGATGTGAGTGAAATTGACAAATTATAAATACTGGATAGTATAAAATGATGCCATCCAACCAAAAATAGTAAACGATGTTACAATAATGATAATATATAATAATATAATGCCAATGAATATCTTATTGACAAATATTAAATTGCCTGTTATATACATACAATAAAATCGTAAACTTTCTGTGTCTTTAAATTAAAAATTTTGCAAAAAAAGTACTGGAAGACGCAAGAAATAATTTATAGTACATAAAAAACAGTTTTTGAAATGTTTGTCTGTCTGTCGGTTAGTTTGTTCGTTTGTGAGCGCATTTCGTATAAGCCTATCGTTGGATTCAAAATCGAATTACTGAAAGATAAGAAACTTTATTGTTAGTAAAATTTTGCGTTTATTTCATCGAAATCGACCTACAGAATCAAAAGATATTAATTTTTTAAAGTTAGCAATCTCTTAGCGCCGATTCGCGTCGAGTTACGCGTGCCCGATGACGGCTGCGGTGTCCTGTCGCTTCTGTTTGTGTTTCAATGGCGATGGCGGTTAGAAATTACTTGAAGATTTCGATGTGGTTTTCACTACTATATTCATTGCTCTAAGAAGAACTAATATAGGGTGCTTCACAGGACGAACCCCTGCTCAAAAGGAATTATTAATGAAACATCTGCATTGCCGAATTACTTCGGCCGATCGCATAAATTCGAGCTTTCTTCTTTGTTAGGTACTGGATACGGGGAGACAAGTGAAACACGCGACAGCTATAAACACACTGCTTTATTGTCTGTAAAACACCTAGCGTCGGCGCAGCCACGCACACATACACAGTCCCTCCCCCTATTTAACATAAATAGAAAATTACAAATATTTGTTTTACAAGAATTGTTTATAATCTACCCTGGTTATGTCCCGCAGCAGTCTGCTGGAACATCTCGAATTCCGAGGTGAAGGTGAGGATGACAATTCCACCTCATTCCTTTCTCCCTCCCCACTATCCGTCAGCGGTTGAGAACCGCTGGGTTCGCTTTGCATTCGTTGTCCAACGTTAAATCGGAAAAGTCCCCAGGTCGAGGCGTACCTTTATGTAATACTATTTGATTTTTATGTTTTTTGACGTCTGACGAAGAAACATGGTCTTTAATTAAATATAACACTTTACCCAGTCTTTTAATTAGGGTACCTTTGCGCCACAGAAATTTGCAATTGTTCAGATATTTTTTAAACATAACCTCATCGCCCGGCTTAAACACTTGTTTATTGTTGCCGCCATAGTACTTAATTTGCGAGCACTGTTTTTGTTTTACATCGTCGGTTAGTGATGTGAGTGGGGTCGACGTTAAGTTGGGTTGGAGTAAATCAAGCCGTGTTCTGAGTTTTCGCCCAAACACCAATTCAGCCGGTGAGAACCCCGTGACAGAATGAACCGAATTACGATAGTCAAACAAAAATTTCAAAATTTTGAGCCGACACTCATTCCTATTATGAGAAACTAGGACGCTTGACTTTATGCCCTTTTTAACAATTTTCACAGAACTCTCTGCTTGTCCGTTACTAGCAGGATTGTATGGTGGTGATGTAAGGTGAGCAATACCATTTAATAAACAAAATTTTGTGAACTCAGTGAATGTAAACGCAGTGCCGTTATCGCTAACAATCGTGTGTGGTAATCCGTACTTAGACATAAAATCATAAAGTTTTTCAATAACGGTCGCCGAGGTGGTAGATGTGGTCACGTCATATATTTCTAACCATTTTGTGTGCGCATCCACCACTACTAAAAACGTCTGATTATTCATTGGACCCAGGAAGTCTACGTGTATTCTATGGAATGGCGCACCAGGAAACTTCCATGGTGCTAACGGCGCCCGGGGTGGCGAGGGCCGTAGCTGTTTGCATATTTCACACGAGTGTATCATTTTCTCTAGCACTGCATCAATGCCCGGGAACCAAACCCGTGACCTAGCCTCTGATTTCGTTTTTACGATACCTAAATGTGAGGTATGTAATTCTAATAAAACCTTTGACCGCAATGATCCGGGAAGAACAACTTTATGTCCCCTCATTAAACAACCGTCTTCATATGACAATTCTGTCTTACATAAATGATACGGTCTCAACTGTAGGTCCACTACCTTTTTAGGCCATCCCTTTTCAACATAATTTATAAGTAACTGTAATGCCGTATCCTCATTAGTAGCTTTGCGTAACTCATTCAAGGTCAGCGGCATGTCGCCTTCGACAACAAAGTTAACGTATGATGCGCGATCAATGGGAGCGGCGGCCGCGGCGGCGTGTGCGCCGAGGTCGTCTCCCTCCCTCTCGGCGCGAGCCCCTGTCTTACATTGTAAACTCGCCGGAGACAGATAGTCCGCATTGTTATCAGCGCTCCGGACATACTCAATTATGTAATTGTATGCACTTAAAAACATTGCATATCTCTGCAATCTATTAGCGGTCACCTCCGGTATACCTTTATGTTTTCCGAAAATAGTAATTAACGGCTTGTGATCCGTGCGTAATATGAATGGATCTGACCTGCCATATAAATACTGATGGAACCGACGTATTCCAAATATTATTGCTGTCGCCTCTTTTTGTATCTGAGAGTAATTCTTCTCGGCCGTGTTCAACGTGCGGGAAGCGAATGCTACCGGGCGCTCGAACCCGTCATTATCTATTTGGGATAGTATAGCACCCAAGCCACACGGCGAGGCATCGACGGTTAAAACTGTTTTAGCGTCTGAATTAAAGTGTGTTAAGACCTGATCAGACGTTAAACCAATGCCTATGGCATTAAGTCCGCCTCTGTACATTTCTGTGCTTAAAGTATTAAATAAATAAATAAATAAACAAACGTTTTTTAATTTCTTCGAGCGCTTGTTGGTGTGACGTAGACCAAACCCACTTAACTCCCTTTTTTAATAGTTCATACAAAGGACTCAAGATACAGGATGCTCCAGGCACGAAATTTCTATAATAATTTACAAGGCCTAAAAATGATTGCAATGTATTAACGTCAGTAGGTATGGGCGCATCAGCCATAGCTTTCACCTTTGCTGGATCTTTTTGTAACCCATCTTTGTTTATTATGTAACCTAAATATTTAATTTCATTTTTGAAGAAATCGCATTTTTCTTTCTGTACCGTTAACCCTGCATCCTGAAGTCTTTGCAGAACTGTATTCAACTTGTTCAGATGCCCCTCCGGGGTCCGGTCAGTTACCAAAATGTCATCAAGCAGACATAGGACCCCGTCAAGTCCCGAAAGCACCGTTTCCATAGCACGCTGAAATATAGACGGCGCACTAGACAGTCCGAAAACTAATCGTGTATAATTAAATAAACCCCGATGTGTATTGATACATGTGATCGGTTGAGACTGCTCGTCTAACAAAAACTGATTATAGGCTGTAGTCAAGTCAATTTTTGAAAACTGATGGCCCCCGTACAATTTTGTAAATAGTTCGTGTACCGTGGGTAGAGGATATTGTTCTATTATCAGCTGTTTATTAATAGTAACCGAGTAGTCGGCACACAATCTAACCGAACCGTTGTGCTTAAGCACGGGAACAATAGGTGACGCGTACTCAGAGTGCGTTACTGGTTTTAGAACCCCTAGGTCCACTAAGCGTGTTATCTCTTCGCTAACCTTTAACGCGCTTTACAGAATATCGGTTTCACACTATCCTTTAATTTTAATTTAACACGGTATTTATTAAATTTATCAAGCTTATCAGAAAAAACTTCCGGGAAACGCGATTGCAATTGGTCCTCTATACTCTGCTCACCCTCCAAAAAGTTACACGGCGTTAACTTTAGTTTAAATCTTGAAATGACATCCCTGCCTAATAATGGTGGTCCGCCATTGCGAATGACGTACACGTCCAATGAGTGAGTTTGTCGCATGTACTATATAATATACTATATAATAACAATATTATGAAATGTGTAGGGTACGTAAACCTGCCGGTGACGTACGTCACCGGCAGGTTTACGTACCCTACACATTTCATAATATTGCCGGTGTAGCTAAAAAATTTTTTATTGGAATCTAGTAACGGAATATTACTGAACAACTTTCTATAGGTACCTTCGGATGTAACTGTCACCGCTGATCCACTATCTACTTGAACTTGTAAATCCTTCCCGTACATTGAAACTGTCTCTGTCATTGGTTCCCCACCGACTGAGTGTATGTTAAACAATGACTTACCGTCGTCGTCCTCGCTCACATCACCTGTCAACACGTAATTAACTTTGTTACACATTTTACGCAAATGACCTTTGGTGTTGCACTTTTTGCATTTGTAGCTTACAAACCGACATTGAGATGACTCATGATTATTACGACCGCACACTGTACACTTTAATTTACCGGCACTAATGGTTTTAGCACTTTTTTCTTCCTTGACAATCTTGAAGACTGGCGCCTGCTGCCCAAGGACAACCGAAGTTGTGGTGGCGCCCGCTCGCGCGCATCGCACGCTCTCCGCTATCTCCACCGCCTTAGCCAGGGTCAGCTTGTCGATGTCCTGCGCGAACAGCTTTTCTCGTTCATGTCCTGCTAGCATTCCCATCACGAACCGATCTCGTAACGCTTCCTCGACGTTACTAAACTTACAATGTGCCGTAAGTCCTCGTAGTCTTGACGCCCATTGCGTGTATGTCTCTCCCTGCTGCTGTACCGCCGCGTAAAAATTGTAACGCTCGCTGAAGCCACATTTCTTTGGAAGGAAATGCTCATCTAATAACTGCACTATGTTGTCATATGGCACCTCCTGGATGTCCTTTGGGAGGGACCTGTCAACTTATAGGTACCGTCGCTAAGTGCGCTGAGCAGGACCGCCCGTCTCTTGGCTCCAGTGACATCATTCTTCGGAACAATGTCATTTGCAATAAACCATTGCGTAATTCGGCCTTTGTACGACTTCCATTCCTGTACGTTGTGATCGAATGTAGACAAAATGCCGATACTGTTCATTTTCCGATTACTATTTTGAGATGTGGGTAAATACTCGTCGCCACTGTTAGGTACTGGATACGGGGAGACAAGTGAAACACGTGACAGCTATAAACACACTGCTTTATTGTCTGTAAAACACCTAGCGTCGGCGCAGCCACGCACACATACACAACATTCTTTTTCGGGTGGATACATTCGTGTGATATCTATGTTGTCATAAGGTTCAAAATTATATTTCTAAACAGGAGTCCGGTTACGGGCACATCCCGGATCGGTTGCGGTTCGTCCCGGTCCCGGTGATGCGGCTAGATGACTGTCAAAATTCGTACCGGTTTTATATCACGCCACGGATGCTGTGCGCCGGATATGCTACCGGTGGGAAAGATGCTTGTAATGTAAGTGGGATATTACTTGTGATTGAAGTTTTGCGCATACAATTCTGAAGGCGTTAAACTTTCGTCGGCTACCTATCAAATACCCTGGCGTTGATATGACACATTCAGCTTGAGAAAGAGATTGTCACATAGGTAACAGTGAAGGAAACGATGCTCTACAAAGCAGAAGTTTTGTGTAACTCGATGCACCAAATTAACACCCTGATAATTACATTCTTCAGCTACTAATTCATTACTTTCAACTCCATAGCACGATTCCGGCGGCCCAGCAGTGCGAGACGGCGTCCTCCTTGGCATAGTATCCTTCGGTGGCAAGCAGTGCGGTGACCCTCGCTCCCCGGGGGTCTACAGTCGAGTGTCCGAGGTCACGAAGTGGGTGGAAGACACCGTCACAAATAACGAAGCGAACACCGTGCCAGAACTGAAGCAGAAGATAACAAAAGCGAGGCAGAGGGAGAAGGAATTGCAGAAGTAAGTATGACAGCAGTAGAAGAGCTCCTTGGGAAGAAGCTCAATATAACAATACCTAATTCTGCCGCCAAGTTGCGTTTGGATGCCGATGTAATTGCAGGCATACTACCTACAAAGATGAAATGAGGCTTACCTCATTTCATCTTTGTAAGTATTATGTAGACTTAACACTCGAACTTCGACAACCGCCCTTACTGCAAGACAATAGTAGCGATAGTAGAAATCCAACCTAACTTCATAACTGTTACAGATTCAAAGCACGAGTCGAAGACAAGAAGAATAAAATCAAATCATGGCTCCGCGAGACACTGAGATCACCAACTTTCATAGAACTAGCAAAAAAAAAACTTATTGAAGCGGGGTTTCACACAAGAAGAACCAATGATTATGACTCGGTAAATGTGAGTAATCTAGATGATAATATGATAGATGAAATTAATCTAACAAATATGATTAATGATAGAATAATAGAGGACGGTGAAGGTACTGAATCTGATAAATTGTTAAGAACTTTGGCATTGCATGAGGTCATGATAAATGATCAAAGCACAGAAATGTTTCCTCAGAGGGCTCAGTCAAACGAGAGTGACAGTATTGAGAGCTTTATAGCTTATATAGGTGCTGGTAATAAATAAACATTGATAATAAACTGTTGGATTTTTATTTTGTTCGACAGGAATCTTGTATATTTTTCTTGTGAATGAAAAAAAAAAAAAAAAATTGAAAAAGTGTTTATTCAGATTAATAATATAAATACAGAATATTTACTTCTGCCAAACTGCACAGCAGTTTGTTGGCAGACGTAGCTCGCGCTTGGTGTCGTTGAATAACATGTTCTTGAAGACAGCGCCATCTGTGATTTATTTATGAAACTCATAAGAGACGAGCTCACTCAGATACAAGTTCGGACTCAGGCCTTTATTGATAATCAACAGCCGTATATTTATATAATAAAAGCTGTAAACAATTTACTAAAATAATAAAAGTTAATTAAAAGTCTGGTATCAGACAGTGACTCCTGTAGTAATTTAAAATGTCGAAATAAGTTTTTGCCATTCGATAAGAGATGGCGCTATGTTCATTAGTGTTACTATTCGATGCTAGATGGTGCAAGACGTAGCAGCTTTTTTTAGTGTAGGGAAGGTATTAATAGGAGCCTGTGCAATTATAGGCACATTAGACATTAAATTTTAGCTCTGCCTCTGGAATGGCATCGCAACTGTGATATCTCTGGTATTGGCAGCAATGATCACCACTTCCTATCAAGCGGGTCGTTAGCTTGATTGATATAAAAAAAAAAAACTTTTCTGCTAAAGAACCTGTGTCTATCATCAAATAAGCATTATTTATGCTTATATTAATATAAAGGGCACAGAGCAAGCCTGGCTTCACGGGGCAACTGCGGTCTCAGCGCCTCTTCAGAGCAACGTTACCTACATAACCAGAGGTGGTCCTTACTTGCTCACTATTACTGCTAGAATTAAGTAAAATAGGTATAATAAAAATAAAGATGAGGAAAAAAACCATAGACCGATTGTGAAATATTTTATGCGAACACTCTAAAGGAGTTTAAAATATTTAAGAGAGAAGACATGCTGCTAGAACTGTAAAAAAACTGTTATTTTTCTGAGATGAAAAAAGAAACTAAAAAAATAAATAAAACAAACAGTATTTTTTCTGGATTACGTTTTTTCCAAAATTACGAAAATAAAAATATAGTAAGATGGTTATCATTAAAAATGAGATGATATTAGATTTATTTTGTTTAATAAAGGATTACCTTATAGTTTTTGTTAAATATTACTTAGGATATCTCAAAATTATTTATTTAATGTATCACTTTGAAAAAAAAAAATCGGTGCCAAGTTTTTTTTCATGTATTTTTTCCAGATCGTGAAAAAGAACATTTGTTTTTTTTTTTCAATTTACATCTCTACCGCCTGCGCCAACGCAAAATAAATTACAATAGTAACTATGCAGGAATAAGGTTCAAGAGCATGAAAACCTAGAGATGTGTAGTACTCGCAACCGGCGCACGTGGATGCCAAGATGTATTGAACGTTGAACGAAACGTATGAAGTATGTAAGGATCTTATAGATCTAGAATTTAAGTACCATAGACGGACAGAAGTTGGCCTGTTCTTTCCTGGGAAGTTCCTACACAGCTTTATATTGACTCATACAATTATTATCATAATGAGAATGTATTCAAAACAAAATTAATTACAATAGAGGTGGTCCTAACTTAATGATGACTCATCATTTCAGCCGAAAGTCGTCCACTGCTGGACATAGGCCTCTCCTAAAGGCCCCCCCTTTAGGAGAGGTCTATGTCCAGCAGGGAGGGGATTTGCCATAATTGCCACGCTTGGCAGGCGGGATAGCGATCGCAGTATGGTGTTAAAAATGCATAGAGAACGCTGCTGCCCATTCTCTAGTAAGTCCCTTAGTCGCCTTTTACGACATCCACGGGAAGAAATAGGGCAAATTTAATAATGATGACTAATTGGAAGTAATTTCGAAAATGGATGCATGACGAGTTAATTTTAACTAATGATCCATTGTCGACTGCTAATTTACTGTACATTAATTAATTTATTCTATGTATTGATAACAAACATAAGTTAGCTGCGACTATAAACTTATCTGAACGATTAAAATAACTGACAGTTGTGTCACGCTGGTACCAGGGTCGCAGAAGATGCGAGAAATGTGGGTAATGAATGATGTTTGACGATCATCATAATGATCATAGACAGAGATAGATGCAAAGTTGACCTACCTTTAAGTCGGTATAAATAAAGCTACTTGAGAATATATTTCCAAGTGCAATAAGTAATTAAAGCGTGATTCTTCTTTTCTCGTTTCCTCGTTTAAGCCATGCATGCCATAGGTATTTTATCCTGAAGTAATGGGTGCTCAAGACTGTACATGTAGGCTCATGAGACGTGTCAATTTTGCCTCTGGGTAACAAGTGCAATACTACTCGTAGGTCCTGTACAACATAGGACGAACCACATGGGGATTATTGCAGAATGTAATAAGACTGGGAGTTTGCGATTTTTGAACGCCAAAAGTTACAACAGAATTACCCTAAAATGCCCACCCTTCGTCACTTCATAGAGTTTGAGTTGGGAAAAAGTAACCCAACAAACTCCCTAGCAACACGGCTCTTACTGTTATCATAAAAAACTTGTGATTCTACAGTATGTAACAAAAACCCTGTCGTTCCTTTTAGGGACGTATACGTATCGTCGTATTTACCTACAAGCACAGCATTAGTGGAATTATAATTTCAAAAAATTAAGCATTGGCTACTCCAGAAGTCAAAATCAAAGAATGAAAGAGGTCAGTTAAACATTACAAATATTAATAATTAAATATTTATTTGAATTATATTTGTTGAACAATTTTTATAAATGCCTTGCTTTATTACGTATGTATACCGTTTCTTAAAACGTAGGTAGAAGGAACAACAGGGTTTTTGTTACATATTGTATAACCTACAATAGAAACAATTTCCGAGTTCCGATTTTCAAATCACTAGAGGAAGAAACATTCTCAAATGTAACGCTTCGTCAGACAAGCTTCATTCAACTGTGAAGCATCCAAATATTTTGTGAAAATACCAATTAGATTATGTAAAACTTTGACATAATAACCTTAGCACTACCGACTAGGTACAGTCAGCGTCAAAAAGATGTACACATCAACAAGAATACAATGCATCAATGTGTAGCTACAATTAAGCACCCGATGTGTAATATGTTTTATACTTTACTCGTACCTGCTCGGCAAGTACCTTATTACTTTTTAAATGGAGCAGAATGTACGTCATTACTGTTGTACAAATGTGTGGGACGAAAAACTCAGTGAGAATCCATTGTTAACGTGCGGAGCGGGCAGAAAAACTAAATGGAAATCCATTGTTAACATTTTTTTTTTCTATAGCCTACGCTGTCCCACTGCTGGGCAAAGGCCTCCCTCCACTCCTTCCATCCTTCGCGAGCCCGCGCGTCCTCCTTCCAGTTTTGCCGGAACCTATCCAATTCATCCCGCCATCTCCTACGTGGTTAACATAGTTTTTTTTTTTTTTAATTTAGGGAAGTTCAGTAGCTAACCTTATTCACTATAGTATAAATAATGCCAAGCGCAAAATGAAAATAATAGCTACTTTTGCTGAATATTGATTAAAAAAAAAAAATGAATAAGTTAAAATCGCGTGCGGATAGTTTTCTTTTGTTTTATGTATCTGAATTTTCAATGTGTGTTTACGATCTACTCGAAATGCCGTCTAGTAGGGAATGTAGTGATAGTGAAGATTTGATGACGCCGCCAGAATTAATAGCCAAGCTAAAGCCCAAGCTGTTATTGAGAACCTATTGCCCGAGATCTCCAGAAATAAATATAACAACCTTGGCAAAAGTATTACATTGAGTTTTAATAACTGTAATTTTCCTCGTAGGTAACTATAGTATAAAGCACCTATGTATCCCTCGGAAGAAAGTGTGATTCCCAACTCAAACTACGCCCTCGTTCGCAGAAAGTGACCGATTAGGTCACTTTCTGCCCTCGGTCAACAATGTACTATTGTGGCTACATATTGATACAGTAATAAAGAACAATTAGATTGTAGGCAATTAAAGAAATTCTTGACCATGGAGACATCTTTTAGAGGCTGACTGTACACGGTTAGTTGTATAATAACGTTTATTTAGAGTACCGAAAATTGGTCGGAAAAAATACGTCCTCCAGTTTAAGTTCGTTATGTCACTTATTTCGACACTTGAGGCTGTCTTGAATGGGGGGAACAAAACTGAAGAATATATGCCCCGTATTACAGATCCGGGTACAGGCCGATTGCGTGCCAAGACTGAACCATTACTTATACGGGTATCTCAACTATACTCTACCTCATATCCTGCCCTCTGTGCCCCAAAAAATTCAGTCAAAGTGCCCTCTGCGCTGCCACAGAAAACGTCAAATTCTGAATTACTATGGTACCAACGACACAAAGAAGATGATTACTTATAACTAGTACCTACGCCATTTGAATGGTTGAAACTAGTTTCAAGTAGGTAATGATTGAGTTAGGTTCTGTAATACGGGCCTAAGGTCTATTTAATAATTAAATATTGTCGTGAATAAATGATTTTGATGATTTATTTCTGTAAATAGTTTTCGCTGACTCGACAGAAGAAGAACAACGCCAAAATAGCGCTATTGGAGGGCTTAAGTTCGGCAGTCGGATTAACCTCATAATTTTGATGGTGATGTCATAAAGAATGACTGTAATAATAAATTATAGCAACAGAACCAACAGGTTAACTAGCAGAGAACCTCTTATGATTATGACACTTTTTGTACCATTCAGAACGCCACCTGCTATGATCCTTACATACTGAAAAAAAAAACCCTTTACCTAGTTATTAGTTGTAAGTTTGAAGAAATAAATAACGAGATACAAAGAAGTAAAATAAAAGGTAAACAAAATCTTTCCAAAAGTAAATAAATATTTATTTAAAATGTTTCAGACATTTCGCACAAGAGTGGATATGAAAAAAATTTTTTTTTTTATTTGTCCTACTGTATACCACCTCCAAATAAGATCTAGTTTTTATTCCATTATGTAAGATTTTATAACAGTTGACTTACCAAATTAGTTGTTACACAACTTGCTTTGATTCTGTAACCAATTCTTTTCATCTTTGAATCGATTTGCCAAACCTCGCGTTGCGAAAAAATCTAGTCACTGTATTTATTTTTAAGTAGTTAAGAAAAGTTCACAGAAAAACTTTGAAGTGGGGTTTTCTATAGAATTCTGTAAGTTATGTATAATTATTGTGTACTCAAGTTTATGCACACGCATGTTCAAACAACCTACTATTTTATGTAATACGAGTAATCGAAGAAAAATTTGATACAAAACTAGGCAAAAAAATAATAAACTAAGAACGTACCACTACTTGACTCAAAACCAAAAAACATGGGTTTACTTTGAAGTAGTTACTTACTTTGTTTTTTTGTAATTCTTAAAGTTGTTTGACACAGTTTATTTTCAAATCACTCCTTAGGTTTTGGCAATGGTAGTCTGGTGGTTTTTTCTTCCAGGGGGCCTAAAATGGACGCTTTGGCAGAATCATAATATGATCTGCGTACAAATCATATCCCGCAATTCATCAGTCACAGTTTTGTATGGAGTTTCGTAAAATGGTCCAAAAATTATGAATTGCTTTTAAGAAGTCTAATGTCAAATAGTAGTTGTAAAACAGATGAATTGCGGGATGTATGAATTGTACGCAGATCATAGGGCCTAAAATGGACGCTTTGGCAGAATCATACGTACAATTCCTATCCCGCAATTCATCTGTTTGACAGTTTTGTATGGAGTTTCGTAAAATGGTCCACAAACTATAAATTACTATAGTGAAGTCTAATGTCAAATAGCAGCTGTCAAACAGATAAATTACTATGGTACTAAAATTGCGGGATGTATGAATTGTACGCAGATCATATTATGATTCTGCCAAAGCGTCCATTTTAGGCCTCCATATTATGATTCTACCAAAGCGTCCATTTTAGGCCCCCAGGCATTACCTGGGGCCCTAAAAAGAAAAAACCACAAAACCACCATTGCCAAAACCTTATATTTACTTTGTGGTACATAATTACCAAAAACGCAGATTATATTAAAAATAACCCCCTAATGCTGAAACCATTTTAAACTCAACCCAATCCTCAAAAGTTTGCCCGCAAGCTAGATAGATGGCGTTGTTAAATTGCGATTTGCGATGTTCTTACGTAAGAAGATGCATTTTGCAACATTTTTGAACAGCGATAATACAACCCTTACTTCTTTGGACTCTAACCCTTGAAGTAGATGTAAATACGTAATCAAGTCGTATCAAAGCGTTCAACGACATAAATGTTAATGTTGTTACTTCATCTTTATTATTAGAATAGAAAATAACATTCTATGTATAATGTGTACCTACAGTACACCATATTGAAATAAAATGTTAGTATTGTAAATCTACCGGCCCATTGTGCTGCTCGACGAGAAGGGCAAGCTCTTTGAAAGAGTAATTGCAGACCGCCTTGTCGGGCGGCTGATGCGGGTGGGGCCGGATTTGGCGGAGAGCCAGTTTGGTTTCCGCAAGGGGCGCTCTACGGTGGACGGCATCATGCGCGTTCGAGCCCTCACGATGGGGGATGCTGTTGCCCGGGGTGGGGTCGTCTTGGTGGTGTCTCTTGACATCGCCAATGCCTTCAATACCTTGCCCAAGAGTTGCATTAGGGAGGCACTCCGGTATCACCGGATGCCGACCTACCTCTGTCGAGTGGTCGAGGCCTATTTGACGGTCAGGGCCGTCATCTACCCCGGTCACCACGGGGAGTGGAACTGGCGAGAGATGTCATGCGGTTTCCCACAGGGATCGGTCCTGGGGCCGCATCTGTGAGACATCGGTTACGACTGGGTGCTGCGCGCCGACCTCCCTAGCGGCGTCAGCGTAGCCTGCTACGCTGACGACACGCTGGTCCTGGCGCAGGGGAGGTCGCATCAGGCGGCGGCCGAACTGGCGGCACGTGGGGTTGCGACAATCGTCGATAGGATCCGGCAATTGGGACTCGAGGTGGCCTTGCACAAGTCCGAGGCCATGTGTTTTTATGGTCCTCGGAACGCGCCACTGTCGGGTTCCCAGATAACGGCAGGAGAGGTTCACATCGGCGTCGAGTCGACGATGAAGTACCTGGGACTCGTCCTCGACAGCCGGTGGAACTTCGTGGAGCATTTTCGACGTTTGGCTCCCAGACTGGAGCGGGCCGGGGCTGCCTTAAAGCGGCTCCTGCCCAATCTAGGGGGTCCAAACGCCTCCTGCCGGAGGCTCTACCCGGGGTCGTGCGGTCCATGGCCTTTACGGGGCACCGGTGTGGGCGCGTTCTATAAGGCTGCGACCAGCCCGGCGATTGAACGCGTCCCAAAGGGTCATGGCCATCAGGCTGGTCCGAGGATACCGCACGGTCTCCCGTGAGGCGGCGAGCCTCCTTGCCGGACTACCGCCACGAGATCTGGAGGCAAAAGTCCTCGCGCACGTCTGAAAGTGGCGCGAGGAGGCGAAACGCCGGGGTGAAACTCCGCTGCCGCGAGAAATCACGGCACGGCGGACAGAGCTCCGGCGGGATCTTATGGCGGCATGGAGAGTGCGATTGTGCTCCAACCCAGCGCTGGGCACGCCACAATTGTGGCGATAAGTCTCCTCTTTGAAGAATGGCTAGAGAGGCGCCACGGCGTCCTCACCTTCCGCCTGACACAGGTCCTCACCGGACATGGTTGTTTTGGGAGGTTCCTGTTCAGGATAAAGCGGGAGGAAACGCCCGGGTGTTACCATTGTGTGGATCGCCCGGAGGACACGGTGGAGCATACGGTGGAGGTCTGCCCAGCTTGGGCGGAGCACCGCCGTGTCCTCACGGAGACGATCGGTGGCGGCGATCTCTCGCGTCCGGCCCTGGTTCAGGCCATGGTTCGGAGCGAGAGTGCATGGGAGGCCGTCACCTCCTTCTGCGAATTAGTAATGCTTGCGAAGGAGGAGGCGGAACGCGTGAGGGAGAGGCAAGGTTCGTGCCCTCGCGCCCCTAGTCGCCGCAGGAGACGCCCCGGGCGTCGGGAGTCGCAAGCCGATTTCCGGCCACCGTAGGCGCGGGCTTGCGGACGGTGAGCGATGGGTAGCTCACCATCCGATAAGGACCAGGCCCGGGTCGAAGGCGCGTCGTATTCCACGCGCGCCTCAAAGAGTTGTCAGCACCAACTGACGGGGTCCGCTAGGGCCAATGCCTGCCAAGGTTGCGAGTTTGTCCGAAAGTATTGTAAATCTAGACATTTTACATGGCGGGCCACAATGGGCGGTTTTATCGCTAAAAGCAACCTCATAAAGACAACCTTTGGATGCATTATTTTATTTCCTTTAGGTAGTGTAATGTAGGTAGATCCATATTATTTAGTTAGCAAGTATGTCGGTAGATGTAAGTTGTACATGAAGCAGTCTGATTATAGTTCAACGTCTCAACAGTGCTACGCAGCGTAAGTTTGCACTGTGAAAATTACCTATAGTGAGAGCTAGTTTCACCATACTCTGTTAGTTAGTTTTAACGTCCAATTAAATAGATAACTGCCCGTTAGGCGTATTGAGTGTTTCACCACGTACTAACGAATGGTGGATTCTCTTAACAAGGCGTTAAACTTAATCACTGCTACGGAGGTCTTTTTGTAGGCCGTACATTTTTTGTCAGTTGGTCAAATAAAATAAAAGCGGCGTATAATATAATTTTTAAACAGCAAAATGATGATATTTTAGTGAAGTCTTCCGTGAGCACCTTCTAACCCTTATTTTTATAAGCAATCGTCACTACGTCTGTTTTGCCCGCGGCTTTGCCCGCGTGGAGATCGGAAATTTTCCCACGGGGGCCACGGGAGCATACAACCGGTATAAAATGGAAGTATGGATGTATGTATTTTACCATTCACCACCAGTGCAACTTACCACATAAGAGATCCAGCGTGAACTTAACGGAAAAATACATTTAAGCAATAAAGTAAATAGTAGGTGATTCATTCATTTACATAAGTACGAACTAAATCTAATTGACACAGTAACACTTCAACTTTGTTAAAAAATGCAAATATTCAAGTAAATGGCGCCCTTTTGTATTTATAAATTATACGTACTCACTGTGCGTACTTCACGAGCTAAATAGATCTATGTGGCCGCTTAGTTTCTTTATCATCGAAAACTAGTGACAACCATAACGAGTTGTCTATGGTCGCCCGACCCAACCGCGCGCGCACGAGTCACGCTACCGGCTTTCATGGAATAATTCCGTTAAAATTAAACTATCACCGCGCGTGTGATCAAAAAATCTCTGTCATTTTCGGTGCGACCTTCTCTTCATCAGCTCTAGAACAGTAACACTATCAATAGGTGGACGCTCTTCGGCTAGCGATGTCGCAGTCTACGTTGCATTATTCTTACTGATGTTGGCCTGGAATTTGAACAACGTGTAATTAAGCAGGTCGGTGTAACCCCCACCTGGTCTTCCCGGAGTAACAGAAAGTCATCAACTATTGCAGTTGATGCGTATGCTAGAGAAATTATCAGCTTTTTACGGTTATATTGAAATATACATCAATATATTACCATTATAACTTTTGTTTGTAACCCAATATTTAGATACTGTGGCAACCAACCAGAAAAGCTCAGAAACAGAATGAAGCTCGACGAGTCCCAAAGAAATTATTCAACTGTCTTGGAAGCCGCATTACCTGAACATCAGAAAAGAATATTATTGTGGGTAGGTATCTATTTCAAAACGGTGAAGGAAAAAATTCACCTGGCACATGGAAACCAGCATGCCTTAGAACCATACAACCCAAAACATGTGACATCCAGCAATCCGCACTGTGCCACGTGGTGAATTACAGCCCACTCCCTCTCACAGAGCGGAGGCCTGTGTCCCAGCAGTGGGAACATTATGGGCTGATATATTATGCTTCACCCATAGGGCTATGGAGAGGGCTATTCTTGGAATTTCCCTGCGTAATCGAATCAGAAATGAAGAGATCCGCAGGAGAACCAAGTTAACCGACATAGCCCAAAGAATTGCCTAAGGTGGTTTAAAAGGTAGTGGATATATTATTCGCAGAACAGATGGCCGATGGGGCTGAAAGGTTCTGGAGTGGCGACCGCGTACCGGAAGACGTAGTGTTGGAAGGCCTTCCACAAGGTGGACCAATGACCTCCTGAAGGCTGCAGGAATCCGCTGGATGCGAGAAGCAAAGAACTGGTCCAAACGGCGATGCTTGGGGGCGAAATTTGCTCAGCAATGGACTTCCTTCGGCTGAAATGATGATGATATTATTCTTATACTAAGGATCTGGAAGCTAGCCTGCAGCGAAGTAAATACTATTAGAAGCTGGGATGTATGTCCTGAATAGTTATGTATGTGATTACTAAAACACTTAAAAACTAATTCATTCTGTACTTTCGTTCCTAGATCAGCTGGTATACGTAAGCAGACTTTCAACTTGGTCATTTGCAAGTGCATTTATTTGGTCCGTGTGTCTACATACTAATTGTGGGTTTTTTAATTGAATTGAAACACATAGTGCCTTAAGTACTCTTCGTTGTTAGTGGCGATGATTAGGGAAGGCCTAAGTCCACCAGTGCAGTGTTTTGATTGATGGTGATAGATAAAAAAAACGCCATAGCAACGTAGTTGAACTACAAAGTTCAATCATCCAAATAACCAAGGCATTCGTGCGCACATGCCGCCTGCTCGGTACCTATAATTCTTCTTATGGAGCTTATCGGCTTCTATGAGTTTCTTTGGATGACAACAGGAACAAGAATAGAATAGAATACTCTTTATTATGTACACCATAAAAGTTACAGATAAAATGTTTAAATTTTACATAGGGTGACATAATGGGCGGTCTTATCGCTAAAAGCGATCTTTTACAGACAACCTCTGGATGGATTAAAGGAAGCAGGAGAGACAATACTGTAGGTAGTCAGTGGTGTACTTACCATTAACATATACAATAAATACATACATACACAAAGCATACACTTATCTAATAAATATATACAATAATACACATGAAACAAGAGCAGGGAACTGTATAATGTAATGATGATGTTTAAGGACAGAGGAAGTGTTTTTTTACCTGAATCTTAAAAGCAAGCAACAAGCTTCATTCAATGGGATGCACATTGCACATAGTACTACAGCACAGCTCTCCTTTTCTGTATGAAAAGCGTCTTGCTGAGGAATAGTAAGACCATGATAGTGGTATATACACACTGATTATAATGTACTTTGACTATCAAATCTGAGACCACAAGTTCTTAAAGTACAGAGCCGGACTTACTCCCACTTAACTGTATTTATTCTGCAACACTCGTCATTAGCAATTGAAGTTAATTGATAGTGTGTGATCAGAATTAATTAACGTATTTCTTATGACGTAATTACTGCATGACCTTTTATGGAGGGAAAAAATCATTTTCTCATAGCCTATAGATTAAGTCAGTGTTGTATTGAAAGCGCTAATATTAGAGATATAAAATCATAAATCAAAAGTCAAATGACTTTTGATTTTTAATTTTATTTTCGAACGTCAACATTAAATAAAATACAGCACCCGAAAAACAGCAGCCCTTCACCGCTTCCTAGTGCTTTAGCTGGGAAGGAGTGGCGCAACAAACGCCACAGCAGCACAGCTGGCGGATAAGTTATAGTGATAAATAATCACCTGAATTCGCTGCTCGTGTAGACTTGGGTTTGTTTGACATGATACTAAATTGTTTTTTAAATTAATTAGGTGATGATACACAAATCGTTGTGATAATAAAGATCATGCGTTTATGTCAAATGAATGATCAATAAATCTAGCTAACATACTTTACGACACTCGTGGGATTTTGGATCAGTGTATATATATGTGATATATGTGTGTGTATGTGTGTGTTTATATGTGATTTTTTACGAAACCGATAATATAATATAATTATAATGACGAGATGGAAATAACTAAAACGATGAAAAACTGACTGACTCTGATCTCGTAAAGTAGAACTAGTGATGATGTAGAACAGTTACGTATTCACCTAACTACCTTTTGTTCTATGAGAAAGTTTATTAATTTATTAAATTTTAGGCAAAAAATTGCTGGTTACTGTAAATGGTACGGTAAGAGTAATACTCTTATAGACTCATATGGATATTTGTCTGAAATAGTCTTGCCTAGTGCTTAGATTTTAAGCTACTTACAATCGTCAGTAGCTTAAAATCTAAGCTCACGTAACAGCTCATCTAATCACGGTAATTTTAAGATTTCTAGAGCGATTTTAGCTTACAGTGTAACAGAGCCTGAACGCTGAATCATAGTTCACATAGTTGTCAGTAATGACATGTAAACAAACATTATATAAACAATCACTCAGTTATGATACTCTGGTATTGTTTAGGTATTACATTATTTTCTTGTGTTTACCTACAAGTTGAACTGAGAAGAAACTGAAGAAAACTAAATGTTCCAAATACAATTTTGAACACAATTAAGTACATAGTTGCTATCTGACAGTTTTCTACATTGTTTTGAGCCTCTATGGAGCTTCTGCTAGCGCTGATCCAAAGCAATTTCTTACAAATTAATGTCTCATCATTATCTACAAACAATTATTTATCACTGCCATGAAACAAGTTTTGCTTAACAAAATATTATTATAACAAAAACCGGACAAATGCGTGTCGGACCACGCACAATGAAGGGTTCCGTAGTTGGGATGAATTTTTCCCAACTACAAACTTAAAATTGTAGTAGAAAAGTTTGTACGCACAATATTAAGTGATTTACCATGTTATTTTAAGATTCACACACAGACTTCTTATAGGTTTTCCTGTAATCTATAAGTAAAGAACTATTTTCTGTATTTTTTCAATATTTTAGTCTGAACAGTTTCGGAGATAAGGTTAAGGGGGGAAATAGTCATTTTTCATCTATTTTCTTAAATAATTTCAAAAGTATTCTTTCAAAATATAAAAAAATACATATGAAATCCTTAAATCAAGCCCTTTTATTTGATATGTCACACGGTACAGTCAGCAAAACTTTTTTTTAAATTTTCTAATTTGCCCCTCAAAAGTCACCTCCATATTTAAAATAAATTTATTTACCTAACACGTCCGTGTTTGGGTCACATAAGTTCATATGTGTACTAAATTTCAACTTAATCGGTCCAGTAGATTCGGAGCAAATCAGCTGTGACAGATGGACAGACAGACAGACAGACACACGAGTGATCCTATAAGGGTTCTTTTTTTCCTTTTGAGGTACGGAACCCTCCAAATTTCAACTTAATCAGTCCAGTAGATTCGGAGTAAATCAGCTGTGGCAGACGGACAGACAGACAGACACACGAGTGTTCCTATAAGGGTTCCCTTTTTCCTTTTGAGGTACGGAACCCTAAAACAAAAGAAATCACACCAAAACCTTATCAAACCATTAAATAATTTACGAATTATAATAAAAAAGACACCTCGCTTCTGCGTCTGCGCACTATCTATGCACACAGATACAGTTTGATGTTACCACGCGACCACATACAAGTGTCTCTCTGTGTGTGTAGCCCTCTGTTGCAATCCCTTAAATAGGTCGAGCAGATACTAATAGAAAGACGCAGGGCCGGCTTCAAAGATTTTTATCGATATTGATGAGTTATGCGCATTTAAAACATGTATTTTTAGCTATGCTTTCCTGGTTGAATTTCCTTTTGAATGCAAGTTTGTGATATTTAGACTTTGCTGTTAAGAGATTTCTCATTAAATATGTGTTGCTGTTTCCGATGCAGAAATACAAAGTTCAATAGTTCCACTGAGCATTTCTAATTGGAAAAGATTAATGGATGAAAAATGTTGTTTTGGATTTCTGAATGGAAGGGGTTTGAAAGAACGTGCAAGTAGGTCACTGAGCTGACCCTAAAGCTGGAAGCTGCTGCACTGACAAAATACTCTTATATGCGGAAGAAGAATCTAGCAATCTCCAATGAAACTCAACTGCTTCCATACATTGCTGTTTAGTGGAAAATTTGTTACCAGTGTTCAATTTATTTACTTTGCTTTCTGAACTAAGATAGATTTAATCAATTTTACCATACCTGTGGCTGTATTTCTACGAATAGACAAAATAGTTATCGAACTAGTGCCTAATAAAATGTCTAGAAATCACCTACCTATAAGAATTGCCTTATTTTAAATATTCTTACTAGCAACCCGCCCCGGCTCCGCACGGGTAGCAGAGTAGAGTAGGATAGAGTCGTACTCGTATCAGCCTTTTGCGTTGAGCATGTGGGTTAGATTAAAATGTAGATAGATAGATAGAATACTCTTCATTATGAACATCATAGACGTTACAGATATAAATATAAAGATTGTTCATCCGTCTTGGAGTATTTAACATCGTCATATTGCAGCCAATTTACATACACAAAAAAAGTTTTTGTAAAAAAAAAAAAAACGACTTCCAAAAAAACACTACAAAGTGAAAAATAACTTTAATTTCGGAAGTCGGTGTCTTTGGATCTGTATTTTAGTTTTTTTGCCACCGACACTTTGTAGTGTTTTTTTGGAAGTCGGTTATTTTTTTTTTTACAAAAAGTTTTTTATTTTTCACTTTTTAGTGGGTCAGTTTTTAATTTATCTAAGTTACAATAGCCTTAAGTCAACTGCTCATCACCTTTTACAAAATATTGCTTTGCTGGGACGTTAATTTTTGAGGAGTTCTCCTGGTAAGAACCAGGAGAACTGCCACTCACCATAATTATGCATTATGACGAGCATAAATTGCTTAGCAACCATATTATAGTACCTAATCGAATCGCAACCCGTACCGATACTTATTATTATGTTGTTCCGGTGGCCATCTGTGGTTTCCATCATCTGTTCCACTTCACCAAATGATGATTTTCGGAAGCAAATGCACGAGTTACTATAAAAAATACCCAAATCGCTATAAGTTTGCCTATAAAATTCGAGGGTTACCCTCGATTTCCATGAGATCCCCTCATCAGATTCTGATTTGGTGGCAATATGACCACCTCGGGAGCATACTTTTTCAAACAAAAAAATATTTTTCAAAATCTTTCCATAATTTACGGAGATATCAGTGAACAAACATAAACTAAAAGCATATATACGGTCGAATTGAGTAACCTCCTTATTTAGAAGTCGGTTAAAAACCATAATGAATTATACACCTAAACTTTCTTCATGAATCACTCCGTCCGTTGGTGAAACCCGTACGAAAATCCATTCTGAAGTTTTTCGCGTTCAGACAGACAGACGCGGCGGCAGGTCTTTGTTTTATATTAATGTAGTGATGCGCATTCACTGCCAAAGTGTGGAACTTTCCGCCAGCTTCTGTGTTGCACGTATGTTTCGTCAGCTTTCAAAGTAATAGTGAACAGGCATCTTCTGGGCTTGCTCGTTCCATAATATACGTCATCCATAGCTTTCCATCAGGCGAGATCGAGGTTAAGAGTTGGCCCTTATGGCCCAAAAACCTTTTCGCTTTCTCTGGATAAGTTCTGACTGAATTATCTGTCAAATAATCTTTTAGATGGCTCTTATCCGAACTCTTTTTTGAAACAGACTCCTAATTTTGTTATCTCATGCACCTGTCTCTATCACTCTTGATAGATCCAAATCCAGCCCTGTTATAAAAACTTAAAAAGATTGTTTGCATCTTTTCGTTACATTTTTAGGTCACATACCCTTTGGCGTCTGTGTGTGTTTGATAACTCTGTGTGGAACACGGACGCAGCGAATTTCTTGTGTTAGTCCAATGTTTATTTGTAATCAGAATAGATTTTCTTGTTTTTGTTATGATTTTTTTTGGTCGTGTAAATATGGATTTATGTTTGGCCAGACACTAGGAGCGCATGAGTGTGTGATGGTAGTGTTTCGAGTATCTTTCGTGCTGGGAAATCATGGAGAAATTCTCGAGGATTTGGAATTAATGTAGAAACGCAGATGATTTATGGCAGTGGCGAGTAATAAATGTATGTCCAGGGAACCCTGCTGCTGGTGGATGATGATCTGTGACAATAGAGTTTCGGGAAATAGAAACAGAAAGATAGAAACAGCTTTATAAGGAAAGACATGGAGATGAAGAAAGAAGAGACATTATAAGCAGAAACGTTTTAATATGACATTGACATAAGAAAACCATTTTCTTTCAGAACCGCATAAACCAACAGCAATGTCACACTGGCTCCCAACTTTTCGTACTAAGACTTCTACTGAAGAGCTCCTCTACCAAGATTTGTTGACAATGTTGACGATGGGTCAAATAAAAACAATTTTCTTTCATGTACTAGGAACGAAAATATCAACAGAGGTGAAACATAAAGGTTGGCGCACACTTGCTTGCCAAACCCTTCGTCTTTTCCAAATAGAAGAGCATCACCATATTGCCGACATTGGAGATGACGCGTGACGTGTCAAATGGAAATCATTTTCTTCAAGCTACCAGGCTAGCAGAGCTTAACAACGATGTCATTGCTCCAGACCCTTACTACGTCTTAACAAATATAGCCCATCTGAATAGTATCAAGGTCGTTGACAATGGAGACGGCGGGTCAGTGTGTTCAGTGTTGACCAACTAATTATCCGTCACATATAAATATATTGTATGCTAATGCCACTGTCTGCATGGTTGAACTCTAATGACTTAGTTCGATTTTGATTTAATTTTGTTTTTTGGTTGGCAGTGGATTGTTCAGATTGCATTGTCAGCTAAAACTACTATTATTATTGGATTTGATTTATCCCAAAACTTAAACTTATCTACTGGACATCTGTCCCTAGCTCTTGCCAATGCTTTTCTTTAACCAATCTCATACCAAAGTAAAAATACATTTACCCCATAACATTTTTTTGTTTGGTTCTATTCAAATCATAATCAACATGCTCTACAGTTGCCATGGTAATGGTAACCCAATTCCCTCATTTATAACTACTTGCAGGATGATAAGCGTTTGACAAACTAATACAGATATAAAAATAGTTAAATGGGTGTAAATTATATTTCTATGGAACAAGTCTGTTCCAAACATGATTGGATACACGCCATGAACTTAACTCCGATCCATGATCTGCAGCTGATTCTGGCATTGCTTGCAAAGAACATTAATTTAACAATCATGTGTCGAATTTAGTGCAGTATACTGTCTTCAGCTTGAAAATCTGGCAACCAGTGTTACCAAGAGATTGTGTTAACCAGAAACTGGGTTGTGGAGGACAGATAAGCAGCCGCTCCATGTAAAATACTAGTATCAGTTATACTGAAACCCGACCTCAACACAGTTGGGTTTTTGGTTGATGGTGACTGTTTTCCTATTTGTGCATTGCGCTCTGAAGGAAAATTTGCATATGGAGGCTTTTTTGTGACCCTGAATATTTACTTAGTATAATTAGTATTTTATTCACCTATCGAACTGTCTCGTCAACCTACTCAATTAACTCAAAACACCCACTGTCCTGCCTACACACTTAACTTCATTCATTGCTACCTAATGACATGAGGTTCATTCAAATTCAGACCATTGTTTGCATGAAGTGTCTTTCTCTTTTCGTGGAAGAGGAGTGAGAGGTCCTCTCCCAGAAGGTTAACGTTGGATACATCCACAAAAAAAGTAGGTCACAATCTTTTTGATCACATTAATCACCATAGAGCTGTACATTTTTCAACAATCACCAGATAAGGCTTATGAATGGAAATAGATTTCTCAATATTATGCAAGTTTCACTTTCCATTTGGACAAGTCAGAACCTGTCCCTATAAGGTGATTCAGAAACATCATTTGTTTTCTAACTTTTCTCTTTATGTCTTATTCGTTGAATCTACGTGATCGTCTACGTCAACGCTCAATCAACATTATCTGTCTACACTTTGGTGATTGAGTCAATAATTCTCCCAGAAGCGGAACTGTCGTCTAATTGGACGTAGGTTGGTAGATTTAGAGCCCGCTCTCTCACACTAAGAAGTCTAAACTGGATTCCCTGGATTCGTTAATGCAAGTTTCGCAAATGTGAAATGATTAATGAGTATTAAAACTGTAACAGAACCTATCATAAAAACAATAAACACCTTGGTAAGATTCAACTCAAAAACTTTCAACCGCAAGTGTACCTCAAAGGACTTTTTGGCGCAGCCGTGAGGCACACTTTCTTGCTAATTTCTTACATCGTACTTTACACTTTTTACTTGTTTTTTTTTTAATTTATTTTTTTATCTGATGTGTGATGTGTTTTTTATGTCTGATGTTTTTTGTGTGCATTTTAGTGTGTGCTAAATAAATGTATTTTCTTTCTTTCAAAGTCTTTCCTAATAAGTCAATGCAGTCGATGCTCTTTCATTTCAATCATCTACATTCCCGGTATTTTTATCCCCAACTGCCTTTATTACGTCTATGATGTTTTCATCGTCTTCCTGCTCACAAGGGCAAGAAGATTATGAAAGACTTGGGTTTGGCGCAATACGTTATCTTCTTCCATTCTCCGCTGTCAACCTTCTTTAATTTTTACGTTATTCATTCCTTTTTCTTCCATATAATTTCCTCACACAATCCAGCATCTTTTCTTTGGTCTTCCTCTCTTTCTCTATCTATCAACTTTTAAAATCTATGGTGCTTTATTATCTCAAATTTTGCGAAATTATCATGTACTCCCATAATCATTAACACAGCATCGTCCAAAACCAGAAAATGCCATTATTTAATACCTATAACGTCTGTCTCATAATATTAAGGTAGTGGGAAATACCACATCCCTACTACTGCGCAGCGTGGGTATGAGGTATGACACACTTTCGCTTCAAACGAATCATGTTGCTGTGTACTATCATACAATTTGAATGTAAGTATACCTCCTTATGGGTTGTATTGTTCAGATTGAGAACTGATATAAAGTTGTATTATTGAAAGATTTGAGCAGCTTTTCTCGTATAAAGAATGTAGGACGAATATAACAAGAGACTGAATATACAAGAACCACTCTGATACAAAAATTTAGCAGGTCACTATCAAAAATAGAATTCCTGGAAAAAAAAATTCAAAGAAAAGATGAGATAGGTGTTAAGTCAGATTTGAAATAGTCAGCTTAAAAGATAGCAAAACAAGTTAGGTAATTGTAGATTTAGGTCTTTCTTATACAAATACTTATTGAAATAAGAAACCGTTATTTGGAAATGTAAATTATAATAAACCTGACATTATATTGAAAATTAATAACTTATATGTGATTATAATTATTTAAAGCATGGAATACTTCTCAAGCTCTGCAGCACTTAAAAGTTAAGTTATTAATGCTGGCATATTGATTTTAGATAGATAATCAGTTTGAAGTTGTCAAATTATAAAAGATATCAATTTATTTGCATTAAAACTAAATGACGCGCCGTGTACTATTAATAAATAAACTACTTAATAAATACATACAGAAAAGCTAATAGAGACAGTTATTAATTGAACTATGAAGGCAATTTGAAAATTATCTAATAATTTTGTGTAATGACTAAAGCACCAAATATTTCATTTAATTGAATACCGATGAGCTCCTTAAGTTCTAAGTTGAGCTGCACGATTACTGATACATGCGTGCACTGACTGGACAGGTCCACTTAATCTGTGAGGTTCTTCCATGAAGAGATCACTTCAGAACCCTATATACATGGTGTTCACATGATCTGACCATGATTATGTTTGGACTTTAAATAGACTATGATCTCTGACTTTCTTTCGGCCTTTCTTCTCAGAGTAGTCAGATAGGAAACGCTATCTCATCTAGTTGTTTTAAATAATAATTGACGTGTATAACTGTTTTTCCAAACCTATTTATAGAAATAAAATCATATAACATTTACCATGATAGAGAGATAAATTGAATAAAATCAATGACTGATTCAGAATGTCAGCCAATTGTTCCGATATTATCCAACAGTTAATTTATCGGTAAGTTAACAGTTGAGATGAAACCACTCACAAACTTTTTTTTATTATTATTGCGAGGTAAGTAAAATACCAGGCGATCAGAGCACAGCAGTAGGTTGTTGATGATATTAGGACCGGCGAGGCGGCACAAAGCTCGGCGCGGCCTCAGCTCGCGAAAGTGAGAGTGGGCCGGTTGCGTAACGCTGTTCGACTCATGACGCCCTAGTACTCGGCGTGGTTACCTACATTCAAGTTCTTTTTGTCTAAAACTATTTCGATGTCTTACTTAATTTTGTCGACTGATTGATTTTTTGTCTGAATCATTTGTGGTTATTTTCAGCGAAAAAGAGTAATTTTAGGATTTTCTTGTTACTTTTCCTAAGTAAATTGGAACAATTATTTAGTTTCGCCATTTTGATGTATCTTCCTATTCTTTTTTCTCTTGCATTTTTTCCTAGTTCCTAAAATCAGAAGTGAATTTAATTTGCTGCTATTTTATTTACTCTGCCGTTTTGTATCGCGATCTTTCTTGCGTGACGAAGCCAAATATGCATTGTTAACATTCCTTTCTAAAGCCCTCCATATGTAAGTAAATATTTATGTGTCAAGTCCCAAAAAGTTATGGTAAAACCCAAAAGGACCACTTTCTATGATTATTTCTGGCGATTACACAACTTGCTGACGTGTGATGGTATCCGGTCAGGGCCTAAGACGAATCATCGAAGAACCACTGTTAAGATCCGTTTTAATTTAACTAGTTAATTAATGATTCATTTAGGATTTACTGAAAATAATAAATGCCAATGTTTTTTTTAAGAAATGAGGAAAAATTCCAATAAAGTTTGGGGTAAAGTTCTAATAATTTATCAGAATGCTAGAAATAGCATAATAGAATAAAATTAAAATTAGCCTCTATCAAACTACTACGGGAAATCATTTCAGTATTTTTAGGAAAGGAAAATAAATAAATCTCGTAAAGTCACGTTTTGTCTTTTCTGAACTAAAACAAGTCGGGTTGTCGTGCGACACCCGAGTTGGGACGAAGTCCTTTTCGCTGTATATTATGTATAAATACACAATTACACAGTCATCTAGTGTCTCAAGTTTCATGTGTCAATAGTTTTTTTTTTAATACACAAAAAAAACAAAATCTTTTGGCACTTGAAACTGACTTTTTCGGGCATAACAGTTTTTCGTTACGTGACGATTTCTGCCAGTTTACTCCTACCGCAAGCTGCGTTAAAAAGAACTTCGTTCCAAAAGTCAGAAGAACCATTTATTTTATTTGAGTAGTTATTTTAGAATATTTGACTGACTCTACGATACACAAAAAAAAAACATGCGGGGCAGTCTTTGGGGACTGCCGATAAAAGTTAATACAGTATCCATATAGCTCATGGAAAGCGTTCGGTGACGATGACGCGAGTTCCATGATTTTTGTTCACACAAAAAGTGCTCAACGCGCTTAAAAAGAAGTTTTCACTTCAAAAATTTTGTAGTGTCAAATTCCTTTTCAGATGTTTGGTCTAAACATGAACTTTCTGTTTATAGAAAAAAACACAGTTACTAAAGTCTTTTTTGTTATAGTAGACACCCTTGGACTAAGATACCATGATTTAGAAGAGCTATATCGTGTGTATGTCATAGTTCACGTAGGCATCGAATGTGAGCAAGATGACCAACACTGCAGTATTATTTGACTAAGAGAGGGACCGAGATGGAGCGATTTGATCCTAAACTTATTGCACCAGACCTGTCCAACTTTTCATTAGGCAAAGATGGAAATCATGCAAAACGAATAGTGATATACTTAGCATCACGTCATGACGGTAATTGTAATCAGACAGCTAAACACAACAATTTAAAACATCTTCGTCATCTTCCTTGAGTCATATACTTTCACAGAAGTAATAATCTTCCTACGGATGCTATACATAAAACTACTTTCCCATCAGTGGGGCATGACGGTGGTCACTCCTCTGACTTTTGGCGAAAAACAGAGAAACTGACAATTATTTTACTACCCTCAAAGCATTGTTCTGTCATATTACAAATACATGAATGTCAAAACATGAAGATGATAAATTAAAAATTAAATAATAGAGTTCAATTTTCTATTAAACTGCTGCGGAAAAACTTTTAAGTATTTAACGCAAAAAAAAATAAAGGTAAGTAAAGATTAAGATATTGGAAAAAACATAAGTAAAGATGTTTATTGTTATTTATTTATTAAAACTTTACGCACAAGTAAAAAATACACTGTAATAAAAAGGCGGACTAAATGCCTGAGGGATTTTCTACCAGTCAACCTTAGGGTGATGCAGAGACAAAACATGGCAGATGTTATGATCTGGGTGAGATTTTCTACAAAGTATCAGATCTTTGACACTGGAACAATGTCAAATACTCTAGCTATTATACTTACGTTTATTTTAGAAAGATTGTACCGTAATCCTCATGCGTAATAAACCAGTTACTGATTGAAGTAAAATAAAGCTTTTCGAACGTCCCCAATTTCAAATAAACAGACCCCAAAAAGTCCCCTATTTACAAGGAAGAATCTTTCTGTGCACTATACACAGCTACAGGTGGCATTACCACCTCTTCGCCATTTTAGAAAGATTTTCCTGTAGTTATCATGCGTAATAAACGAGTTAGTGATCGTAGTGACATAAGACTTTTAGAACGACCGCAATTTCAATAGACAGATCCCAAAATGTTCCTTCTTCTCAAGGAAGTACGTTTCTATACTTCCTCGGTCGAAGACCCATCTTTGCGGCCCTTAGGACCATATTAGCTACGGATGGCATTACCACCTCCTCTGGCGCGTCGTGATGGTGGACACCATCGTCTGGTAAGGCACGGTGACTGGGTTACCGGCGCGGTTGCGTCACTGCAACCACTTTCTGCTGTCGCTCGCCTACTTATCCGTTCACTGAGACGTTCGTGTATAGAGTATTGGCCATTGTAAGATTTTTGCTAGGCGTGAATATTATTTGGTGACGCTTGAGGATCGTCCAGCAGTAGACTTCTCTCGGTTGAAATCATGATGATGATGATGAATTTTATTTAAGTGATTTTTCCTTGTTACTTCTTTGACTTTTTAGGGTTCCGTACCAAAATGGTAAAAAGGAACCCTTATGGTGAGACTAAGTCTACCTGTCTGACACACCTATCTATAGAATCCTATATCTCAAGAACTACTAATGCTATCAACTTGAAATTTACGACATGATATTGACGTCTGCCCAACTATTTTGCAAACAAGAAAGAAATTAAAATAAAATATATTTTTTGCAAAAGGGAATGTAGCCTAGTAGCCCCACTTCAAATTTTTAAGACCCCCTGTCTTAAAAATTTGAAGTGGGGCTACTAGGGCATGTGGGGTATCATAATTATGAAAGACCAGTGTTCGCACATTCTCAAACATTTGTTTTTTTTTAAGCAGTTTAGTTTCCGACTTTTAATGAAAAATGTAAAAAAAATACCCCCCGTCCCCCTTATCTCCGGAGTTTGCATAGATAAAAATCTGAAATGATTCTATGTGATAGAAGTTTATGTAAAGATTACAGGAAAAAGAAAACTATGTCTTTAAATAGCACAGTTTTTCAGAAATCATCAACATCATATATACGTACGGAACCCTCGGTGCGCGAGTCCGACTCACTCTTGACCGTTTTTTTTTTATTTATCGATTGTACTGTGTCCGTTTTTATAATGTTTTGTATCTTTTTAGAGAATATAAAAAAATGTAAGGTTATTATTGTTATTATTCCTGGCTTTGCTAAGAGTGAATGATAAATAATATTATGTTGTCTAATTTTAATTCGTAAAAGTGCTTGCCTTGCTTAAAATAATAATTATAGTGCAATGTTTAGAAAATTGCAGAGCTAGACTGAAGGAAATGATTTAGACTGTTGAGATTATCATAACTTCTTAGTATATCTTTATATTCAGCTTGATTTATAAGGCTTAACAGCGTGGGATACGAAAGACCTAACGTTTTCATCCGTATCTTGTTTTTTCTGCAAGAAAAAGATAGCTTACTTCGCGCACAACGTTTACAACTTATTTAATTCGTTGCTAGTTCAATGAATACATTATTTTATAAATCCTCAAGACGTGTTCCACTTCCGATCGTACGCCACTCCACCACGAACGCATTACATTGCGCGGGCGCAGGGTTGCGTCACAGCAGTCGGGCCGCTCACCGCACCCCCCTCCACCCCCACCCTAGTGGAGGGGGGACTGTTACTAGGGCTTTAGTATGCACTAGCTGTACCAAGGAAAATAACAGTCTAGGCCTATTATAAAATAATGTGTAATGCCATAATCAAAAGTCACTTATCCGGTGAACTGGGTTCCTTTATTGATTACGAGTCGTAATCGAAATACCAATGGTTGTAACTTGCCTGTAATGCTGATTTGTGTCTGTGAAGGCGCCAGTTTTACTTGTGAACGGCAACTTGGAATTTAATACAAAAGGGGTAATAGGGGTTAAACTTTGAGGGGCTTACTTCTCTACGTCAAACTAAACTAAACGATAAACTATGAATAGATATAATTATGAAACAAATAATCTTGCTGCGTTTGGTCCGTTGATTGAGGACCTGGACCTAAGTCGTAACTTAATAGTTGGATAATGTATGGTTACTAACCATATGCGAAGAGCCAGCAGCGTCCTTTTGTCTGCTTTTAAGACGGAGATATATGCCAGTGACCTTGAGTAGTTAGCTTGCGTGTTCTGTACTGAGCTCACGCAACGCGTCGTACGTTCAGCCAGTAATAGGACTCGCCCATCAAGGAGTGCTGTCCCCAATTTGACACATTATTAATTTATTATACACAGACCAAAAGGTATTTTAATAAAACGCGTATACTAAAATATCAATAATTAAATTATCTTTAAATTGGTGAAGGTTTCAGAAAAATACGCTTGGTAGATTTTGCGCCATTCTCAGTTTTTTATCCGCGTTAGACATAACTATACAAATTAATTTCACTACGTAATATAAACATAATCTAAAATATTCACATATTAAATTAATGAAAAAATGCTCTAATTTAACATATATTTTTTTCAAATCATTAACACTACTCGTTTAGACGTGATCTTCAGTATACAATCATTAAAAGTCAGTTATCGTCGCCTTAAACAATTCGCGCTCTCTGTCCGTATAGTGGCAATAATGTGACATCCGTTTTTCTGCCTATTTTGAAACAGTATTATAGAGCCGTCCATCACAATCCGCGGCTGGACATAACCATCCAACTGCATCCAGTCTGTCCCAGCCGCCTCTTGAAGGTCACTGGTTCAGTCCACACTGCGTTTAGTGACTACCAGTCTCAAATCAAGGAGTCCTCTGCTAACTGAATACTATTTTAAGAGGGGACAGGGCCTGGGAGGAATTAAGGAAAATAGGTATTTGAAGAAACTATTGCTGTCGCGCTTACCTCAAGTCTGCTCCCGTAGTGTGTGATAGGGACAGCTGCAGCTAAGACCAAAATTATCACAAAAATTTTGACGAGTTTGACATTTCATATTCCTCTTTTTTCTCATCGAAAACTGAGCCGATTCACCAATTTTTTTTATTAACATTTTAAGAAAGAGTATGTTTAGGTTCCTATAATTTTTTTTATCTTAAAAACTTTTCTAATTTGTCTGGTAGATCTGGTGAAAATAGGGCATTTTTTGTAATTTTTAGAGGGTCATATTTTCTTTACTAATTAGTTGCTGAAAAAAACAAAATGACAGAGACGTGTTTACAGCAGACCTTGATTTTATGAAAAAAAAAAAACTCTAAAGGCAATATTCACGAAGAAAAAAGGGGAATACATTTGTATGCAGAAGCGCACGCCCTGTTCCCTCTTAAACCTGTAAGCATATTGAACCAACACTTTTTCAGTCAATACATTCTAAGCCTCAGAAGAAAACTGATTGTGTTAGTTAGGAGACAATGGCCTAGTGACTGGTTTTTAGTCTTTCTGCTGTGTTGCGCTTGCGCTGTGTGAACGGCAATGACACGTGAAGACATATATCACGATTAACACGATCGGTTTAGCTATATCTATAATTATTTAACTTGAAATTAATATTAGAATGTTTGACATTTTTATGCTTATTAACATAATATTAATGAAAAATTAATTTGTATGCCCTAGGGCTAGGCAGGCAAAATATGAGGGAGAGGCAAGGTTCGCGCCCTCGCGCCCCTAGTCGCCGCAGGAGACGCCCCGGGCGTCGGGAGTCGCAAGCCGATTTCCGGCCACCGTAGGCGCGGGCTTGCGGACGGTGAGCGATGGGTAGCTCGCCGTCCGATAAGGACCAGGCCCGGGTCGACGGCGCGTTGTGTTCCACGCGCGCCTCAAAGAGTTTTCAGCACCAACTGAAGGGGTCCGTTAGGGCCAATGCCTGCCAGGGTTGCGAGTTTGTCCGGCACACAGGCAAATGAAGGAATACGGGTGGGTTTTAGTCAGTAAAAGTCTGACACGCCCTCCCGCTCCGCCCAGAGCGGGAGAAGTTATTTGATAATTTCCCACCCAAAAAAAAAGGCAGGCAAAATATGGGTTGTACATATACTAGCAACTGTTACATTTAGGAACGCCTGTCATCATCTGCCCGCCTTTTCCCAGCTATCTTGTTGTCAACCTCCAGTCTAACCGGACACAACTGCCTATGCTGACTTCTACAACCGAGTTATTGGGGGGTAATACGATACCCCTTGGTATGACTGGTTGTCTGACTTTCGGGCTTCTGACGACTCGTAATGGCTGTCAAAGATCCACGATTGACAGCCGGGACCAACGGCTTAACGTGCTTTCCGAGGAACAGCTGTATTTTCTGTAAATAAATGGTTCTTGATTCTGTAAACTATGAGCTGCAAAATTGCGTACCTATTGAAAATGCATCATTCTAAACAAACACAATTATGTTTAATTATAGGCTATTATTGTACATAATTTTTATCTATGGTAATCCAAATCCAACGAGCATAATTGTCATAGATTCCCCTAACTGTGTACATACAACCACTTTTCACCCGTTTTATTTTTAAAACCCGTTTAATAAAGGGCTAGCATAGCCTATTGTTATTAAGACGCAGATATATGCCAGTGATCTTGAGTAGTTAGCTTGCGTGTTCTGTACTGAGCTGACGCACGCGTCGTACGTTCAGCTAGTAATAGGACTCGCCCATCAAGGAGCGCTGTCCCCAATTTGACGCATTATTAATTTATTATACACAAACCAAAAGATATTTATTTTATCATTTATTTTTCACATTTAAATTATCTTTAAATTGGTGAAGGTTTTTTATCCGCGTCAGACATAACTTTACAAATTAATTTCACTATGTAATATAAACATAATCTAAAATATTCACATATTAAAATATTGAAAAAATGCTCTAATTTAACATTATATTTTTTTCAAATCTACACTACTCGTTTAGACGTGATCTTCAGTAAAAAATCATTAAAATTTGGTTATCGTCGCCTTAATTGGGAAAACCCCATCACACTTCCCGAGTCCGACCCTCAGAATCATTGCAACCTTGCGACGAAGTTACATTTACGTTAATTATTTTGGGTTAGTTCGAAATATGATATTACTTAATGAATGCTGAAGTGAACATACACCGTACCGTATGTTTGTAATCTGAGTCTAACTAATTACTTATTAACTAAGTAGCTTCATTATCTTTTTGCGAATAAATATCAAATTATGCACCGTTTACAAAAGTAAATATGTGTTACAATCAGCAGTTGTGTACTAGGTCAAGCACCACACGTGGTTGTGAATAAACATTACACGTTAATAAGAAATAATACTTTTTTATTTTTATTAGTTGTGACCGCGGCTTCGCTTACGTGAATATTCTATTGTCATTATAAGTTAATTATAACTCGAAGTTCCGTTTGATGCCGGACGTAAAGAATAGCACCATCCCATTTCTTCCCGTGGGTGTCGGAAAAGGCGACTCAGGGACTTACTAGAGAATGGGCAGCAGCGTTCTCTATGCATTTTTAAAACCATACTGCGATCGCCAACCCGCCTGCCAAGCGTGGCGATTATGACAAATCCCCCTTTTTTGGGGGAGGCCTATGTCCAGCAGTGGACGTCTTTCGGCTGAAATGATGACGTTGATAACTCGAAGTCATAGTATATTCGTAATTATGCTCTACCACATCGGTTACCAAAATATTTATTAATTCTTACCTAAATACAATATACAATCTAACACTAAAATATATATAATATGGACAAGTAAATATAGGAAAAAAAAGAAGGAAAGAGCACATTGGGCATCAAAAAGTTCATCCGCATCGCATTCTGTGGGAAAAGTGCCCAAAAGGCTGGCAGCGTCACCACGTTGGATAGCAGCAATGCTGATTCTTTCATCGTTTGAGGTTTTCTGCACCTGCAGCAGCCGCCCCAGCACAACCCGCCGTGTTAGGAAGATGGGATTGCGCGAGGATATCGACACAGGTTGCATCCCACACCAAAGGCCTACACAACTTCTAAGGCATTGTGTTAATTCATTCCGTCTGGCATCTTCCCACTATCGCGTGCAAAGCCATTGGGTTCTAAAACAGCAGGTTCCTCGGCGGTGTCAAGAGCCCGGCGGCGAATGATGGCATTTGTGCTGGCATGCCGCGCCAACAGACCAGTGCTATTTCTGCAGGAACGGCCATGGTGTTCAAGTCGGACTGCTTCACCGCACTAACAGCAATGTGGAGCCCCGTAAGAAGTGCCCAGACGCAGACTTGTGGCGAGTCAGAAAGTGGTGTCTCCCAGCATACTGCCTATGTTGGGTGACGGTAGCGCCTGAAGCCAGAGGCCCGACTCGCATTCTCCCACAGCCAGCAGGCGAGCACGCTCAGCAGTATTGGTAGACGTATTAATGAGGTTATTCCGTACCATCTTGCAGAGCGGCTCTTCGCACTGTCCCTGGAAAGATGGGTTTTCCAGCTGCACCGTATCTGGACAAGCCACCTTCTACAGGCGTTAATCGCATCGGTCAAACTAGGCACTACAGAGTCAATCTGAGAAAAGCTAAGATTTTTGTGGTTAACTTTTCGGTGTTGTGGACCGAGGACAGGAACGCCGATAAACTTACACTAGACATTTTGCGGACGCCAAGCCCACCAAATTGAATGGGTACTGTGGCTTGCAACCACGTGCGGTCGTCCAATGCCACATTAAAAGTGGATGTTAGAGAACTAAGAATAATGTGATCGTTTGTGTCTAAAAGGTGTGGCTGCTTCCACATAGAGGAAGAGCAGAGACATCATACATAAAACTTGGACCGAAACATCGGTTTTGTTAATTTAAACTAAAACTGGTTTCGACTTTGGTTTCAGTACCTTTATGAGATACAAAGAGCAAACCCAATAAAGATAGTAAACTTTCTCGGGAATTTCGAAATTCCTTTATCAATTAAAACAGATTCTCGTGAATCGTTTTACATGTGTGTTTAGACACGTGATAACGATTCCACCAGAACGCAGCTATCGGCACGAACATCGATATCTATGCAATCGATTAATACCATTGAGATGTGACAATCGGTGGAACGTGATCAATCGACTGTTGGGTGATTTTAGCCCAAGATTGGGATCTGCTATCCCAATCTTGGGCTAAACTCACCCGGGCGTGTGTGATCGTTCTGTGGTCTTAATATTCCGAAGATCTATTTTTTCGTTGCTAAATGACAACTGGTGCATTGTCGTTACCTGTGGGAGAAGAGTCGAATGTAACTTCATGGTTGTTCTTCCAGTGGCTCAAAACGACGTTTTTCACATACATACCTACACGACACAATACAATGTTTGCTATGTAAAACGTAGTTGTGTTGACATTTATAAAGTCATACCGGAAAGACTACTATATTAAAAATCTGTAAGTATTTATAATATGTAGATCTAAATAATATTTAAAGCGGGAATAACAACATAGAAAACTGAAAAAAAATAAAACTTAAAAAAACAACCTTCATTAAATTAATTTACCTCATCCACAAAGTTTAAAAAAAAACAAATATGGTTTATAAATAGGTACACCACGTGTGCTCAGGAAACTTCCGAGAGTTACGGAAAAGTTGAGATTTTTTTTTAAACAAAGTTTAAAATATTATCCTTATACGAACCTAACAAACTTAAAAATATTGTCCTTAAATGAACCTAAGTTATAAACAATGGAAACTTAACTTACAAAACGAAAGTTGTCGAAACAAATTGAAATGCCAAAATTAAACGTTAAAAATAATTAATTCATCCCAAGAAAACTTATTAAAGTACTTGAAAGTAATTATAAATATTTAATAAATAGATATAAATAGTAATTAAATACACATACATAAGTTAAAAACAATCAGTCCATACTAGCTCAAGACAGAGCTTTTCGAAAGAAGAAACGGAGGCCTTTGTGTGCAGTGGGACAAAACAGGCTAAACTAAATAATTACTTAAATAAAATAATATTTTAAATAAAGAAGTACTTATTCATTTTTGTCTAACTTAGGAAGAAAGTATAAAATACCAACGTACCAAATTTAACATAACATAATTATTATCTATCTACTAATGAAGTTATCTTAAAAATGCAACAGTAATTATACAACCGCTCTACCTATTAAGTGCAATCGTTATAACGTATTCTAATTAATGAGTCTTGCTAACTACTTAAACTATTACGGTGGATTAGTTCAAATATTTTGTAGATCTAGCTTAAAGGAATCTAAGTTAACACATATAAGTAATTTTTGATACTTTTTAAGTTTAAAAAAATACTAAATACGTAATCGAAATAATTATTTTATTTTATTTTTTCCACTAGTGTCCATTGTTAGTTGACTAAGTCTTAGCATGCAACTAGTATACAATCCGTGTCTATGTATATTTTGAATCAATAAACTTATTATTTATTTTAATCATGTAAAAAACTAAATATAATAAAATTATGTTTAATGTTTATCTCAGTCACATAAAAAGTAGCATAATTAAATATTTTCAACTATCATCTCACATAACTGCCTCAAAAGACCAAAAATATCATCTAAAAATAATATACGAGTATTAGCGCACAAAAATCAATAGGGTAAACACCAAAATAACCAGGCGGCCGCGCAAACTTTTACTCGCGAACTTTCAGCGGCAACTTCAGCGCTTCCTTCCGGGCAACCTTGCGTGCATTGCGCGGGCGGCGCGGCGCCGCAGTTAGCGCCCGACCGCCGACGCGCCCGCACGCGCGCCACTACCGCTCCGCACCTACACGTGATCAACGCGAACGCAACACGCAAAGGATTTAACTTGACGGTGCATGTGCTTTAGTGACGGCTTCTCAGTGCTTTGAAGTGGAGCCACGGGCTACCGGCGCCGCTGGGCCCGTGATTGGCCCGGGCGGCGGTATGGAGTCCCCGCAGATGTACGACCAGGCCGCAGCGCCACCACCACCACCACAACCAGACCTCAAGAAGACAGTAGAGGATAAACGACAGACCTTCCCGCCTCCGGACCTAGACGAGCTCAATGGACAGGAAATTAGTTTGGATTTACAACACCTCATTGAGGACCAGTTCCGAAGTGAGGAGAGTATGGCCTTATTCCAGGAAATTCTTCCTGGTGGCAAATCTCCTCAGCCAAGGTACAATCGGACCACATTGGCGTACATGCCACAGCCGGTTCACTCGGGGGCGTCTTATGCACCCGTTCAGACGAATCAGGGGCATGACCAGGCACCTCCCATAAAGGAAGAGCCTCCCGAGCCCCATGATTATCGAAGATCGGTGTCATGTGCGCAATATACTGGCCAATATAATCCTCAGCCGACTGTCGGCGTCAGTGGACCATACGGCGGAGGTTTCACACCGCTACCACCCCTAGGAGCACCTCTCCTCCCTCCGCTACTGAAACACAAGACTGCTCCTCCGCGACGCTCGTCGTCAGGGAAAGTGCTAGACAAAGGTACAGATGAGTACAGAAGGCGACGCGAGCGGAATAACATAGCAGTGAGGAAGTCTCGCGAAAAGGC